>LPNX010546956.1:0-44992 GCA_001517045.1 Pseudotsuga menziesii | reverse complement strand
CCTCCCTCTCTCCTCAACACGTTTTTGGCTCAACTGGATGATTTTTGGTGGATTCTTCAGTCAACAGGTTGAGGTGTCAGTCAGATCATCCCCCCGATTAACAATTGCACTCAGTGAGACTCAGATCTGGCTCAACTAGACACAGATCAGGAATTGATGGACTCTTCATCAGTTGATTTCACTTGATTCCATGAGTAATTGAGCCCCCCCTGGGCTAGATGGCCTGCAAATTGTATATATCCAGGCACAGCCTACTCTTCCAAGTGTTAGAACTGGGATTGAGGTGATGCTGCTATTGTATTGTTGTAATTCTCATTTGAAATAAAGAAAAGCTTTGGAGGCAATATGGTGTGGTGCCATTACATGTGTGGATTATTATTGCCATTGTTTTACTGAGGTAACCTGTATCTGTGGTAATTTTTTGCTATTTTCTTATCGATCTGTGGTTAAGATTGGTAATTAGCTTATTAAAATCTTGATAGGAAAGGTGTTGTTCAATAAGTTTATTGACTGTCACTCTCCTTTGAGGCATTTTTAGAGATCTATATTTAGCATGTCCTATAAGCTTATATGCATGTTATCTTGAATCTCTTTGTATGTACTAATCGGATCTCACAAGTTTCTTGGCAAGTTCTTTGATTTTAGCTGAGTTGCAGGTTCATAATTTGAAGAGGATGCTGATCTAGTTTGCTTCTTCATTCTCTTCAAAACATTTCAAAGGCATAGTCCCTCGGCATTCCACATGAAATCTCTACTGTGGATCTTCAAGGAAACCAGCACTCTTTCTCTCTCTTCCTCCTTTAAAAAGTATTAAACTTTCCTCAAACTGGTTAATTTAAGGTTTCTTTTTAAATATGATCTATCTCATAAATAAAAGCATACATAGATATAATTATCAATATCCCTTCAATTATCTAGATCTTAGTTTCATTGTGCACATAAAGTTCAAATTCAAGAGATCTAGCTAAAATTGCCTTAGTTTCGCAAGTAGTTTATTGAAAAATTCATAGCTTGCTGTTAAGGTAGTTTCATTTGTTGTTCAATAATTTCAATATTCTACAATATCAGCGCTTTTAATTGGCTGCACAAACAGAAATCCAAGATCCCAAGGAAAGCTTGCTTTCCTTGGTTCCTTTTTCGTCGGTTTAGCTAGTTTAATTTCATTAATTTTTGAGATAAAGTAGGCTGACCCAAAGGCACTCTTAAAGTGCTTTGGGGCATTTGTTATTCTAATTCACTCGCTGTCATTTATCAGGTCTGATAGAGAAGAAAGGAAGCTTCTGTCCAAAGTGGCTTTTGGAGCGCTCAAATCCCCCCAGGGGTCTCTCTTTTGTCACATAATTTGTAATTTTTTTTATATAAAATGTAAGTCTTGGTTTCAGCCTATATAAGGAACAAGAAAGCTCTGTTTTATAAGTGATTTGATATTGTAACTACTGTAATAAAATCATCCTTTGAATAGGGTCTTTCAAGCCCATTCCCCATCCCCCCTGGGGGGGTTCGCATCGGTGCCATTTTCTTCGTTTTTTGCTTATTTCCTTTTACTAGAATTGATCTGATTTGCAGGGTAGTATATTTGATCTTGTTTTTAATTCCATATTCCATATCTTACTTTCAAAAGTAATCATAATACTTACCCCACGATTTCCTGAGTGACCCGTAAGGGGAAAGAGATTCGTGGTAGGATTAATTAGAAAACCATATTTGTGTAGTTGTGTTATTTTCTCATCTTTTTTTTATCAGCATTTTAAAATTAACCCCTCCTTGATTCCCCGATTGAGATCCACTTGGATCGAAAGAGGTTCTTGGAGGCTTTTCTTTTAAGCAAGAACACATCTTTTAAAACTTATTAAAATTTACAAGACTCCAGTGTGTATGCTCTACACTTGGCTGCGGTTCGTTCGATCAGTCAAGATGTATCAAAAGCACTTGGGTGAATCGCATAATTAGGACTCACCTTCCCCAATTAACAAACCATCAGGTGAAAATCCAACACCTCAATCAAACCTTTACGGTGGAAAAATACCCAAAGGAAGCGGGAACCTACTGAAAAGTGACCTCGGGGCACCGATCTCTATCACACCCTAACGGGTGCGTTACGAACACATCCCCAGAGACTCCATTTCATCCCACATATTCCTTGTGGGTAGCCGTATAGGCTTTGTTTTGGACATACTCCAAGTACTCTCGGGTATATCTGGAGTCCCCCTTTAGCCTAATTTAATCAATTCATACTTCATTTTTAACTTAAAACATAGCAAGATGCAATCGCAAAACATTTATTCCAAACACATGCAAGCACACTGATCTCTTTTGACTCCATTTTTAAGGCACTGGTCTTTTTTGCTTCATATATATATTGTGTATCAACTTTGTGCTTTTGTGTGTATCTTCGTATCTTGTCATCTTGATTGTTTATAGTTAAAATATTCAAACTCCTAAATAACTGATTCAGTTTAACATCACCACACTAAGAAATCATCCTTAGTAACTTAATAGGGTCTACCCCCCTTGGCTTCGTTAGGAGTTGAGCCTAAACGAAGGAGTCAAGAACAAGGTGACAGCCTTGACTCGAGACTTGCCCCCAAGGACACACCGAGTGGCTGGAAGATTTCTGCCACGTGATCCAGGTGTGTGAAAAGGGGGTAACAGGTAGTAAGGAGCAAGGGTTAATATTGTGCCGCAGTTGCGGGTAGTTGTTATGTCGAAGGTCCAAGGTGCGTCACAGCTTAAAATGCGATGGATGGGACAAAATAAATTTGGCGGCACCGGCACAAGCACCGCTCTCCATACCTGTAATAATGAGATTTTAGGGGAAATCTTGGTGCCGTGTGGACAATATTTTCGGCATCCCGTCAGATTTGGTGTCATTAATGCACCATGATGACAGATTCTGTTACAGGATTTTATAAAACACTGCATCGGCCTGCAACTCCCGCATTAAGCACTTCTTTGAGTTGCTCAGTTGGAACCATGTCAAACAATTGTGAAGTCCAGGAGTTGGTACGAGAGTTCAAAGAGAGAGGGTTGCAGAACCTTCGGAGTAATTCGCCAGTACAGTCCTATCCGACTAAGGTACAAAGGAAGGCAAAAGTTTGCTCTAATTCGAACGAAGGCAGGCAGAAGTTCGCTCTAACGAGGAGCGACGAAAGGCACAAGGCCTCATAATAAGACTCTGGAGGATCCTTCCATGCCTCTGCCTGGTTTGACAGAGCCACGGTGGCTGTTTGTCTTATGCAACTTGACACACAATTTTCGGGACCGTTAGTTGTGGATGGTCAAGTGTTCAGCAGATAGAGTAACAAGTGGGGTTGCAGATGGATCCGGAAGACCTTCTTCAGCATAAAAAGTACGAAGGATGGAAGCAAGCAGCCGACAGCAGTAGGGAGGGCATCAGTAAGTAGCACACAAGGTTTCGCCAACCACCAGAACAGTAGCAGAGTGCCCTGGGACGGGCCACAAGTGAGTCTTAGGGGCCTGTTGGGGATCTGACCCTAAAGGTCCTTAGTTTTGGTAACTCCACGGTTTTTGAGGAAGTGTAAGCGGAGTTACAACCTAAATAGTCTTAGGGGTGTCGTGGGTGGGTCAAACCCCCTTTTTTGTAATTAACCCTTGGGTTAAATCCAGGGTTAGGGTTTTTGGCGCCCATGGTGTAAATCCATGGTTTTGTAACAGTGCGCTATATAAATAGGCACTTATGTAAAGAAGTAGGGTTAGGTCTTAAATGATTATCTTATGAAGCTAATGTAATGCGAAGATAAGAGATTGTATAAGGGTTTTTGTAAGAAGGTTAAGTCCCAGCTATGTGTGTGGACGACCTCTGCAGCTGTGTGCGCAGAGGGGTTTTGGTGAAAAGGAAGATCTGCAGCTGTGTGCGCAGAGGCCTGCTACTATGTGTGCGGCTTTGAGGACTGAAGGGATCTGCAGCTAAGTGTGCAGATCAGAACTGTCGTTTTAGTTGTAAAGAGTTAAATAAAGCGCAATTCTGTGGACGTAACCCCTACACTGGGGGTGAACCACGTGACATCTGGTGTTGTGGTTCAATTGTGTGATTTGTTATTATATTTTATGCGTTGTTAAGTAAATAACTGATAAAGTAAGATTGCTGTTAATAAGTAGCTCCGCTGTGAATTCCTAGATAAGGGTTGTGAAAGTAACTGTTTATTTATCTAATCGCGAAGCTGAATAATTGATAATACAAGCATTGTGTTAAGTAATTATTAATAGTTAAAGACTAAAGGTATAGCAAGATTCTCTCTTCTGCTTGCAGAAACCTGATTCTACGGCATCCCATAGCTGTTTCGGGTGAGACTGTAGCCTGTTCACAGGCTGCTGCCGAAAGGGCCAACACTATGGGTCTTTTGTTGGTGCGAAGTTAAAAGGTGAAACCCGGGTCTACCAATTTATACCAACAGGAAGGACTCTATCATAAGGTGCATGAACCAGTAACTGTACCAGTAATGGCTGACATGCAAATTCAAGATAACTAAGGAATGGCCGACTCATGCTTCTACTTCCTTCGAACAAGAGCATAACGGCATATGGTGATTGAATAAAGGCAGCATAGACTTGATATACAAACTGGGACATCTCTATGACATAGGAGGCATCAACAGAGGCTCCATAAGGACTGGAAGCTTAACCAGTCGGTGGAGATAAACTTAGATAAACAAGTATAGCTCCTAAAGTCAAACTATAACACAACCAATGGATGTGATATACAGTGCTCTGTTCGAAGGAAACACGACTCGATAGCTGCCACATATAACATTTTTCCTTGTCCGACTGTTTTGGTTTTTTGATTTTTTTTTGGACTTTTCAGTTATTTAAAAAGCTATGAAAAAATAATAAAATAGCTTTATAGTTACATGCTAGGAGGAGATGAGTGTCATAAGGGAAAACAAACTAGTTCCAAGCATTGGAACATACCTATGCTCAATGCAAGGATACATGTGTAGGATATCGACACTTGGGGGAAAATCCCCTCCCGGTAAAAAGGGAATCAAGCTGCGAAGGATATAAAAAATGGCTCTGCAGGGCTAGACATGAGACAAGCTCGGGCTATATGGTTGAAACGCAATGTCAGGGAAGCCGGAATAAAGCTCAAATAAAGTAGGCAAAGCTCATGATAATGCATTCACAACTTGACATGAGGGAGTCCTGAGGGAAATAGGTCAGCAAAAGATCAAGAGGAGTATGAGGCTCTTGCGAAATTTCATGGCAGTACTATACAACGAACTCCCAAACCCTAAAGGAGAAAACATCAGCATGGGTACCAAATACAAATAAGGTGCTAACTAGGGTACCCATGTAAGGTGGAGCTCTACCACTCATATCATGCCACTACTAAAGCAACAAGAAGGTTCCGTACCATAATAGAGTGGGTTCGTACCTAAGATCATGATGAGATGGTAAAAAGGTTAGCAAAATGCAAATAGTGGTGAAACCTAACCTATATGCCAGTTTAGATATGATACCTGAGATCGGTATGAATGGGTCAATTCAACGGCTGAAACGGCACTGAAAAATGTCCTCTACATCATGAATTATGTCAAAAATGGTCCAAATGGTTAGAAAATATCGAAACTATAGAAAAGGGGGTAAAAATTTTCAAATATTTGAAAATTTTCTATAAATAGTAAACAATTCAAAATATTATAAATCATTTTGAAACTTTTACCCATTTGAGCTCTGATTTTCAACAGTGAATTCTAGGAGATCCAGCCGGTGGAATCCATTCCCGTTTCTTCCAGGTATTTACTCATGCTCTTCTCTTTCATTTTGATACAATTTTTATGAATTTTCATGGTCAATTTAGCTTTCTAGGCCAACCCAAAAGGTGTGCTGCAGCCCACATGGAAATCGAGGTTTTTTCCACATATAGGGCTGGATATACGTGGAAAATACCCTCAAACCCACATACATACGTGGCTGTTTTGAAAGAGTTGTGTATGAGGCCGCGCATATGGTTTTTTCAATAAACTAATGGTCAAATTTGCAATTTTTTAAACACGATGGTCCTAGAGTGGAGAGAACGTGAGCATGGTGAAGTAGAGGAAGTAGCAAGGGCCGATTTAATGACTCAACAAGCTCTATGTGCATGCGGACTCTACAAGTTTTGGTGTCTTTGTGGTTTGAGGGCCAAACCAAGACTATTACAGATGCTGGTGGATTACTGGGATCCAGACTCGGAGTCCTTCCATATAGATGGGATGTCCCTCACTATAGAGGTGGAGGACATATATTTCATTACTGGGCTGTCTAGACAAGGGGAAGTGGTGAACCTTTGGTCTCGTGGTGGGCCAGGAGGTGGCCTACCTATCGACGAGTACATTGCAGTGTACTGTTATCTAGACACAAATAAAGTGGGGATTCAGGTCCCTACCAACGCTATACAGGTGCTAGGCCTAAAGGCCATATTATTGACACTGGACAGGATAGTAAACTTGGCATCACTCCACTAGGCCTCATAACCTCTGATGTTCTATGCAGTGGAGTGCATGAGACCCACGATCTATGATTGGAGAACTACACTACTGAGCAACATGAAACATCAGCTCAGTGAGTGTAAGGTAGGCAGAGTGTGGAACTTTGGGTTTAGTAGTATTTTGAGCACGTTTTTCTTCGAGCATGTTCCAGGATTGAGCCCCAGAGTGGACGTTCCTCTTCACGGGGTTCGAAATCCGGCCCAACGGCATTGGGAAGATGCTAAACGCAGACTGGGGGGTGGTAGGGTGGCCAACCCATATCCAGCTGAGTTCTTTCTGTGGTGGCAATGACAGATAGTTTCCATCGATGACTACCCCTACACAAGGATAGATTTCTGGGGGGACCTGGACATGCCGTTACCACTAGGATCGGCATATGGCAATATAGGTAACGAATCTCGACCCTTTCTTTTTAAATTTTGATTTATTTAATTTTTTTGTATTTTCTTGATTATATGGAATCAAAAAGACATATTTTTGGGTGATAATACATAGTGACATCTACCATTTATGTGCAGATGTGGGACCACAGTGGCCAGAGGGTTTCCCTTGTCATAGACGGAGGGGAAGAGGAGATGACATCACGGGTGTGGATGCGGAGCGAACGCTCCAGAGCATTCATACCAATTTTGTGAGACTGACACATATTAGAGTTCCCATGGTGCAAGTCGAGGACTTGCCTGAGGCTATACAGCGGCAGGTGGTGGGTGTACCATGCGCATGAGTGCGTTTATTCCGACAGCTAGCTAAAGCCATAGTGACCTTCCATGATCACAACCCTCCTCCTCCTCCACAGGATTAGACACCTGGGAGTGTACATTTTGTATTACCATGTATCATATGATGGTGGCTTGAAAGCCCCAATTTTGTATCATGACACTATGTATTATCACATTTTGGATGTATATATAAAAAGTTTTATGGTGATCGATTTATTTATTTACATGTGTAAAAATTGTGTTTGCGATTAATTTATTGTGAATGAAACAAATGCCAATGTAACACGTAGTTAGCATATGAGTCAGTAACTTGATTATGATTTCTTGGAATATGTATATATGTTATATTGTCAAATTGCCATTCTAACAATCTCACACGTAAGAATATTCTCAATAATGTCAGATCTCTAACATGGTACAAACCATTGAGCTGTGACACTACTAACTCCAAATCAAGAAGTACCTCAAGAGATAGAACGCCATGTAAAATGGCATCCTGTAGAATCTCGATAACGTCGCTGTATTCAGCAACATTGTTGGAAGATGGCCATAGACATACACCTCCTGAAGACAGTACCTAACCCATAGGAGTATAAATCACCCAAGTGGCAGAGGTTGAGTGTTGAGTGTGACAGCTTGCACCATCCACGAATCCTATGTAAGTGGAAGATTCCATTGACATCTTCCAAAAGAACGGAATCTAATCACAAACCCAATCACGATAAGAAAAAGACATAACTATGCAAAGATGTACAATAATATACAATAAGCAGCCATGGCTGAAGATCATGCATAGTATTTTTTAAGATAGAGCCCATTTCTAGGCTCCACCAAGGTCATTCCCTCATAATCCACCAACTCATATGCACCCTTCTCTAACACATGCTTTACCATGTAAGGACCATTCCACATAGGATTAAATTTCCCTGCCCCCAAGGGTTCTTTCGGTTGATCCCACAAAAGGACCAAGTCCCCTTCACTAAACCTCCTTGGGTGGACAGACTTATCGTACTGGACCTTTACGGGACGTTTATTGACTTCTAGAGCCACCAAGGCATCCCGACGCTGCTCATCAAGTTGCTCAAGGTGAACCAAATTCTCCTCCAATGGGAAAGTGTCCGATAAGAGTTCTATAGCTAGCTTCAACGAAGGAATTTCGCATTCAACTAGCAATATCGACTCCACTCCATGTACAAGCTGATATGGAGAAAAACCAGTGGCAGTCTTAATAGCAGTTTGATATGCCCACAAAGCAGGATATAACATGATGTGCCAATTGTTCTTGCTTTGTGTGATGGTTTGTTGGAGAATGGATTTGAGTGATTTATTCACTGCCTCTACCTGTCCATTCACTTGAGGGTAGTAAGAAGAGGAATTCTCTTGCTTATACCCTAACTTGGATGCCAACTCTTCCATCATACGGTTCTGAAAGTGTGAGCCATGGTTAGTGACAAGCTCTTTCGAAATCCCAAACTGAGTAATGATTTGGTTGAACACAAAGTGAGTGGCTGTCTCACCGTCAGATTTCACTGTAGGCATAGCCTCAGCCCATTTCATGAAGTAATCAACAGCCACTATAATATGATGGTTCCCCCCAGCCGAAGCTGGGTTGCAATCCATAAAATTGAGCCCTCACTTGGTGAAGGGACCGGTAGTGATAATGGGATGTAATGGGGCAGGTTTTGAGTGCATATTACGTGTGAACCCTTGGCAAGGGTGGCAGCTCCTCACCGCATCAACACAATCCTTAAAGATCGACGGCCAAAAATAACCCGCTCTTAAAATCTTTTGAGCTGTAGAAATCCCAAACAAATGACCACCACACGCCCCTCCATGGCAATCATTCAACACTACCTCAGCCTCCTCATGAGTTAAACAACGTCGTAAAATGGAATCTACCCCACGGAGGTACAAATTGTTATCCACTATGAGATAGTTCTTAGAGACGTGACGTAATCGTCATCGTTCATCTCGCGAGAGGTGAGTAGGGGTCTTCAGTGTTTGTAAATATATTATAATATCCCCATACCATGGGTCTAACATTGAGATTAAGAAGATGTGTTCATAGACAAACGTATCTTCACAAACCAACTCCTCGGCCTCGCTCAGGAAATCCGATATATGCTCTACAAAAATTAAAGACTTCTTCAATTTTGCCGAAACAAACTCGAGATCGAATTCTTGTAGAATGACAATCCATTTATTATATTTTCCCCAATCATCCTTCGGGTGAGGACGAATTGAAACGGATTGACATGGGATACAACCAAGGTCTAGCGAAGGAGAATATAATGTCCCAACTGCTGAACTGCATGTACGGTAGCTAAATAAAGCTTCTCGACATGAGAATAATGAATCTCAACGTCAATAATGTTCCAGCTCAAGTAATATATGACATTCTCTTGGAGCTCCTCATCCTCTTGAACTAAAACCATACCAATCGCCTCTAGGGATGCACCCACATATAATAGAAAATCACGGCTATAATCTGGGGGACTAATCATCGGGGCCAATGCTAGGGCTCGCTTGAGTGCATTGAAGGACTCCGGGGCTCACTCATCCCAATAAAAGGGGGTGTCCTTCTTCAAGAGACGCATGAAGCCTCTAGTCAAATTGGCAAAATTGACAACAAATATTCGTAAGAATTTTGCCATGCCTTGCAAACATTGAAGATGACGAATATTCTTCGAGGGAGACAACTGAAGTATTGCCTCAACCTTCAAAGGGCCGACTCTTATACCCTCTTTAGAAATGATGAATCCTAACAAACGCCCTGATTTCACACAAAAGATGCACTTGTGAGGATTTAATCTAACTGAATAGTGCCGGCATCTTTCGATTACCAATATCAAGTGATAGAGATGACACATTCTCATGTGAGAATAAGCAGCAAGGTCATCCAAAAATACCTCAATAATTGACTTGAGATTGTGGAAGATCAAGGTCATTGCCCGCTGAAATGTAGCTCCAACGTTTTTAAGGCCGAAAGGCATTTTCTGATATGCAAACATTCCCCAAGGACAAATAAATGCAGTCTTATGTTGGTCCTCAGGTTTAATCTGTATCTAATTATATCCAGAAAATCCATCCATAAAGGAGAACACCTCGCTACCTGCACACTCATCCAAAATCTGATCCATTAATGGTGTGGGGAAATTGTCCATAGGACAGGCACGATTCAAATAACAGAAATTAGTACATATGCGGATCACTCCCTGCTTCTTATCAACCGGAACGGGGTTTGAGACCCACTCCGTCAAGGGAACAGGATAGATGAAACTGGCTTTCAACAGCTTCTCTATCTCTGCCTTAATGGCGGGTGCTTTCCGAGGATTCACCGCACGTAAACGTTGTCGAATAGGCTTAGCGTTGGGGTAAGTCTTAATCTTGTGCTCGACAATACAAGGGTCAATACATGGCATCTCATCGTAATACCAACCAAAAATGTCACGGAATTCCTTAAATAGCTCGGTGTATTCAAGAATCTCAACATGGGAACATTCCGCCCCAATATAGACATTCTCTATCATGCTAGGATTGCGAGAAATGTTGATAGGAATCGTTGTAGATATATTTTCCATGTTTCCATCAGCCATCAGACAAGGAGAGCTTAATGGAATCATAGGAATAGCAACTCTCTGGCTAAGAACCGCCCTAAAATCCTCATGCTCCAAATGGTCAAGCTCTGGAAGAAAGTACAATCTATGATGAAGTATCTCCCATGGTGGCTCAACTCCCGACATAGCCTCAATAATCACTTCATTTGAAGGAAAAACTGTATCAAGGTAGTCATGTGCATGAGAATACTGTACTGCCCATGCCAGTAGTACATAAGGGTCCTTGATCCAGGAGGATCCAAGAAGGCAAAAATTTTGAAGTCCTCCAATCTCAGCAAAACTAGCACCAGATCGAAGGGCTCGTCGATATGATTCCAATGACGTTCGTTTCACCTCAAACAGACTTCGTATGAAAAAGTTATCGCGCTTTGTTGTATTGATGAAACAGGGAAAATGGGGGTGCCACGTGGCACCACTGGCAGGGTGACACGTGGCATCAAGACAAGATGACGAGGCATTGACATGGACCAATGAGGCTGAGACATGTGGCAACTCCCGATTGGTTAATGCACGCCATGTGGATGATAAGTGGTGAGGTGGCATCAAGTTGGCACCTAACAAGGCATTGACATGGACCAATGAAATGGAGACACGTGGCAACTCCCAGTTGGTTGATGCATGTTTATGCAAAATTATTCACCACTCTTCACAAGGTTCGCTCCCCTCCTGTTGGCACAACCACCAGGTGGGACATGCCACTATTTAAACACATGTGCTTTTAACAAACCTTAGTTATGGAGCGCCACCACATGTTAAGGGCTTAAATTGGGTTTGTGGAGCGCCATCACATGTGGCATAACAAACTTTGGTTATGGCTTACCACGTGCTCTTAACAAACATTGGTTATGGATCTTAACATGGGTTGGAGACCATGTGTTACATGCCACCTAATATGGGGTGGAGACCATGGTTTTAAAACAACTTTCAATGGATTACATGCCATAGGGTGGAGCGCCACCACATGTGGCATAACAAAACTTTGGGTTAAGGTTACAAAAGTGGGTGTTGCAAATGGATAAAATGCCACCTAATGTATGCGCCACCACATATGGCATATGCCATAACGAACTTTGATTAAGGTTAAAAGTGGGTTTGTATGGTTCTTATATGGTTGTAACCATATTAAAAACCAACCAAAAGGGAATGCCTTTTTAAAAGGGTATTTTAAATATGTTTGTTTTTATTTATTAAAAAAAACAAACCAACTACATAAAAACCAATTTGGAGAGCTGTAACCATATGCTTATTTATGCCACATTGTTGTAACTTGAGAAACCATGAGGATCATGTGGGAGGAGTCCATATAAGCTATATAAACCCATTCGTTTGCCATTTCTCATTCATGCTTTGGAGTGGAGACTCTGTAGCTAAAGGAGAGAAGGGAGATTGCGTAGCTCTGCAGGAGGAAGGTACGAGTGTTTATACTCGTTTTACACCGTCTTCAGGCTTCGGAGTTGCTGGAAGCAGTCTTGTTGTGCTTTGGGTAGCGGTTCTCTTCCTGGCCATTGTCGCCAAGGTATCATTGTATCATTACCATGTATTTTTCCTTATGCTGAGATTATAGATCGGCCCTCCTATTGAGAAGTAGGCCGGAGACGTAGTCCATCCTGGACGAACTCTGTTATCAACTTGTTGTCTTTATATGTGTATTGTCTATGTTGTTTGGTTCTCTTCGTATGGATTTGTGAGCTTCGTTCATGCTCTTTATGCAATTCATGTTAACGTCATAGAGTAGCAAAGATCTTGTTTCCGGATCATGTGGTATCAAAGCAGGACTATTTGACGTTGGATTGTGAGTGTGGATGCTCACGAGGGCTAAACTGCAAGCTGGTGAGGGTACATTAGAGCCTTACAATTCCGATATCAGATGTGCACACCGAAGGAGGAAGATGGAAGCTAATGATGCCCGCACCGAGATGGAGGCAAACTTTCACAAGGTCTTCTACATGATGGCCAACAAGGTAGACAAGTTGTTTGCAGACTATGAAGAATGAATGGAAAAAGAAAGAAGAGGCAGTGAAGTAAAGAAGGAAGACAAAGAAGTGAAGGACAAAGGCAACGCTTCAGTTAACCAAGGAGGAGGTGGCGAAGAGCCTCCTGAGCCTCCCTCTTCACCTTCAGCTTCGAGCACAAGTTCAAGTGCTTCTTCCTCATCTCATTCTCAGCATTCCAAGGTTCCTCACAAAGAGCCTCAAAAGAAGCCCTTATTGAAGCTCAATGTGAAGTTTGATTTTCCCATGTTCAATGGGGAATCGAATGCAGAGAAGTTGAACAATTGGATAAGGCAAATTGAGGTCTATTTCCAAGTCCAGCAGATCAAAGAAGAAGATGTGAAGATTCAGTTGGCTTCACTTCGGCTGACAGGCACCGCACTTGTATGGTGGGAAAGCAAGCTTCAGCAAGGTAGCAAACAAATGGGTAATATTCTATCATCGTGGTCTGCTTTCATTTCTGCTAACATAAGCAATTTTATCCGTTGGGTTATGTTCAAAAGGCTATGATGGATTGGCAAAGTTTTAGACAAGGCAGGGGTCAGAGTGTTCAGAGTTTTACTGAAGAATTTAGAAAGAAAGCTCTAGAGTTGAATATTTCTTTAGATTCTCCTGACACTCTTTTGAAGTACATTGGTGCTCTTCATCATTACTACGCCATACTTTTCTGTTGTTAAATCCTACTAGTGTGGATGAAGCAAGTGTTCAGGATACTCATCTTGAGAGCAGGGGGAAGCATTTGCAAGAAGACCATCCGAAGAAGCCTTTCAAGCCCAACAACAACTACAAGTCCAAAAAGAAGGACAAGAACAAGAAGACAGCTACTTCCAAAAAGGAAGGAGGAAAGCTCCATTGCAACCATTGTGACACTGATGGGCATGATGAAGAAAGTTGTTGGAAGTTGCATCCTAAACAGAGGCCAAATCATTATGGAAGAAAAAAGAAGAAAAAAACCGTTGCAACAGCACAACGAGATTTGGGTTCCGACTCAGGTGACGAAACCATGATTACAGCCGTGGGAATGCAAGGTAACAAAACTCCTCATACTGGTTCAAGTTCTACTCATGTTTCTAAAGAAAATGATAAAAGAAGAAGTGAGTTGTTTCACATCAGAGTTGTGTCTAAGCATACAAAGATTGAAACATTATTTGATTCGGGTTCTCAAGTAAATTTGATCTCAGAATCAGTTGTTAAGAAGTTGGGCATACAGACTAAACCTCACCCCAAGCCTTATCCTCTTGGATGGGTATGTGATAATGCTAAGCTACAGGTGACTAAGCAATGTAGGTTAAGGTTTGCTATTGCTTCAAAGTTGATCGAGGAGGTGGACTTAGATGTTGTTCCTCTTGACATCTACGGTATTGTATTGGGAAGTCCATACTTGTATGATCGAAAAGCAGTATTCTTCCGTCATGAGAACAAGTACCATCTCACCAAAAATGGGGTGGAGTACATTGTGAGAGCTCACAGTATGAAGGCTAACACCTCTCTTGTTAGTGCAGGATAGATGAAGAGACTCATCAACACTAATAAGAGATACATGCTCATGGTTGTGAGAGAAAAAGATGCTGAAGCATTCGATGCTTTCAAAGGTTGTGATCCTTCTCATAAAAAGGCTATGATTGATATTGTGGCTAACTATGATGAAATATTTCAGGAACCTACAGGTTTGCCTCCCAAAAGGGAGATTCAGCATGAGATTCATCTCCAGCAGGATGCCCCTCTTCCTAATGTGGGCATGTACAGATTGTCCGCAGTTGAAATGGCAGAGATTAAGAAGCAAGTTCAAGACTTGTTGGACCAAGGAGCGATCAGACCCAGCTCCTCTCCATGTGGTTCGCCGATTGTTTTGGTGATGAAGAATGATGGCACATGGAGGATTTGTGTTGACTATCGGGCTCTCAACAAGATCACGATCAAGAATCGATACCTGCTTCCTCGCATCGATGACTTGCTCGACCAGTTGAAAGATGTTGTGTTCTTTACCAAGGTGGATTTGCGCAGTGGCTACCACCAGATCAGAATTGCAGAAAGTGATGTGTGGAAGACGGCCTTCAAGACCAAGCAAGGTCTATTTGAGTGGTTGGTGATGCCCTTTGGGCTTTGCAATGCACCTGCAACCTTCATGCGGGTAATGAATGATGTTTTTCGGCCATTCTTAGATGATTTTGTCATTGTTTATCTAGATGATATATTGGTCTTTAGCAAAACTTGGGAAGCACATGTGGGGCATGTAAAGCAAGTATTAGATACTTTGAAAAAGTAGAAATTGTATGTAAAATTGTCAAAGTGTGAATTTGGCAAAACTTCATTAGTTTACTTGGGTCATATTGTAGGAGGTGGAAATTTAAAAATTGATCCTTCAAAAGTTGATGTAATTGTCAATTGGCCTAAGCCTACTAACGCTACTGAAGTGAGAAGCTTTTTAGGAGCTGTTCAATATTGGAGAAGGTTCATTCAGAACTTATCATACATAGCATCTCCTTTGCATGCCTTAACAAGTGTGAAGAAAGCCTTCCAGTGGGGAGGTAAGCAGCAGAAATCCTTCGACACATTGAAGGGAAAGATCAGCACCGCCCCAGTCTTAGCCTTGCCCAATTTGCAGCAGCCATTTGAGATAGAGACAGATGCCAGTGGATATGCCATGGGGGTAGTATTGATGCAGCACCACAATCCTATTTGCTACCATTCAGAGACTTTTACTCAAGCAGTGATCAACTACCCCACCTATGACAAAGAGTTGTATGCTTTGGTTCAAAGTGTCAAGAAGTGGAAACACTACTTGATGGGTAAGGAGACGATCATCCATACTGATCATCAGCCCTTACAGTATCTCCAGTCCCATACTAAGCTCTAGCTAGCTTGTTATTTCAGGTGGATGGGATTTCTTCAACAATTCCATCTAGTGATCAAGTACAAAAAGGGTACTAGTAACAAAGTGGCCGATATGCTTTCTAGACCTTTTATTGTTGCATCTATTGTTTTGAAAAATGCTTCTTTATCCCATGAAAGTTATATTGAGCAGTATGCTACTGATGATGATTTCAAGGAGGTTTATGAGAAGCTAACCAATGGCACACAGGTGGAAGACTACTATTTGCAGGGAAATTTGCTCTATCATTTGGGCAAGTTATGTGTTCCTATCAGTAAAAGAGTCCATGTAATACAAGAAGCTCATACTTCTCTTGTATCAGGGCATTTTGGGGTAGGTAAGACTTTGGCTCATATGCAAAGACTTGTGTATTGGCCTCACATGAAAGACATTGTAACGAAATATGTAAAGGGGTGTGTGATGTGCTCTACTTGTAAGCCCACTAATAGAAAATTGGGGCTGTACTCACCACTTCCTGTTCCTTCCCATCCTTGGGAAAGCATTTCCATGGATTTTGTGGGGGGTTTGCCTATGTCTAGGAGGGGTCATGACTACTTTTATGTGGTCGTGGATAGGTTTAGCAAGATGTGTATTCTTATGCCATGTAAAAAGCAGGTCACTGCAGAGCAGGCTGCTTCTCTTTTCTTTCAGCATGTATGGGTTCACTTTGGACTCCCTACGTCCATTATTTCGGATCGGGACTCCCGATTCCTTGGAGAGTTTTGGACAAAATTATGGTGTATGATGGACACCAAGCTGAAGAGGAGCACCGATTTCCATCCACAGACCGACGGACAGACATAGGTAGTCAACAGGACAGTTGTCCATTTGCTTCGAGGCTATTGCAACAAGCATCCTAAGTTATGGGATGAACAGATCCAGTATGTGTAGCATGCCTACAACAGGGCTATGCATTCTTCCACTCAGAGCTCGCCATTTGAGACATGCTTTGGGTACTTGCCAAAGAATCCATTGGACTTGACTTTTGGGAGAGAGGTTGATTCAAGCGCTTCCAAGGATGAAGACAAAGCCCGCAGGTTCATTCAGAGATTTCAACAGGTACATCAAGCAATGCAAGAGTAGTTGGTGAAGAGTCAAGCCCAGTACAAGGCTCTCCATGACAAGCATAGAGTTGATCATCAGTTTCAGGTGGGAGATCAAGTGTGGCTTCACATCAGCAAGGAGAGGATGAAAGGAGAAGGCAAGAATCTCAAGCCCATTAGATATGGTCCCTTCACCATCTTGGAGAATATTGGGATGAATTATTTTCGCTTAGAGCTACCGCCATACATGCAGATCTACTCAGTGGTGAATGTGGAGAACTTGAAACTCTATGAGCCTCCCATGATCATGGATGAAAGGGAGAATGTCTTATTGCCATCAGTTGATGAATTTTCTCCTGAGTACATGGATGAGCTAAAGGAAGATGTCATCTTGGACAGAAGGACAAGGACTTCTCGCAGAGGTGATGTTGAGTATCTTTGAGTGGGAATCAAAGGCACTCATCCAAGCAAGTCCAAGTGGATCGAGAAGGAGAAAGTGAGGGAGCATTTCCCTCACCTATCTGTTGATTAGTAAAGGCTTTTGGAGGCCAAAAGCTTCTCAGTGGGGAGGAATGATCCAGGAGGATCCAAGAAGGAAAATTTTTTGAAGTCCTCCAATCTCAAAAAAACTAGCACCAGATCAAAGGGCTCATCGATATGATTCCAACGACGTTCATTTCACCTCAAACGGACTCCGTATGAGAAAGTTATCGCGCTTTGTTGTATTGATGAAATAGGCAAAATTGGGGTGCCACGTGGCACCACTGACAGGGTGACATGTGGCATCCATACAAGATGACGAGGTATTGACATGGACCAATGAGGCTGAGACATGTGGCAACTCCCGGTTGGTTAATGCATGCCATGTGGATGATAAGTGGTGAGGTGGCATCAAGTTGGCACCTAACAAGGCATTGAAATGGACCAATGAAATGGAGACACGTGGCAACTCCCAGTTGGTTGATGCATGTTTATGCAAAAGTATTCACCACTCTTCACAAGGTTCGCTCCCCTCCCGTTGGCACAACCACCAGGTGGGACATGCCACTATTTAAACACATGTGCTTTTAACAAACCTTAGTTATGGAGCGCCACCACATGTTAAGGGCTTAAATTGGGTTTGTGGAGCGCCACCACATGTGGCATAACAAACTTTGGTTATGGCTTACCACGTGCTCTTAACAAACATTGGTTATGGCGCTTAACATGGGTTGGATACCATGTGTTACATGCCAGCTAATATGGGGTGGAGACCATGGTTTTAAAACAACTTTCAACGGATTACATGCCATAGGGTGGAGCGCCACCACATGTGGCATAACAAAACTTTGGGTTAAGGTTACAAAAGTGGGTGTTGCAAATGGATAAAATGCCACCTAATGTATGTGCCACCACATATGGCATATGCCATAACGAACTTTGATTAAGGTTAAAAGTGGGTTTGTATGGTTCTTATATGGTTGTAACCATATTAAAAACCAACCAAAAGGGAATGCCTTTTTAAAAGGGTATTTTAAATATGTTTGTTTTTATTTATTAAAAAAAACAAACCAACTACATAAAAACCAATTTGGAGAGTTGTAACCATATGCTTATTTAGACCACATTGTTGTAACTTGAGAAACCATGAGGATCATGTGGGAGGAGTCCATATAAGCTATATAAACCCATTCGTTTGCCATTTCCCATTCATGCTTTGGAGTGGAGACTTTGTAGCTAAAGGAGAGAAGGGAGATTGCGTAGCTCTGCAGGAGGAAGGTATGAGTGTTTATACTCATTTTACACCGTCTTCAGGCTTTAGGGTTGCTGGAAGCAGTCTTGTTGTGCTTTGGGTAGCGGTTTTCTTCCTGGCCATTGTCGCCAAGGTATCATTGTATCATTGCCATGTATTTTTCCTTATGCTGAGATTATAGATCGGCCCTCCTATTGAGAAGTAGGCCCGGAGACGTAGTCCATCTTGGACGAACTCCATTATCAACTTGTTGTATTTATATGTGTATTGTATATGTTGTTTGGTTCTCTTTGTATGTATTTGTGAGCTTTGTTCATGCTCTTTATGCAATTCATGTTAACGTCATAGAGTAGCAAAGATCTTGTTTCCGGATCAGTCCTCCTCCTCCGTCCGCGAAGAGGAAGGACTAGGCTCTGCAACAGATTTGAGATTAGCTTGATAAGCTATCATAGCTGCAAGAAATGGCACATTCATCACGATGGGCTCACTCGAAGTACTCAGTGTGGGAAGAATCCAAGGATCTTCCATATGACTTGTGCGGAAAGACACCGATGTTGTAGATGTTGAAGCCTCATCGGAACTAGATCCTATCATGAGGATCGGTGCAGGATAACTAAAGCTTCCCATGAGGGATGGGTACATGCCTACACCCACACTCCCAGTTGCCGGCTGAGAGTGCTCAACGATCGAGATCGAAGCTCCCAAAGATGCGGGAACAAACGGATTCTTGAATGTCGTTTGATCAATTGTTATGATCTTCCCGTTATGTGGAGAGCATACAACACGGAACAAGGAAGAAGCATCGGATTGCATACTATACATCCAGTTCCTACCCAGCAAGAGATTGTAGTCAAGGGGCGCATCAACCACCTCGACTTCTATCGCAACAGTCTTCCCTCCCAAACAGACTTTAAGGGAAGGAAGGATGCCGTGCGGCCTAAAAGATCTCCCATCGAACACAGTTAACATGGTCGTTGATTTATATAGCTCAGGAGAACCCAAACCCTTCCAACAAGATAAAGACATCACAGAAGCAACAGCTCCTTCATCAATCATAGTATGCTTGATGGTCATATTAAGACATTCTACGTGAATCAAAAGAGACACATAGTAGGGAAAGCGAGGCTAAAATCCTACGGTTTCAAATTTGATCATGGAGGAAGAATCATCATCATTCACACCAAGGGAGGATAGCAACGCCTTCCTTTGTGAAGGACAAATCTGAAGCACTTCCAATGTAGACATCGCACAAGGAGTGTGGCCCAAATCCTCGACAAATGAATAGTTCTGGGTGGCCCAGGAATTTGGATTATGCCCTAAACGCTTAAGGACTCCCTTAGGAATGCGAGGTGTAGGCTCAAGTTTATTCATAGGTTTCTCAATACGCAAAGGGGACCCTAGTGGATCAGGCTCTTTGCCTGGGCTGGGTTGTGACGAACCATAATCTTTTGCATGGGTCACAACTTTCGCAGCACGAACCATGTTAATGCACCCATGACCACTACCCTCCGGCGGATCATGATCATCACCAGACTGGTCATCGGACTTCAAGTTCATATTTTGATTATGCGGTAAAGGGTTAGTTAGCATAGTTGGGTCCTACGCCAAGAATCTCGAAGCTTCTTCAATACGAGGGCACAAGTAAGTGAGGTGATCGTCCTTACATAACTTGCAAGGGAACTTAACCTTACGCTTATCTTGCTTGTCCCCCCCCAACATTTCTGCCATTCTTTTCATTACTATTAGCATTCTCATTCTTATTCCCACCCTTCCGATTATTTTTATCCCTTTTTCTATTCCGTCCGGGCTGCTGGTTACCCTTCTGGTCCGACGATTGCAGAAAAAGTACACTCGTCATTTGGGTGGGTTGAGACGAAGCCGTAGCTTGTCCTGAAGCAGATTGGTTGATTGAAAATTGACTAACTTGTTTTGCAACCGAATCTGTAGGTTTTGCACTTGCACAACCCACAATTCCGTCGGTATGTGGTCCAAGTTTGACTTTGGGGTTGAAACTGGAACGAGGAGCATTGGGAATAATCTCATACAACAAACCAGACTGAGCATAAATCAAGTCCAGTTCATGTTCCCTAAAAATTGCTTGTTCCTCATTCTGCACTCCGGATGTGGAAACATCCTTTGCTATATATGGCAATAACGACTTGAGGAACCACTCGAGGAGGAACTCTGGCAGTATAAAGGCTCTAATTAACCTCTTCCGTCTACGCCACTCTTGAATATGATCAGAGATATGTGTGGCTTTATCTTGCCGAAATGTTGACAAGAGTTCAGTACCAACGTCATAATGTACTGGTAGCTGGAAGTGATTAAGAAAAGTCATCGCAAGGTCGTCGAACAACGCGAAAGATCCCCTAGGTAACTCTATATACCACTTCACGGTAGGCCCTGTAAGGGTGTGTTGAAATAGTCTCAAATGAACTGAGTCCTGATGTAAGGAATTTGAAGAGCACCATAGGTGAAATGTAGTAATATGTTCGCTCGGATCTTCTCCTGGTTTTCCCTCAAACTTAGGTATGTCTGAAAGAAGTTTGGTAGGGATAGCTAGCCAAGCTAGTTCGTGAGCCACAGGATCGTTTGTCAGTCTCAACAAGTTAGGAAGATTGAGCATCGCAAGAAAAGGGAGCCTAATATGATGAGGTCGATGAACCGCTCCTTGATTCATATAGGGATGATTACCACCATGGCCTTGGGCATAGTTTCCTCCTCCCGTATGACCCGTATAGGGTGGCATGGAAGCACCATAGTATGGTGGACCTTGACTAGGAGCTACAAAGCCGTAATTAGGAGAGTAAGCAGGTTGTTGATACCCACCTCCATAAGGTGAAGAACCCTGTCCATACTGTGTCCCATAATAAGGTCCATAAGTCATCGCATGCGATGCCCCATGAGACACTCCATAGGTAGGAAGATACACTTCGAAAGTAGGGATATACATACCGGAAGTAGGGATATACGTCCCGAAAGTAGTAACATGACCTCTATAAGTATGAACATATCCTCCCGAAGCAACGGGCTATATGTAAACCTGAGACACAATTGGTCTAGTAACCGTAGTACAGACCTAACTCGTAGCCATGTGCTGGCTCGAAGGACCACGTGAATAAGGTGGAGGATGAAGATTTGAAGAAGTAGGGACCTGAGTAATAATGTACGTCTTATTCCCTATCATTACCCATCTCAGGTCTGGTATCCTAATAGGATCACTAACCCTAGACCTAGGAGGAATATATGACTCAGCTTCCACCACTGGGATGGAAGGTTCCATGTGACTAGTGCTCCCAAACCTCTCCGCATGGCAAGGAATGAGAGTGCCCCCAGGCATAGTGTTAGGATCGAACTCAGATTTCACATGAAATGTCAAATCGTGTGTGGGAAAACCATACATACCATAACTACCATAACTAGTGCTTGCGAGTGGAAAATGAGTCTTGGCATCCTCCGACATTCCATACCGGTAATGCGTCAATGGGGAATCAAACCTAGAGTGAGTAGGTCTATCATGAGAGGTGCCTATCTTAGAAATCATAGGACCTAGCTCAGCCAAGTCAGGTGAAGGATCATAAGTAGGAGTAAACTCCCCATTGTCCACACGAATGGGAGAAGGTGGTTCAGAAATATCCTCTACATGGTCTCCCATGGTGTGTGAATCAATGTGTGAGATAGTTTGCGTGGACTGTCTAGGTCTCTCTCCCAAAGGAGGAGGAGAAGTAGAAGGCGAAAGTCCTTCTAAGTGATGAGAACGGTGGGGAGCCGCACCCAAATCCACAATGACTCAAAAAATAAAAAAGACTCTCTATTTACGCAAACCCTAGGCCAACTATTGTGCATAGAGCAATCACTAATAAAATCTAAAGCCAAATGAAAGCAAACAAGGGTTGGATAAGTGAGCTCCCGAATGAAGCAGGTATGTCTCACCTAGGAGAGGCTTGAGACTCCCATACACAACAAGTGGAGGTACGTAACCAATTATTGTGGCCCTCAGCTTCAACGCGTAAAGCGACTGTGCTATCTGACCCCAACCTGGCCAAGACACCTGCAAAATAACCCCTGCAAAGCATGCCCTCGATATCCTAGGTAAGGCCACTAAGGTCACCTCAATATAATCAATGCTCAGGTGGATAGTCACAGGAAGGATTGATCGTATGGGTAGGGTAGCAAAGCCCGAAACTCTCGAAAGAGCCCCCAGATACAAATACAATCCTGGAAATATGTCCGGTGCTACTCAGTTATGACTAGGGATCATCCCAATAAATAACCGCTCACACTTGCTCGTGCTTAACTCCCTTTTGAGAGGAGGATCCTGAGAAACACTGGTTATATCAAGGATTTCACACACTCACCTGGACAGACACATACATGTTGTCGTTTTGTAATCTTGGAGAATTTACTTACAATGAACTATTCCAATATCCTAAAACCTAATCTTGTTGGTGCACCCTAGAAAAGAAAAGAGTGTAATTCATTTTAATTTAGCGTTCATTTTAGTTGGCTTTATTACTAGAAAAAGGGATATGACCGTGCAACTAATGCCGTTATGACACAACATGAAGTAAAATGCACACCTAACAATCAATGCAAATGCACTGTGTCCATGAAAATAGGGTATTCTACTACATGAAATGCACAATTTTTCTTCAAATGATGAATGCAAACTTTTCCTATATGAAGTCCTAACTAGTACTCCAAAGCAAATTTGGTGCAAGTACAATGCAAAGATGCAAAATGCAATGCATGATGATAAGCAAATGGTTTTGGATTTTTTGAAATAAAATGAGATGCAAAAAGCAAAAGAATGATTCTACGACCCCTAGACTTTGCAAGCACACACAAACAGCACTCAATCAAATCACTAAGGTAAAAGAACTCTAATGCACTAATCTCAAACAAAA
This sequence comes from Pseudotsuga menziesii, assembly GCA_001517045.1. Classification (NCBI taxonomy): domain Eukaryota; kingdom Viridiplantae; phylum Streptophyta; class Pinopsida; order Pinales; family Pinaceae; genus Pseudotsuga; species Pseudotsuga menziesii. The sequence continues at coordinate 21,623 of LPNX010546956.1, read as the reverse complement.
AATCGAAAATGCCATGACAAGAACCTTCTTAAAAAAAATTTAGCCTAAAAAAAAAACGTTTTTGGTCAGAAACAGAGGTCCAAACAGACTCAGGCAGTGCCAAAGGAGACTTAGCAAATGTCAAAATTCACCCAGCAACCAATTAACTCCCACAAAAAGGCAAAAGCAAGGGCATACGCAACTGTTCGCAGTAAAACCGCGTGTATACGCGGAAATAACAGATAAATCCGCGTGTATACGCGACTGTGAGTTAAAAACTCACGTACAGAAAGAAAGGTGCATAAAATTCAAGGAAAACAGACAAGCTGAGACAAACTTCACACCAATCAGACACTACCAGGCATACGTGCCCCCGGACCTGACACAGAAACAATAGAGAAAGAGCAATTCAAATTCATTGAATGCCGATAAAACAACTCCCAAAGGACAACTACTGGGAACTCCCCAGTGGAGTCACCAATTCTGTTATGGAGAGAAATTCGTATGGCTTGGGGTACCACAATAGACAGCTTGACTCCAGAAATCAATCCTTTCCAATATGCAATATAGATTAAATGTCTAACACTAAAGGATCAGACCTCGTACCTTATTCGTGACGGTTGAAGTAGATCCCCATTGAGCTTTCCAACTTCGGCTTGAATTGATAGATTACTTCCTCAACAACAAGTAAAAAATACAATCCTTTTGTATATCATGGTGTTAGATCTATTATAGCATATATAATCAATAATGTATAAGCATTTAACATAATCCCATAAATAAAATATTCATTCAAACACACATTATTGGACAGGAAAATATATTTCTATTAATATAAATCAAAGATTACAAGATACAAGCTCTGACGGCACGTCTGCGAACCAAAGAAACTGAATCCCCCACTTGGGCCTCCACCACCTCAATCCTACATCTCTTGATAGAAAGCTCACAAGTGAAAGGCAAGCTTGGGAAGAACAAACTAGTGCTCCAAGGGACAAAGAGATGCAAACTCAAGCATAAGTTCCGAAAACAATGGACTATAGTTTGTTTGCTCTCAATTCTCTCATATTCCTTCAATGTATCATAGAGTTCCTTATATAGCTTTTCAAAGGGGTAATGAAAGGTCAAATCCGAGCGATCTCAAGGCATAGGGAAGGCTAGGAGTCAAATGAGTCGGATTCATGTCAAGGAAAAATCCAAAAGGATTTGGATTATGTACACATCCTGATGTACGCGGTTTTAGTGGTCAAACCCGTGTATATACGCACTTATAGGTTTAAAAGTCACGTGTATCATTTTTCACATGTTTTTAGGGATGATCAAGGAAACATCAAAGGACAAAAAATGGTCCATGGGGTCTAAGGAGTCTGCAGCAGGACAGGGGTAGGCCATAAAAAGTGTGATTCACCTAGAGTGGTGAAATCAGCTATAACACCATCACCACGCTTTACAAAATAGAAACAAACATTATGGCACTAGTGGCTTTATTCGGCTCGGCTAGCAGTTCGACACATTTGGCCGCCATGATGGATGATGAGTATGATGCCTTCTTCTATACTTTGAGGTGTGTTCTTCCACTACACTCAAATGCAGCTTTTCACATGGGCACACACTGGTGAGGTATTCGGCATCCTTCTCCATTCTAGTCACATCCGCCACCTCCTTCCCCGCCAGGTAACACTGTTATACGTGAGCTATGGAAGAAGTGTCGTATTACTTCTAGTTGAAATGGACATGTGGGGTGGTCTATCATTCTTGTACTCCTCACCTCCAGTGAGGTTAGTGCTCCCACAGGCACAAAGGTGTAGTACCTCTACACCAACCCCATCACCCTTGTCAAGTGTACTTCATAATCAGAATGATGAGGGATTTAAACCCATGACGCTCCCATCCGAACAAATGTTTACACAGGGAACAGTCAATGATTGTCCCCTTCTACGAAGGCTTTGGTGGGCGCGATGGTATTAGGGGTTCTTGGAAAAACACTTACAGGACATAAGTGTCCAGGCCTCACATCGTTGGAGGCGTGGGTATCACGTATAGTCCCCGATGGCTGGTGTCACCATTTGCATGAAAATACCAAGGTGACGAGTGAGTGTGGAACCTGCTCACCAACCATCAACACCCCCAGACGGATAATCTTTTTGAACCAAATCTTCATCGTCAAACTTGATCAGGCCTCTGCAAATTTCATGGAGAAGTAGAACTCAGCCTCTGGAGATATGTTAGTTCACTCATGTTGAACTAAAGGTGGTATTTATAAGGGTTTGGGATTGATCTTCGCATAGGCTAGTCAACATTCTTGCTCATTCTGTCATCGAGTGTATCTAGTCTCAACATGTGTGAAGGTGCGAGCAGAGTGATCCTTTACTTGCTAGGGATCTAGTCATTCGGTTTCATCGGCCGTGGAGTCTTACTGTCTACTGTAGGAGGCAGTAGTGGACACCTTCTAGTACAGTAGATCCATGCTGCATATTTTATGAATTGGACGATCCCACATTGCGTTGGCTCTGCCTTGTGTGAGCAGTGGATTTGCCAGCTACTTTCCTCATTTCCTTAGGCCAGTTCATACAAAATCTACCTCACAGGGATGGATCCCCTTGAAATGGACATGCGCCACACTTGCAAACTGGGAAAACTGTGCCACTAGATGAGACTTCCACCTCAGACGTATCCTGGATGGCGTCGGAGGAATCGGCCAATTTGTGATGAGGTAGATTACATGCATGAACACCTCCTCTGTTGTCATTTCCACAGAGGATGAGAGATCTACATTTAAGGAGTCTTCTTCAGCCATCTGATCAAAGTAATCTTTTATACCCGCCATCCATGTTCCATTCACCCTGCCGCCAACCCTTCTCTTCTGAACACCATGGGCAGTTTGGATCATGATATGTTCTGAGCCTTCGATCGAGATCGACCCTTCATGCATCCATCGATCAGAGTGGGCCCTGCCATTTTTTGCAACGGAGAACTCAGATATTCATCCATGCTAGTTCTCCTTGCGAAATGAACCATAGTCATAGATCTATCTCCTTCTTCATCGCGGCCGTTGATCTTTGCGACCTTTAAACCTTTTCATGATTTGAGATTGCGGTTTTATCCACACAAGTATGGGTTGAAAAATTACTTTAGGTCATAGATCTTCCCCATACTTCATCTCAACCATCGAAAGCCACCAGTCTTTAACACGTTTTGCAATCTGGGACAGAAGCTTTGATCGCGCATGTTTGCTCATGTGAAGAGGTTCGAAACCGTTGATCTTTCCCTAATCAATCATAGCCCTTGATCATGAATCTTGCCCAAAGTTAACAGTGTGCCTTCCATTTTCCTCGTTGAAGGGTGGTCACATGAAATTTGAGGGGTTGGGACCCTTACCGAACTTCCGTCAGGCCCTTAAATCAACTGTTAAAAAACAGAGTGTTATCACCTTCCTAGTTAACAAGGAGTGTTGATGTATTTGTAACTTCGAAATGTATTCACTTGTATATATTATGTATTGTACCCCGATGTTTAGTCCGGGATGTATCTTTAATGTAATTGAGTCATGTCATACCTCGATGTTCCTATTGGGAGAATCAATAATGTAAACAAGTCATGTAAATTCATTGAGGTTAACCCTCCATTGTATGTCGGGGCAATAGTCCCCACAATTGAGTTAAGGTTAACCCTCCTTGTTGATTGGAGGGAAAAATCCCCACAGTTGTGGGGCACTAGGGTTATTAGATTCTCCTAGAGAAGTCATCCCTGGTAAGTAATTGTTAAGTGAGGCCGACTTGTTGGAGTGGACATTAAGTGAACAAAAGAATATAAATAGAGAGTGTACCTCTCTATTTATCACACACACACTCACTCACTGGGGCACATGAGTGACAGAGGAGAAGCTCTCTCAAGTGAGAGAGATAGAACAACTGTTGGAGATCAAATTTTCTATCTTTGGGTTTTACTGCTGCCATTGTTGCTCATTCTATCTTTGAGGAAGTTGCGGGTTTTCTCCTTTATGGTTTCCTTGAGGAAAATCTCTTGTGTCTATTGTCTCTTATGATTAATTGTTGTGCATGTTATTCTCTTAGTTAAGATCCTTAGATCATATTGCTTAAATGATAAAAATATAACAATTATGCTATAAGAAGGAATGATATATAAAATTATCAAGCCATTAGGACACTGTAAAACAACTACAAGAAGTGATATTGTCCCCTACATAGAAATAATAGATTGTCTCATACCCACATTGATGCCAAGACTTGCATCCTGAGGAATGCCACAAGAAAAGTTATTACATCCTTTCAACCAATCCATTTGGAGAAAGATTAAAAACTGCCCATAGTTGAGGTGAACATGATGTTGGAATGGGTTGAAGGTATAAAACTCAACCACATAGATTTCATCAAGCAAGTATGGTTTCCCAAAAAATAATTTTTCCAGAGAGAAAGCGGTTAATATGAGATGAAGATGTTAAAACATCCTTACTCAAAAGTCACGTCTATTTTATGCAAGTTATATGGAACTGCCAATGCGTCACACTTCATGCTCCAATGGGACCCACTTTTATATCATGTCAAAGTGTGTGCTACAAGGTTTAATTGGGTTTCCATTATTTATGCAAACAATGCGATTCAAAAGGCACAAGATGGAATTCATGAGCAAAAGTTAGAGTTTTATATGGATTCATAATTTATTGATAGAGTCTATAGCTTCCATTATTTCTCAAGCATGGGATGGGAGAGGGATTAGGAGGAAGTACCCATACATGTGTGTTATCAAGTAGTTTGAGTGTAGAAACACGCCAATTTGTATAAGCAAATCTATGAAGACTTCATTTTTCCATTATAAAAAATCATCAACTGTTGGCCTAATCCACCTTCTTGTCTCGACCTGTGGTTCAATCAATAACACAATACCAACATAACACCACAAGACATGGGCCCAACATAGCAAGCGTAGTCAGCAATGTTTGCGAAGCAGACATAGTCTCACCCGAGATATCTTAATGGGTAAGTACCAAAACCATGTTTCTACAATTGGAGAGGGATTATAGTCCCTTGGCACATGTCCAAGGCATTCGAAAAAGATGATAGGATGGATTATTTCACCCTGTGACTATGGTACAGCACATGCCATAGGTCATCCGCGTGACACGACAGTGTCTTTAAACCTTAATGACTGGTGCAACTTTGCGATGCGGCCAATTCCTTATACTTGAGGGACAATACGCGACTTATGTTTATTCTTAGCAGATTAAACATGACCTCATACACAATAGTTCAACAATACTTATACACAGTCATTCATTCATCATTTAGCATACATTCTACAACGACTATAGCTATGATAATGTAAAATAAGCCAACATTCACCATTCAACAACATTCAACCATATAACAAAGGAACTAACGTAGCACTAAGGTGCTCTTGATCTGGCATGAGAAATATGGGTAGCACCTTGTAGCCTGCAACTTGCAGACTGTTCTTAAGATATGTCTTTCTGACTCAATATTCTTTCTCTCATGCTCTCTAGTTTATTGCTTCTATCTACTACTACTTATCCATACACATCCTATATCAACTCTTCTACTTTACTAGTGGTTTGCGCACACATATGCAAGATTCGCAGCACAACAACCATCTACTTCTACTAGAATATTTTTTGAGTCAACTACTGGATCTAAATGAATCCAACCTTATATCATCTACTGACTACCAACTGACCCCTTATACAGAGAGAGTTCCTCCTATTTATAGTATTTACATGTTGGAGTAGGGCCCCGCAGCTACAGGAAAAGCTACCATTTTGGCAGATAGACAGTTTGGCGAAGATGAAGAGATAAGGTAAAGATACGATGCCATAGCATGTTTCTAGCTGTAGAGCAGAGCCGGAAAATATGACTATCAGGGCAGAGAAGTCAAAGAAGACGATAGTACCTAAGCGACCGAGAGGAGAGAGCTCACCCACTGCATTGAAGGCAGCGACAGAAGATAGGAGGGCTTAGCTACCCTCATAAAGGAAAAGGATCAACTAGGCCAAGGTATTGAAGATGAAGGACAGAAAAGGGAAGTGGTGCACAGTACCCATGGTCAGTGCCGGGAAGCATGGAAGACTGCAGAGAGTAGTGGTGTGACGAAAAGTGGCTACCCCAAGTACATATATGCCGACTGTCACTAGTTAGGGTTTTTGGGTTATTGTTGGGACAGGCCCACAGTGTTGTAATGGTGAGACCTTCGGGCCGCCTATAAAGGGATGTATTTTGTATTGTAAAAGGGTTGGGTAGTTAGACAAGTAGACACTTAGATATTTGTAATATAGAAGTTGAGCTCTGGTTCTGTTATCAGCGGTAGTTATCTTACTGTAACCAGTAGCTAGCTCATCGAGCATGTATGTAACAATCCGCAGGGATTGACAGAGAGAGAGAGAGAGAATATTGTAAGAAGGCAATATAGAGATAGAAAATAGATCTAAGAGAGAAGGGCTCCAGGCTGTGTGCGGAGTTACCTAGAAGATCTCTAGCTGCATATGCGGTGCAGCAGAACTATGTACTCTCTCAAGATATAATAAAACAAAGTTCTGTGGATGTAGCTTCTACCCTGGAAGTGAACCATGTAAAATCAGAGTGTTATGTGATTGATTCATGTGATTGTATTTACTTGTTGTATCTGTCACTCATTACATGAAATTTGCTTACAGTTTAATGTATGTATGTGTTATTCAGTTCATATCATTATAGAAGGATAAATGCAGGTTGAAGTATTTAAGTGTTCTGTATAAGAGTTTGTCCATGTTTCACTCAAGACAGTTAAGATTCGTAGTGTAAAGCAGCCTTGTATGTTGAGTCCTGTAAGTCGAACACAAGTAACGCTAGGTACACTGAGCCGCAACGGTAGGATATCACAGGGAGGTGATATCGCACCATCAAAGGAGCTGTGGTGCACGATACCGCGGGTTAAGGATCGAGCGTAAGAGATAGTTATGTGTTTCCCAGGACACAGTGATGTGAGAAGGGCTAGATTCATCGCAAGTAAGATGAGACTGTGCATCATGGAGAGAGACCTCGTGGGTTAAGAAGAGCTGCAAGGCGCACACAGGATGCTACAGAACCTGGTCGAAGACACTTGAGTCTTTGGCCAACCCATTAGAATCACTTTGGGTGATACTTCAGGCCGCTCCGCGGTCTGTCGCCGAAAGGGCCAGTGAGCTAGGGGTGTTGTTGGTACATTACAGTAAACCCGGGTCTTCCCATAGAGACCAACAAATGGTTCGAAGAAAAAGCAGAAAGCCACAAAACTACCTTTGAAGACTGCATTAATAGAGGATGCCTATGAACTCATGGCAATGAGAATGCATGACACGTTGAAGGACTCATTTGAGGCGATGCAGACATCAGAGGAAAATATACACAGCGTGGTAGAAAAGAAGCTTCTAGAGTTAAAATAAATTACTGAGAAGACTGCTAGGATACAGGTTCCACCAGAAAAGGCGACAGCAGCAGGAAGCTCAACACAGATGATTTCCCACGAGGAAATCTTGGCAAAGGATCACATAAATACAGTCTTGATACCACCAAGGAGCATCCAATTCCCTGCTTCAATGATGGATGTACAGATATAGATTAGGAAACCTATCGAGTTTAACCTTGTAGAGTTTCACATCGATCAGTTACATATGATCCAGCAGCAGCTAAGCGCAAAGCTCAGGGATAGAGAGCTCGTGACTTATAAACAAAACACACAGCTGAAACAAAAGAATGCAGCACTCGCCACCAGCTTTCAGAAAAAGGTAGACGAGTTAAGAACAAATGAAGAAAGAGAACAGGATCTCTCTCAAGTCCTACAGAGCATCGCATTGGAGTTACCCCAATGTAACATTGAGTTTTCCTTACCTCTCCCGCAGAAGGTAAGAAGAGTTACAGACAGAGCAAAGGCTCTGGAAGAAACAATGACCAAGATGGAAGAAACAGTGGCCAAGATGGAGGAATACCACAAAGCACAGATTGCTGAGCTCGAGGCTCGAGCACCAGGCACCCCCCAGGCAGATAAGGAAGCGAGAGTAGAGACCTTTCGACTCACTTTCACACAGATGAAATCTCGCATAGATGATGAAATGTCAGTGCTAGCCAATGCAACGAACACATGGTCAAAGTTAGATGAGCCTCCCAAGAAAGTAGAAATACAGCAAAGTATTCAGCAGATAGAGAATACCACAACAGTAATGAAGGAAGAAATTAATAGCTTAGCAGCTCTTCCGAAGATGAGAAAGACGACAGAGATGAACCACTTGCAGCAGGAAGCACAACAGTTGACAGCAAAGGAGATACAAATCAATTACCTGCTTCAACCATATCAAGAACAAATCACAGAGGTAGTCGATGCGGTTGAGAAGAAAGTTAGGGAGTTCACTATCACCAGAAATGAAATTGATGCAATAGAAGACTCCAGTATTAGTCAAGCTATGCTTGACTCGGCACAAGAGCGTGTCGCAGCTATGCAGAACAAAGTCACAGGACTTCGGGACAAGTTTCAATGAACTTCACAGGAAGCTAAGGAGAAGCTATAGCAGGAGAAGCCCGCTGGTAGTGGCTTGGGGATGAGCCACAAGTGAGTGTTAGGGGACTATTGGAGTAGGGCCCCGCAGCTACAGGAAAAGCTTCCATTTTGGTGGATAGACAGTTTGGTGAAGATGAAGAGATAAGGTAAAGATACGACGCTGTAGAATGTTTCTAGCTGCAGAGCAGAGCCAGAAACTATGACTATTAGGGTAGAGAAGTCAAAGAAGATGACAGTACTTGAGCGACCAAGAGGAGAGACCTCACCCACTGCATTGAAGGCAGTGGTGGGAGACAGGAGGGCTCAGCTACCCTCATAAAGGAAAAGGAGCAATGAGGCCAAGGTATTGAAGACGAAGGACATAAAAGGGAAGGAGTGCATAGTACCCATGGTCAGTGCCAGGAAGCATGGAAGACTACAGAGAGCAGTGGTGTGACGGAAAGCGGCTACCCCAAGTACAAATATGCCGACTGTCACTAGTTAGGGTATTTGGGTTACTGTTGGGACAGGCCCACAGTGTTGTAATGGCGAGACCTTCGGGCCTCCTATAAAGGGATGTATTTTGTATTGTAAAAGGGTTGGGCAGTTAGACAAGTAGACACTTAGACAGTTGTAATATAGAAGCTGAGCTCTGGTTCTGTTATCAGTGGTAGTTATCTTACTTTAACCAGTAGCTAGCTCATTGAGCATGTATGTAACAATCCACAAGGATTGACAGAGAGAGAGAGAGAGAATATTGTAAGAAGGCAATATAGAGATAGAAAAGAGATCTAAGAGAGAAGGGCTCCAGGCTGTGTGCGAAGTTACCCAGAAGATATCGAGCTGCATATGCGGTGCAGCAGAACTGTGTACTCTCTCAAGATATAATAAAACACAGTTCTGTGGACGTAGCTTCTACCCTGGAAGTGAACCACGTAAAATCAGAGTGTTATGGATTGATTCATGTGATTGTATTTACTTGTTGTATCTGTCACTCATTACATGAACTTTGCTTACAATTTAATGTATGTATTTGTTATTTAGTTCACACCATTATAGAAGGATAAATGCAAGTTGAAGTCTTTAAGTATTCTGTATAAGAGTTTGTCTATGTTTCACTCAAGACAATCAAGAGTCGCAGTGTAAAGTAGCCTTGTATGTTGAGTCCTGTAAGTCGAACACAAGTAACGCTAGGTACATTGAGCCGCAGTGGTAGGATATCGCAAGGAGGCGATATCGCACCATCAGAGGAGCTATGGTGCACAGTACCACAAGTTAAGGATCGAGCATAGGAGATAGTTATGTGTTGCCCAGGACGCAACAATGCGATAAGGGCTAGAGTCATCGCGAGTAAGAGGAGACTGTGCATCGCGGAGAGAGACCTCGTGGGTTAAGAAGAGCTGCAAGGCGCACACAGGATGCTACAGAACCTAGTGGAAGACACTTGAGTCTTTATCCAACCCATTAGAATCACTTCAGGTGGGACTTTAGGCTGCTCCACGGTCTTTCACCGAAAGGGCCAGTGAGCTAGGGGTTTTGTTGGTACATTACAGTAAACCCGGGTCTGCCCATAGCAACCAACATTACAATACCACGCATGGTCGACTGAGTACTACTTAGTTATTATAGACTCAAAATGGTTACAAAATATCTTTGTTACATTAAATTCCATCCCATACCTAGCCGCAAAAGTTCTGCATGCATTAACCATAGCCTTAACTAGCCACGGAAATGTCCTTCAGCTTGGCTGTACCAGTCATAACTAGCCGCAAAACTGTCCTTCCATCTTCCGGTAGTTCATCCTTCAGTAGCCTTCCTTAAATTTTGTTTGTCCAACATTAACTCTTCTACCTGCCTCTTCAACTATGGATGTTCTTTTCTTATCGTAGCTATCTTGTCACAACTTCCTCTGCTCTGCATGTCCTTGCCTACCTTTCTCCGTTGCATGAATGTTTTATCTTTCTGTGCCGGTCCACTTGCTTCCTTCTTAGCCTACTTTTCCCTTGTCACACATGCACTTTTCCTTCCTTGCTTATGTGTCTCATTCTTCCTTGTGCACTTTTCCTAGCCTAAAAGGCCCCCAACACTCATATGTGGCTTGTCCCAAGCCACTAAGAAAAAATGTACTTCTCCACAAAAATGTATGACTACGCATGACTTAATTATCCATCTCAAGCTCTGATTCAGGTTGTGTGGGAGAACCAAGCTTGTCCTAAAATTCCTTTACCATCTGTTTCACTCTAGCAACTTTCAATGTTACCTCCTCCTCCTATGCGGCCAACTACTCCATGTGGTTAGAATTGATATGTTCTAATGGTCCTACCTCTAGAAATTGTGCCATATTTGAAGTTTCTACTGCATAAGCTGATAAAGGCCTATGAGCCGTGCTACTTTCTATTGGTGTTCCTCCACCTCATCTTCCCTAGTCCACTCTTGGTCATGAAGAGCCTGGAATGCCTATTGCAACTGCTTGATTTCTTCCATCTTTGTAACTTTCTCTTGAAAGGGAAGCTTCTTCATCTTTTCCTTCACTACACTGATTTTCTCGTCAGATTTCCTCATGCTTTCCTTGATCATTTCTACAGTTGCATCTTCTAGAATTGCTTCCCAAATCATGGAAACAACTTCAACTTCCTTTGCATAGAGTGTTTCTCCTTTGCTAATCTTCCCAGTATCCTCAGACACTGCTATTCTTCTCTCTTCGAGCACCTCAGGAGGTGTGCTTGGTACCTACCTTTCCTGAAGTTCCTCAACCTTCTTCTTCAGCTCTGCTGCAATCTATGACAACCGAGAAGACTTGCCAGCTGAATCTTCATTTTCCCATCCCTCTTCCGGTGGGAAGTCTATGATCATGCCCTTAATGGCTTCAGCTAGTGCAACACGACTATGCTTGTGCACCTGGATTTCTTGCTATTTCTCTTTCAATGGGGCCTTGCATTGCTTGGCCTTCCTTTGCTATTTTGTTGCTTGGTAGGTAACTGCATTCTCCCACAACTATTTTTCCATCATGGCTTCTTGTTGTAGCTCAAGTACTTTACCCAATGAAATCTTGGAGAAGTTGATTTGCAATGTTGCAAACTCCTTGACAACATCATCAAAGGCACCTGTCATCTTTCCTATTTCCATTGTGCCCCCATAGATCTGCACTTTGATTGGCGACACTAGCTTTGGTGTGACATGTAGAACATTGGGATCCACACCATATGTCTTAGCCTCAACATTGGTCTTAACATCGTTGATGGTTTCTATGAGCTTATTCAGGTGATCGACAACTTGACTCGCCACACTTTCTTGCTGCATGTTTAGAACATCGAGGCTTTTCTTGGTGACCTCAGCTACAACATTTTCTAGTTCTTGAACATCATCCTCAGTCAATGTGTTTGTATTAGCCGTTTTGTTGGATTTTATATTCTTATGTGGCGGCATGTGTTGTTGTTGCTATTCTTTCCAGCGGTTGCGGGTCTCCTCATTAGTAGGTGTATGTTCTTCACCATTTTGGTGGGAGCCATCATCACCGTTGTTATCATCTTTTTCCTCTTGTGACTGGTTGTCTTGACTATCACCTCCATTGTTTCCTTGGCCATTTCCTTGGCCAATTCCAACATCACCGCCCGTGCCAGCATTTCCACGTTGGTTGGCTGGTGGGTCTTCTTGGTTTTTCTCTTCACGGAGCGAATATTCCAATGGGCCATGCCATTATTCAGGCTAGTCCTTGAAAATGGTGTCCACTTCATCGTCATCAATCATGAATCCTTCCTGGTGCATCTTCTTGGTCGTGTCCTTCTTCGGTTCCAAGATCATGTTATGCACACCCGCTTGGAAATTAATGAAGGCCACATACATATGCACCATCGTTGTTCGGACTCAGTGGGATCGCCTGATAACATTGCCCAATGCCTCGATATGTAGAAATAAATTGATGTTACTATTCATCTGGTGGATCTTATTTTTATTGTCCTCCCAAAGGTTCTAGTATTTTGCATCTAGGAAAGGAAGTGGGATGTCCATTGGCTCGTAATCTGGTGGGTTGGCCCACAAGGTGAACAATATCAGGATGAGCATCCAAGAGTAGTGAAACTTGTATTTTGGGTCCTCCTACGCTTGATATGCATCATTAATTAGTTCATTCAACAAGAACTAGGACCAGTTGAAAGTCACACCTTGTGATCAAAGCTCGCCCAGCTCTACCGGTCCAGTGGTGCATTCATTTGGCCTCATATTATGCAACATCTTGCACGACAGAGTCCTTGCGGTGAACCACACACTGACTTCTTAGATCTTGGGAATGGAGAATCCCCTTCTCACACGCTGCATACCATACTTTTGCTTCATTTTAGTGGTAAACCTGCCCTAGAGCAAATATGGTGTGGGATCGCATCCTTTCTTTGGGAGTCCTATGATCAATGAAATCACCTCAACGTCGACCCGGCATGGTCGATCGAGCCATACGCACCCTCTATGGAAACATACTGGAAGCTATTTCACATATGTGTTTCCCTGCATGCTATGGCCGAATTGGGGCATGAATAGGAAGTTCATCAATCCTTCCTGGTTAGCACCAACATCCCACTTCATTGGCTTGAGAACCTTTGGATCTCATGGTCCGACTTGAACCATTACCATGTAGTTATTTCTTTCTAAACCTAGCTACAAGCGAGTGTCGTAATCCTTGAATCCCAACTTGGTGAGCTTTGGCATTATGTCTATTAGCAGTGGTACATGATCAGGGATACGAGGTGCTACTAAAATTTTATTGGCTTTCATGGGGAGTGTCACTTGCTCCACCTCAACTCTCCTCGGCTAGACATAGTGTGGGAAGATTTCATATTCTTGCTTAGCACTCAGGTATCTGCGAGGTGGGGAGTCCTCATCCATCATCTCTTCCTCGAGGACATCCTCCTACATGGGTGCTTTCTCAGTGTTGTCTGCAATGGATTTGGCCTTGCATTTCCTGGATAGTGATGACCTAGACAACTCTCCAGCTACTCTCTTCCTAGCATATCTCGACTCCATGATAAATCATGCAGGTAAAATGGGTGGGTTCTAAATAGGGTTCATCACAAGGCACAAACCAGGGGGTTGAACAAAGGCCAAACCAGGGGGTCAAACAGGGCCCAGAGTAGGCACGAACTACTTTCTTGTTCACGCCATTGGGTTGAGTTTTGGTTCACACTCTGGTTGATGTACTTTGGATGATTGAATTTCTTCCTCAATTGGACAGCCCGGATTGTCATCCACATTGGGTAGCTCACTTGCACTGGAGATCTTTGTTACCATGGTTGTCATCTCACTCTGTGATAGGCTTCGAATCTGCAAACTCTTGGCTCTGGTTCTCTTGGCTCTCTCTATGTGTGTAAAAGAATGCTTGATGGAAAATCCTTGTATTTATACTCATGTATGTGTCCTATAGTCATCATGTGATGGGAGATCGAGGTCTAATCAAGCACATGGGCTTCTCAGCCGATGCATTCCTCAATTAATTTGGAAACTTGAGTTCTACATTGTACTTGTTAGAACAATTATGGAATTTATGTCGAGGATGACTGATGGGACCAAAAAGAACATCATCATTATCCTTGTATCTCGTCAAATTAATGCCGCTTAGTTGTCATAACTGCCTCAATATTCATCGGATATTTTCATTTTAACATCGACTAGCCTGTCATTTCCTCTTTTTCCTACACTTTCCCCCTTTTCCTGTGATATGTTCTTTTTCCTGCACTTTCCACTAGTTCCACTACATACGTGCGACAGAACAATTCCGCCTTTTCACTTTTTCCCGCTTTTTTTTTTTTCTGTGTAGCATGATTTTAACCAGGGATGTTATGACCATCATAGTTTGGTTTCAAGTGAATACCATTCACCATACCAATGAAATAAGTTCCATCTAGTCTCTGCAATTTTACTGCGCTCGCATCAGTGATGTGCACGATCACATATGGCCCTAGCCAATGTGTCTTTAGCTTACTTGGGTGTTTGAAAAATTTGTTCTCATATAGAAACACAAGTCCTATCAATTTTAATGGTTTAACCAGGATGTGGAAATCATGCCATGCCTTCTGCCTATGCTTCTTGATAGTCTTATGAAATCCCACGATGAAGTGTTCCTCTTCCATCTGAATAAGTTGTGACAACCTCTTCTTGACAACATCTCCGTCAGTCATCTTTGTTAGTGCAGAAATCCATAAACTTGGAATGATATACTCCATTTGTACAACAAATTCCTATCCATATACCAGTCTGAATGGGGTGTGTCCTGTTAATCGCTTGCAAGTTGTGTGATATTCCCATAATACAACTGATACTTTCTGATCCCAGTCATCTCGACACACATTGCATACCTTGGTCAATGTGTTTTCCAGAATATTGTTAAATGCTTCGACCATTCCATTCTCCTAAGGATGATAGGGTGTCATCTTCTTATACTACATATGGAACTCTACAGTCAACTCAGCAATCATTTTATTAACAAAATGTGTACCTCAGTCGCTGAGTAGAATTTCTGGGCATCCAAATCTAGTCACCACATTTTCAAATAAATACTTCGCCCCAGTCACAATGGTGCAATATTTAGCAGGTGCGGCTTCAGCCCATCGAGTTAAATAGTCTATCACAGTGAGAATGTAGTGCATGCCAGTCCTTTTTCCTAGAGGACTGATCAAACCCACAAAATCAACAACCCATTTGTCGAAGGCTTGCAGTGTTATCTGTGGTGCAAGAGACATCTTGTTGCGGCGCGATGGTTTTCTTGTTCTCTGGAAGATATCACAATTCCTACAAAAGATTTTAGTATCCATGTGTATGGTTGGCCACCATAATCCTACCTACAATATCTTGCGGATACTTAATTTTCCCGCGCAGTGTCCACTTACGACACTAGCATGTGCTTCAATCATAACCCAAGGTCGGTCGTAATAAAAAACACAGTGGTGCAGTATTTCATCCACGCCCAACTTATAGAGGTTTTTAGCAATCAAAGTGAAGTCCGCAGCTTTGACAACCAAGTGTTTCTTTTGATTAGTGGAGAGTCTTGGAGGTGTGTATCATGTACTAAAAAAGTGGATGATTTCATTAAACTCATGGTTCTGGTCTTCCATCATAGTGACCACAAATAGTTGTGTGTTGGGAAAATTATCTTCCAGGATGGTTGGCTCTTCACCACTTTCTATCTGTGACAGGTGTTCTGGCCAAACATTCAGTCGACCAGGTTTGACAATGACCTCAAAATTAAATTCTTGAAACAAGAGAATCCATCTATAGATCTTCCCCCCAAACACTGGCTTGTTGACTAGGTATTTCAGCATTGAATGACGAGTGTACATATGAAAATGTCCACCCAACAAGTAGTGTCGAAATTTCTGAAGCACATAGACCATAGCAAGGCCTTCTCTTTCTTTTGTCATGTATTTTTTTCTGTCATTGATAGTTTTCTACTAGAAAAAGCAATAGGGTGGTCAAGAACATCCTCTCCTGGTTGTGTCAATACTATGCCAAGTGCGAGAGACGACGCATCGACGTGAACATGGAACTCCTTTTTCCAATCGGGGAATACAAGTATTGGTGCAGTGGCCATCTTGTTCTTCAGTTTGTCCAAGATTTCCTGGCAAGCAGGTGTCCACTGAAACTTTGCATCTTTCTTTAGTAGTTTTTCCATAGGTGCAGTGATCTCTGCATACCCTTTAATGAAATTCTTGTAATATCATGTATGTCCTAGAATGGACCTAAGTTGCGTGACTGATGTAGGTGGTGGTAAGTAAAGTATAATCAAAAATTTTGCTGGGTTGACAAAAATATCGTCACGACATACGACGTAACCCAACAGCACACCAAACAGTGTGCAGAATATACATTTCTTGGAATTAAGCACGATCTGATACTGGCGACAGCGAGACAGCATCACACATAGAGTCTCAATATGGTCTCTTACTAGACCAAACACATTCCAATCATCAAAGTAGACCTTAAGAAATTTATGAATAAAATATTTAAAAGCAGAGACTACTATTCTAGAAAAAATAGTAGGTGCATTCTTGAGTCCAAATGGCATTACCCTATACTGGTAGCATCCCCATTCTATGACAAAGGTTGTTTTGTGGTGATCCTCCTTCATGATTCTGACTTGGTGATAGCCAGAGAAGCCATCGGTGAATGAATACATCTCTTGTCCTCCAATGATTTCAAGTACTTCATCTATAAATGATGTTGGGAATGGATCATGTAGGTATGCATCATTCAGATTTCTTAGGTCGACACAAATCCTCACTTCGCCTGTTGTCTTCTTATCCTGGATCACTATAGGGATGATCCACTTTGATTCCTCAATAGGTTCAATGATTCCTGCATCAAGCATGCAATCCAATTCTCCTTTTACCTTCTCTTTATATCTTGGATTTAGTTTATACGTACATTGTTTACTGGGTTTAGCATCTGATCACAGGGGTATTTTCATCTCCCCTAGGTCGTCGACTATTCCCTCATCTCTGAGAAATTGGTAGGGAATATATCCTGATACTCATGCAGCAGGTATGTGATATTCACGACTATCTCTTCATCCCAATAATCTCCTATATTGGAGAACTTTGGGTTCTCTAGCAACCCAACGTTTAATTTCTTGATTTTCAATGGCTTAAGGAACTAGTCACTTGAAATACCACTTCCTTCTACTGCGTGTGTAACCTATGATTCTGGTATGTTTATGCTAGTCAGTTCATCATCTAGGTCTCCAACTAGATTGTAGCAAGCTCCATTGCTGAATGGTTGCACTGCATTGGTGAGAATTGGCCTCTTTGACAAGAATTTCAGCAAATATCTTCTCCTTTATCATTTGAAGCACAACATCAAGTGTAGGTTTCTCATCAGCAAATTCAAATGTCTACCTAAACTGTTTAGTGAGCCCTTTCCTACTCTTGGGTTCCTTGTCGCAACTCCATATATGCATACCATGTTGTAGGTGTCATTTCCAATGTATGAATGAAATGATGGACCCATTCCTATTGTGGGTATTCTGCAAATACGGTGCAACACTGATTTATGTGCTCGTTAGTTCTTGACAATTATTTATATCCATGGCTCACATTGGTGACCTATTCACCGAACCTGACTTCCATAAACCTTTTACAATTTGGCCAGTTTTTTATGAAATGCTTGTTTGTACCCCACCATCTAGTGGGTGTAGCCTTCAGTACATGGCCTAAAACAGACAAGCGTTGTGAATCTGTTACAAGTCCTTTGAACTCACTTAAGAATTTCACAAGGTTAGGCAGACTCTCATAGGTGGGAATCTCTCATAGCTCATTCTCCACCCGTCGTATAGACCTTGTAACTCTGGTGGATCTTCTCATAGAGACCTCATGTAGCATGTTTTTCCAGTTCTCCAATGCCTATCCCGAGTCGGATGTGCAGGAACTAGCACTCTTCTAGCTCAGGTTTCAATCCGCTGTCAGATTGATATATTCTTCTTGTATGCCAGTGACATTGTAGAACTAGTTGAGATAGTCACCGTGTTTATCATTATAGACAGGATTGACATACCTTTGTCCTTCCAATGGATCAATGGGAGACACCACTCTCTTCTCATTATCCTCGAATGAGAGGATCATTTTCTTGAAGTTTATAATGGTTTTATTTTCTATGGCTGAATCTATCCCCAGCAATGTGGGATATGGATTCGTGTCATCAACAATGTTAATGCGGGATATGGATTCATGTGACCAATTGGTAGAACCTTCGCCTAATTTGCAAGTCGCAATTGAACATGAGACCAATCCAAGCATGACTTGCCCATACTTTCCCAAGTTTGTTGCACCAAAATATTGACATTAGATCCCAAGTCTAAGATAATAAAATCCATGTCATAATCCCCTATCTGCGCAGTCATTCTTAACTCATGCCCAATTTTGAATTTCTTGCTGACCTGGTTAACTTTGTTTTCAAGCTGCAGCTCTACTGATGTTTCTTATATCAGTGCTTGTCATTCTGCGATAGCATCTTTGTCTTGAATTAACATTAAGCAACTTAATAGAGACAACTTGAGCTTACTAACCTTTTGTGGAGTCTTCTTTTGAAATATCTTCTGAAATCCTTCAGGAATCTCCCTAACTACTTCTAATGTCAATGGTTCCTCTAGATTGACAAACTCATGTCATACATCCATGAATACTTGCTTCTATTTCTGGACATTGAATGGCACCTTCTTGCTGCATTGCGGGTTGTACTTGCGGCTGTAGTTGTTCTGGTGGCGTTTCTTAATCAGCTCGAGTCGTAGAACCTCTTCATGTTACAACAATGACATTTGTATCTCTTATTTTTTATTTTTTTTAACAAGAACGGTTATGTTGCATTAATCAGCATTCTGGCAAGCCAGAATCAGAAAGTTACAAATCTGAAGGAAGTTGGTGACCTCTAACAGTGCTGCCAACCTTCTTGTGAGTGTCTTGGGAGACAAATCCCATCTGCGTCTAGAGCTAATTCGAGAGAATGACAAAAATTGCTTACATGAGTAAACTCTCACAAACTGTGAGCAAAGTAGAAGACAGAAGCAAAGCATTAAACCGAGAGGGATGAAATTTGCCCCTTAAAAAAAGGATCCAGCTTTTTCTGAGAACCTAAAGAAATGCTGGAGGCCGCCTCCTTTTCTCTACGCGCTTTATTGGACTTTCGCCCTCGGGTAAGGGGTGGAGACGGGACTGAAATGTCTTCAGGTTCAGAAGTTTCCACAGAGCCACTAGAGGGGACTGAAACAGCCAGACCTGCTGGGCCAGAGGGTTCAGGATCTGAAGCCCGAATTTCCCTGGCTACTACTGATTCTGGGGGGGCGGGATCCTGAAGACTTTCATCTGCTGGAGGATCTTCCATAACTGCTGTTGCTTCTGGATCTAGGGCTTCATCTTCCTTCAGCGCATCAAAGCTGTTTTTATTGTCTAGAGTTGCCTCTACTGAATGAGTGGCCTTCAGAGCCTGGGCTGGCTCCTTTCGCCTTAGCTGCCTTCACCGGTTAGTTACTGGCTGAAAATCACCTTCTTTAACTGGTCCCACTCCCTCAGAGGCTTTGGGGCAGCTTTTTGCGAAATGACCGTAAGCATGGCACTGGAGGCACTTAAAAGGTATCTGCTCGTAATCCAGCTCTTGGATATGGCACCATTCTCCCAGGGAGAGCTGAATGGCTTCCGAAAGTCCTTTCTCAAGGTTAACCTCAACACAAATACGAGCGCAGGTAAATTGGTCCCCTTTCGGCACCGCACTGTCCAAGAACCGCCCAAGCTTATTTCCAATGTCCTCCAGAGATCCTTTCCCCCAGAGATGTAAGGGGAGATGAGGTAGCCTAACCCAAACAGGGGCTGCGGTGATCTCAACTCCAGGATTGAAATCAAGAGTCCAGGGGGCTAAGAACAGTCCCCTCGACCCCATGAAATAGGGTCCAGATCTGAAAACTAGATCACGGTCCTCTTTCCGCGAGAAGCTGAAGACAAAAAAACCCTTGCCTACTGCATGCAGAGAAACGATTCCATGCATTAGCGGCTTCCAACGGTCTTCCATCCAGGCCTCCACCGTTTTGGGGCTAGGCCATAACCCCGTAAACTTTCCAATGAGGGCGTTTTCTGCTAGATAGAGGGCAAGATTGCAAGGCTCCTCTGGGGATAGCTCCAGAGAAGGGATCTCCTCCATCTTCTTAACAAACTTAGATGAGAGAGAAGGCTTGGCTTTAGGACCTGCCGAGCGGACTAGTGCTTTGAAAGCTTCCAAAGGATCTTCTTCCTTCTCATTCATCGGATCTGGGGCCATCGTAGCAGGGCGGCGACCCCCAAAAGACAGGAGCAAAAACTGCTTCAAAACGCATGCAATGAACGCTCAGAAACGCCGATCCACGGCCCAACTCAACATTCGGCTGCTCCACGATCCGCGCCCCTACAAACAAAGAACCAGAGAGGCGGCTAGGGAGTGCCTCACTCTCTACTCCTTCCGATCTCCTTCAAGCTTGCGTGGACCATTTGCGGATTGCCTCAATCGAAACTTCAAGCGAATGATTCACTCCATCGAGATCATCCTTGATCCATCGCCCCCGGCCGCGCGATTCATCTCCTGGAGTTTCTTTTCAACAATAGACATCTGAACATTTAAGTTTGGATTTGGGTTTGAGTTCAGATTCTGCACAAGGTTAGGACCTATGATGGTCCTATCCTGCCACTTTGTGATCAACTGGGGACATTTCTCCACATTAAGGTCCTGTCCCTTACAGTATGAACATGTCTTCACAAGTTCCAAGAAATATCTGGCATAGTGACCTGGTTTTCCATAGTTATAGCATGTAACCTATCCTCTTCCTCTACCAAATCCTCCTCCTCCTCCTCTACCTTTGAAGTTTCCACCAACCCTTCCTTGAGGGTGTGGTTGCTATGGGGGGTACTAGTTCTGTTGATATTGCGACTGATAGTGATTCTGTTGCACATATGGTTGTTGTGGTGCATACTGAGGATGATATTGATTGGGAGGGAAATGCACAGGCTGATATGATGCTTGCACCGGTTCATCCCAAGTCTGCCCCTCATTCTTCATTAAGTATATGTCAGCCATCTTTTCTTTCAAGAGTTGGTATGCTTTGCAATCCTTCTCTAAAAAAAAACCAAGGTGCTCTTCATCTGGCATGAGAAATACAGGTAGCACCTTGCAGCCTATTCTTAAGATATGTACTTCTGACTCAATATTCTTGCTCTCATGCTCTCTGTTTTATTGCTTCTATCTACTCCTACTGATCCGCACATAGTCTAGATCGAATCTTCTACTTTACTAGCGGTCTACTCACACAGCTGCAAGATCTGGGGCTCAAAATCCTTCTACTTCTACTAGACTCTTCTCTGAGTCGACTACTATATCTAATTGAATCCAACCTTATATCATCTACTGACTTGCAGAATTTACAGAACAGGTTTGCAGGGATGCTTACAATGTTTTTCAAGTATAAACAGTCATCATCCCAATGTCCTCTCATTTGGCATATGCGACACCAAGGTAGTCTATTAGGGTTCATAGGGTACTCCCAAAGGACCAAACACCAAGAACAACCGCTTCACACAAACAGATCACAGATCAATACACCAATGTTTGTCACGTGGTTAAAACCCTCGAGA
>LPNX010546955.1:0-31510 GCA_001517045.1 Pseudotsuga menziesii | reverse complement strand
CCTTTTGGGGATTTTTGCTATTTCTAGAGGAATTTTGGCTATTTTTGGAGGAAAAAGGGGTTTTTTGGCCTTTTGGAGGCATTTTAGGCCTTTTGGAGGCTTTTTGAATGGTTTTGAGGCCTTTTAGAGGCATTTTAGGCCTTTTGGAGGCTTTTTGTGGGATTTTCAGGGAAATATGGTAGGCAAATGGACAAATGAGCCATGTAGTGAGGTAGATGAGGTAGTTAACCATTTTTGGGTGTTAACACTCACAGTTAATGGATATGATTTGAAAGTGAAATAGTTCACATTAAACTAATCCACAGCAAAGCATTTGAAACAGTCCACCAAACTTTCTCCAGCATAAAAATTGTAACTCTTTATTGCAAAAGGAAGTAGTTCTTCTTACAATAACTCTCAAAAATTGCATGGGAAAGAAAAGTCCTATTCTACATCTAACTCTCCTATACTTATACAAAAGAAAAACCTTTGGGTTGCCCCCAAATGACTTTTGGGCTTCCCCAACGTTTCAATCCCAAAATTTTGTCCTGTAGTGAGTGCTCATAATTTATACAATATATTACATTTAAAACAAAAATAAATAGAACACTCTTATGAAGAGGGCCCTGCTTGGTCATTAATAAACTTTTTCCACGCCTAGGCCTCTGCTGCTATGCTCTCAAAATCTGAGGGTTCAAGAAAACAGATGTTTATCTCATACTTTGCAGCCTGATTCTTAACCACTTCTATTCTTGCCGGACTCAGGCGCAGTTGATCTTCAAGTAAATGGATGCTTACTGTTGCATGAGCTATTGCTTTCTTCAGAATTTGTTCATATAGATCCTTAACTTGTTGGATCTCCTGCTCGTCTTCCTGATACCTGTTCTGTAGTTGTTCTATGAACAACTCATGTTCTGGTATCGCACCCAGTCTTTTATCTGCAACAACTTGACATCTATTGTATGTGACTAGAATTCTTCTATAGTATTCAGCACATAATCCTTTCAATTTCTTCACAGTCTTCTTGAATTCTTCCGCAGTATTTATTGCGAACTCCAATAAGTCGTAATCCTGCTTTAAACTATGTCGATCTTTAGCTGGTAGCTCTGCAGGGGTTTCTTCATTTTTTTCTATCCACACTATCCTTCCAGTCAGGACGTCCAAAATATCCTGAGATCTATCTACAAAATACGAAGTGGTGTCCAATATTTCTTCTAATCTGCCATCTTTCTGCACAATCTTACACCTTTCTTCCTCAATGAACACTTGTAGTTGGTGGATTTTCTTTCTCTGGGCCAGAACATATTATTTCAAAGGTTGGGAATCCATCTTCTGCTCCATAGCATCTTTTCGTGATGTTGTCAATGAAGCATTCTATCCCTCCAAAACTATTATCTGCATTTGATACTGTTTCCCTCTCTCTTCAGTGGCATCCTTCTCTGATTCCAACTCAATTACCTTGTTTTGAAGATGGACCTTTTCTGAACTTAGAGTCTTGTATGATACTTGAAGGTCAGTCCTCTCAGTTCTTAGCACTTGAAGCTCTAACTGTAGTTTCTGTAATTCTGCCAAGCTGTTTTGACCATTTTTCTCTACAGCAACCTCTAAAGTCATCTTATTTTCCTGCAGAGTTTGGAGCTCTGCCTTTGAAGTATTCACTTCATTTTACATGTCCTCAAATTTTCTCTTCGGCTTGTGGCCTTCATCTCTTTCTTTCTTCAGTGTTTCTTTTAACTGAGTTGTGTTGTTTCTTGATTGCATCAGATCCGTCATCAGTCTATCTACATTATCTTCCGTAGCTTGGGTTAATGCCACCCCAACTCTTGCTGTCAATCTCGGATCTGCATCTGTGCCATACACCAAAGTTTTATCAGTTATCATCTTACCTGATAGTCCTCCTGTTTCAACCTTTTTTTTGGTTCTTTTGACAATCCTTTTCTTCTCCTTATCATAGAATATAGTGCTAAAATCAGGGACCTCTTCTCCTTCTTTATTCTTGAAAGGTATCAAATTCATTTCAGAAAACACCACTTGTTATTGAGTGCTACCAGAAGTTGTAGTAGGCTCCTACGAATCAGGATTATCTTGTCCATGCCCTATGTCTGTATCATCATGTGCCCCCTGAGTGTCTATTGGGTCATTAGTCTATTGATCTGTTTTAGATCCTATCAATCTTAAACCTTCAGTTTCTTCTTGTTTTTTCTTTATCTCTACATCTTCCTTATTCTTTCTTTCCTCCTCCTCCTTCCTTGTTGCTTCCTCAGCAGCTCTCTTTCTTCCTTCTTCTTCATTCTTTAGCCAATTTTCTGCCTCTTGTGCTAGCCTCCTAGCATCCTCTTCCCTCTTTTTGGCCTCTTCTTCTTCAGCTTTCTTCTGTGTGGTTTTACCCTTTCCACCCACAATGGTGATTTTATGTTTAAATCTTTTCTTTAATGCAGTGATATTCTTTGCATTTCTGAAGATTTCTTCATCCTTGTCCCATAAATTTGCATATTCAAAATGAACATTTGCCTCCTTACAATGCTCTACAACCTTATTTTGGGAGTCATTCCTGTGGAAGTTCATCTCACCAAAATGAAAGTGCTCCAGCTGCTTCACGAATTATACAGTTTGTTTGACCTTTGTAAACTTATAAATCCCTAACCAAAAAGGTATGGCAGGATATGTTGCCTTCTTATGTTCGAACAAAAAGCTTCCAACACCATCAGTGTATACCTACCTAACTACTTCTTTATGCATACAAGGGTCCTATCCCTGTCCCAATTACACCTTAAGGATGAAAATGACTGGGTACATAATATACAGTCCACTAAGATAGAGCTCATGTAGAACACTGACTTTTTTTGTGACACCCCTCCCAAAGCTGAAGATATGCATGCGAAGCTATTGGACACTATGTTTTCCTAATTGAATATGTTCCCCTGAGTGGCCACATACAAAATAATGAGTATCCATCCTAATTTGAAGCTTTTACCATGAGCTCTCCCAAAAAATCTATTTAGCATCAGTGTTATAAATCTATAAGGGGTCCGAAGAGTGGTTGTATCATATTCTCCTGAGGGATTGGTTCTAAAGTTCTTCCCTGGTATCATCATTCTTTTGACAGTTTCAACCAGGTCCAAATTTGTCTCCTTCAACCAGCCTTCAGTTAAGTACATTTGAGCAGGAGGCAAGTGGTATGCCATTAAGACATAAGCAGGACTCTATGCAGCATAGCCCTGTTTGGCAGTATTTGCTAAGATCATCGTGGTCACATCTGCCTTGGGTAGAATCCAACTGACCACCTCGGAGCATGGGAACAACTTAGGTCTAGTGGCTACCTTCATCAAAGTAGATTTCTCGATGTTTGCATATATAGTCAGTTCTTTGAACCCTGCATTAGGCACATTTTGATTTGCAATCATCTAGTATATTTCACCCCACTTGTAATCTGGCTCTACTCCAGTGGTGGCTCTGGTATCTTCATAGATGTATTCCACCTTGGTGATGATTTCCACATTTGGTTCTCCCTCTGCAACAGGAGCCTTCTTCTTCATTCTTTTAGACATATCTCCTTTGCAATGGTTACCCTGGCAACAAACACAGTATGTTCTTAGAATATTGGAGCTTCTAGCTAGTGTTAAAAATGAAGGAGAACTGTATAGCACTATTTACCTCATTCATATGCATTTTCACAAATAAACTAAACAAAACGTTAATGCGTGAAAGAAAATGACAAGGAAAAGGAACTTCTGCAACTGGGTTTAAAATTCTCTAAGTCTGTCTGCAACTAAAACATAATCCCGTTAGAGAACCTATCTTTAAAATCAGATTGCAATTGAAATACTCTAAATCCTCAAGCACAAGAAACAAACTATTAATTGTAATTAAAAATGCACAAATCCTAGTTCGACCAAATGTTGAAAACCCCTCGCCATTCCTCGAAACTAGGGTGAGTGCCTAAGAAAATTGAAAAACCCCCCCAGACGACCATAAAAAACCCCACAAAAGTCGATGCAGATAGCGTAACGCTTGTCTGCACCAACTACATAAACCTTTGGACCAGGATCGAGCTTCCATAACAGCTCAAAAATAGGCTCAAGAAAACCCCCACCGCCAAAACTATCAACGTGACTGATACCTCACGCCGTAAGGATAAAAAGTTCATTTTAGATGGCTAACTACACAATGGCAGGAAAAACTAACCAAGGGAAGACCGTAGTTCCCAAAATGACCCATAAAATCAAGCAGAAGGAGAAACCATGGTTGGCCTACCTAGAAAGCAAGCTGTGCAGTCGACGGGATGGTCTGAAACTTCCACGGCAACACTCCAAATGAACGAAATCCCAATAGCTAAGCACGTTGGTATAGTTTGGCTCGACAAGGATAGAGAAAAGGTGAGTTCTTACAAGGATAAACAATAAAATAAGACCCCGTTCCAATATATATAGACCTTCCGGTGAAAAAGATGGCGGGAAAAGAAACCAATAGGCGGTAGAAACCACCATAGCATCAGACAATTAGTTCACTAAGGAGCCGCAACGGCGGAAGACATACAAACCACGGCTTCCATGATCAAATGAAAACCTCGACGATTGGAGGTTATAAAGATTACGTATTGGCAGCTCAAGACACAAGATAATCTGCAATATAGGCGAGACAAAGCTGAAGCCTTCCGCAATGTAGGTGGTATAAAGCACTAAATATCGCCGAAGTCATGTATCAAAAAATGAAATCACTACTCAATAAAGCGTCGAAACTTGAAAACACTAATCATCGGCAAGATAGTTCATTACGTAGCTGCAACGATGGGAGACAGATTGACTACAACTTCCGTGACAATAGAAGATCATCGATAATCGGAAGAACTAAGGACTATGGATAGACGAGTTTAAAACTAACATCTCTGCAGTGTTGGTAAGGCAATGGACAAGGCCTCCGATAAATGACAAAAATCATTCCGATAGCAATAAGCAAAATCGCCGACAATTAAAAATATAAAGTTTTGAAAAAAACAAAAGAGATAATGCGCATCGGTGAATAACAAGACTGTCCATCGGTGGCATAGAGAACTAAAGCTCCGATTCAAACTTTGATTTCCTTCCAATAGCGATAAAACCAAACCATCGAAAAATAAAAGAAGAGTTAAGTGTTCGAATAAAACTAAAGACGTTCGACTGGGTGACAGTTATTCGAGCTTGTTTAAATTTCGAAACAGTGGAAAGAAAATAGTTATCGAATCATCCGACTTCCTATAGTGGTAAACAAGTGACCTAAATTCAAACTCAAGAAAATCCAAATTTGTAGTAGAGGAAAGATAGAGTTCAAGAATCCAAACAATCCCAGGTAAGATGAAATTAAAAGGAGGGTCCAAAATTTTTAAAAAATTTGTGAAAAAAGTTGCAGCTACAACAGGATGTGAGGTTTGGGGTTGCATCATCTCTAGACAATCCTATAGAAATATTGAGAAAATATAGAAGCGTTTTATAACATATAACCTCAAAATTAAAAGCAATACACCCTATCCCATTCTCCTTATAGAAGTGGGTCGGTTCCCTATCAAGAGCCTAGTTGTTACTAGGTTCCTATTGTACAAGCACAAAATCAATAACATGGGAGACCATAGAATTCCTAAGCTAGCTTTAAATTCCATCCAAAACCACCTAAGGCTCAAGCGAGGTTCATATAAAGATACCAGGGCCTGGTTAAACCATTTGGAGATCGACAAAAATGTTGCATTGCAAAATATTAATAACATTAAAAATATTGTTACTTCTAAGTTTAAAGAGAAAATGTGTTGTGAGAAAAATTTAGAGGCTAAATGAAAATTAAGATATTATAAGGAGGTCATCAACCATACTCTAGAAGAACAAAAGTATCTCTTTGTTTTAACTAGTTCAAAGAAAACAATTAATCTAGTGAAGATAAGAACGAACTCTCATGAGCTCCATAGTGAAATAGGTCGTTGGGAAGTTCCTAAAACACCATGGGTGGAAAGGATATGCCATCTCTGTGAGAATATGAACATTTACGATGAAAATCAACTTCTCTTAGAGTGTTCTGCGTACACCCACATAAGATCCCAGTTTCGTAATCTTTGTTGCATTACTGATCTTCCTAGCCTTTTAACATGCCAAAATTATAGTAAGTTCGAGACGCTTCTCTCCAAGCTCTTTCAGCATAAAAATACAATTTTAAAACAAACTAAATAATTTTCTTCTTTAGGTCCGATAGACCAAAGTTTGGTCTTAGTGGAATTTAACCATCATCATCATCATAAATTATTGAATTTCCTTTCTTGGTTTTAGGAAATGCACCACATAGCCTTGTGACGTTTCACAAGTATTCTCAATATGTTATAAATGGATTGTTATGAAATGGTAAGTATATGTATAAGTTAATTTGCATGAAATGACAAACAGTAGACATGGCTTTCCATGGCTTGCATTTCTATCATTTTCACCATATTCTAAATCAATTTGTTGCTACCTTAAACTTGTGTCATGATCCAAATAATCTTTTTTTATAATCTATGCCAAGTCATTCCATCTTGATTCACCATAAACTTCTTCATATTGTTAAGTCCATCTCTTCATAAAATCAATATTATTTGCAATGTATACCTGAATTGAATCCCACTCTGTACTACCTAGAACAATGGAAAAATAAGTGTTAGTTAAACAATGAAGTTACTAACCAGTGTACCAAAAAAATGTATGGATATATTAAATACAATACAAGATTTTACCTTTAACTTTTCTCCATCTACCATTCCCTAACAACACCTCCTCCTTAAATTTGTTAGTATAGTTGGCATCCCAAAGGAGTGGCACATCCATATCACCCACTACTTGAGGTAGGTACTCACGAAAATATACAATGGATTGATATAGCATGTACCCTTGAACCATGAATCCTTCTAGAGGTGATTTTTGTCTAACAAATGCCTCCAATGCTTTCAAATGCCTCTCCACCAACCACATTGACCTTGTGTGAATGGGTCCACATATTTGAATTTTTTCCAATATGCACATCGGGTAGTGTTCCCATGCATTGAAAAAGGCAGTGTTCCCATGCATTGAAAAAGGCTAGAGGAAAATACTTTTTTCATCTCATACAAAATTTGGGGAATTTGTCTTTTCCAATACCTGATATCTTCCTTATGTATTTATTTATATGAAAACCACCTACAAGTGCAATGAAACTTGTTGTGTCAACATTCAAATATATAAGACAATAAAAGCAAGTATTGATCCTCTATACAATCAATATTAATTCAAATATAACTTTATATATACCTCATGTACTTGTCGAGATCATAAATAAACTTCTTAATGTTGTTGTCAAAGCTATTAGGCAGATCTAGAGATATGTTAGCCAGATTTGTTTAATATGGCCAACACAGAGATAAATCCCACACAAGGAACTTAACATGGCCTCTAGTGTGTTTGAAATAGCTAAAGTTCACGAGAACAAAGCCCCCATTGCCTATATGGGTTTGCTCTCAACAAGAGAGTCTCACAACTTAATGACATGAGTTCTGAAACATGCAATTGAAACCTCAAAAATGTAATAAACTAATATGAAATAAATAACTAATTTATGATGCAAACTTCAATGGCTGAAAACAAACATATTTAACAATTGATAACCTGTAGCTTTCCAGTATGAAATTATAATTCTAATTTTTAAAACTAATTCTAAGTAACCTATTTTTAAAACTAACTTAATCAGGAGCATATTTAATTGAAAACTAATCTCATTTCAAACAATTGTTCCTTAAAATAATGTATGCTATCAGTTAAAAATCATTATACAATTAATAATTCCACTAAAACAACATTTACATTAAACTGTATAAACCATAGAATAATAAAAATTTTGATAACATGAGTATACAATTATTTTAAACAAAAGTTTTAAAACGATATATGTCTAAGCATTAACGAATTTAATTTGAGAAAAAATTTCACAGAAAGTATGCTGAGAATTAATACATATTCACAGATTCACAAATAGAAATTATATATATAAGTATTGAAATAAAATTTAAAATATAAGTACCATGATTGCACATAGGATATTATCTTCAACAAGATACCCAATTGAGGTATAGTAATAGTATTGAAAATCCTACCATTGTTCTTATATGCTTCCACTTGAACTCAGTTTGAGGAAAAGGAAATTTACAATTGTTAATGCTCTCATAGAGACAATGATTGCTGACAAGAATTCTCGCGAAAGTGTGAGTATTCTTCTCTCTGTTTGAGCTCCTTTGAGTGTCTTTTCCTTCTTCTAGCAGCAACGTCTCCTCTTCTTTTTGCAAATATCAAACTTACAAATAGAAACATAACAAAGAAGAACAACCATTCTTCCTATCTTGCAGAGAGCTCCCCTCCCTCCTCTAATATTTGAATTGCATATTTATATAGGCGCTCAACTTCAAATAACAACTTCCTGGATAATAATGATCAATGATCCCATGATCTGATGCAATGACTATTTACAAAAACAAATAAATCTCTCTGAGAGATGGTGTGATCGAGTCCTTGATTCCTGTGTTCTAGAAATTAGGTTTCAAACACCATTTCCCGTTATTGATAGAATCTAATGCGATACTCCCTCCTCAAATCTCTGTAAAACATTAATTTTTAACTTGTGATTTAACGGCTTCTTTTTTCTGTTTCGGTGATCTCTTCTTAGAAGGTAACAAATTCCATTATTTTCCTCAAGGAAATATGTCTATCCCTATTAATCCAATGATGAGCTAAATTGTGGCTTCTTTACTGTATTGTTGGATAAAATGGATCTTTGAAAAAAATAAAGAAAAAGGTTTCTACCTATTCCCATATTTTATATCAGTATTCACATAATAAATGACCTAAGAAAATCATGTCATGTTGTCGCTGCAACAACTCCCCAGCAATTTTTTTTCTAGGGGCCCCCATTTGTATTTCTAGTCTTTGGTGTTTCTTAAAGTTGCTTTTTCCTTCTTTTGACTTAGTCTTTCTTTTGCAAATCGAAATTTTTATTTAAGAGAAAAATCATTTTATCCGCCCTACATATCGGATGAACTCACGGAGTTTATCTAATACAGTGGAGGTTCTATTGGTTTTGCTTCCCAATCTTCATGCCCTTTGTCTTTTTGGAAGACACGCGTAAGTTTAGTGATGCACCGATTAAAATCTGATGTCTGCAACCGATGTATCGAAAGGATTTTTGACAGATTTTCGACGAAGCGGATTGACTTGGTAGAAGGAGTCATGTTCTCTCTCTCTCGATATTCTAGAAGACTCAAATTAGTTCTCTGGCAAATCCCGGCCGATGTTTTAGATGACTTTATTTCCGTGCCTGATTTTTTCCAGAATCTCAACCGATACCGAGCTTAGACATGTTTTATTTTTTGAAGAATAGTCCTAACAGCCGATGTGCGTCGGATCACTTCAATCTTTCCACCTGACACTATTGGAGGTGTTCGTCTCTTTCCACCAGATTGTCTCTGGGGGATTCACCCGATAACCTATGGTTATCTACTTTTGAGTCACCCAATAAGTTTCGGGGAGGAATATAACTTTCCACCTCATGAACATCGACTACCTCTCCGTTTGTCACCCGATGCCGTCCTTTTTATTTAAATTCAGTGTCGATGCGGTCCTGATTAAATGCCATAAAGTCGCACACATGGACCATTTATTAACCTTTTAGCCGAGTCTTTGTAAGCACCTAGGGAATTTGTCATGGTTATTTCGTTGCCCGTCGAAGTTGTTGGGATTTTCTAAGTGATCTATCAGTCGCATTGTAGATCCATTCAGCCGTGTAGAGATTAAGTGCATTCCATCCCATTAGTTCTCCTTTCCAGGTAGGATTTCATATTCCTGCCTAATCATCTTGATGTTTTGGGGTTTTAGCATTTACCTTTACCCTAGTTTTATATACCCAGGATTTTTGGGGTTTTTTTCCCAGCGATTATGTATGTTAGACATTGAGGTTGCTCTGCTCATGGCTCGTGAGGCGTTGAGCTTTTCCACCTATCTCACACCAGTCGTCGGCTCCGCCTGTGCCATGGGGGTTTCATCGGTAGTAGGTTGCAAAGGGTCGAGTGTGTGCAGACTGGAATTTCACCGTCTGCACCACTCAGTTTCTTTTTTAGAGGAGCGCAGATAGGGAATTTATTACCATTGGCCGGGTAGAGAGGTTTTGGGTCAAGAGTTTATTAAACCACCGCGAGTTGTTAGAGCCCTGGTTATGATGCCCATATCTCGGTAGGAATACTTCTGTTGATGGTTTCTATGGCCTAGGGGTCGAGGTTTTCTTGCTTAGGATTGTCCTGGCCTAGTTTTGTTTAACTGTGGGCTATGTAGAAAACCTTGGAAAAGCTTAAGCCTATGCCCAGCTCTCACCATAGCATTATTTTGTTACCAGTTGAAATGTTCCGGGATTATGTGGTAACGTTTGTTGTTTTATTTGAGTTCATGTTGTTTCTAGTTATATGTATATATGTGTCTAAGATTTGTTTTGATGATTTTGACAGCCTCAATATTTATTTAGCACCATGCATAGAAAAGGGAAGGAGAAGGCCCAGGCTTTGGAAGATGATCTAGAAGTGGAAATTATCATGAAGGTAGAAATCATATATGAAGATACTAAACTAGTGACTGGAGCTGATCTAGAGTTCATATGCAGCCAGATATATCAAATGATCAAATACCACACTATCCCAGGGGAAAGTTTAGAAGATATACCAATCTACACAAATATAAAGAGGTCATCCATCATGAAGGCATCCACTCATCCTAAGCTTTTCCATGTTCTGAAGTCATTGGCTGGATACTTCCAAGAGTATATGTATCCAAGATGATCCTGGAAGATGTAAATGGACAAGGTTTTGTTTCTTATAGTTTGACATATGTAGCTGAGACATGTAATCTATGCGTAGCTCAGATGTATTTAACAGAAAAATGGTTGAAAGAGATAGCACAAAATGCAGCAGAGCTCTGGAAGAAGTTTTTCGACGTGGAAAAAATTATGCGAAGCCAACTAACTTTGATTGGAGCTCATTCAACCTTCCTGGTGAACATGCCCAAGAAAACCTTAGGAAGTATCAATATGGAATTGGCGATATTGAATTTTGGCTGCAAATTAGTAGTACAATTGAACACATCCATTGATAAAACCATACAGAAGTGTACCGATTTTTGTAAAGGAATGTGTTTAATACACCATCAATGCCATATTTTGACAGGTACCCCAGAGTAGGATTTCCTAGCCAGAGAGAAACGCTTAAAGAACCTCCAAGATAGGATACAAACAGGAGAAGAGAGCAGATCTAAGATTGAATGTATGAGTCAGGAAGCCATTGGAGTCTGGATGTACAAGTTTTGGTACACAAACATCTTTTTCAAGAGTTGCTGATTCAAAGCACACCAAAGGTCAAGCTGATAGAGTCCTAGTTCTCAAAACATGAGATAGAAGCATGAGTGTTGGAGCTAATAGAATATCGAATTATAAATGGAGAATCCCAAGCATGGCATTTTTACATTAAGAGTCAAACTGGGTGCACCTAGTGTTATCAACCCAAATGGCACTTCTCCGTTCGAGTGCCGACACTTCATATGTTGGTACACAAAAGGACACTTTTGGATTGAAGGTTTCCTAAACACTATAGATGGGTATGACATGAGATGCATTCACTCTCCAACCAGCTTGCCATTTTACATTTCTATGTGTGGATTGACATACGCGACTATGTCCATTGAAACTCGCATACATACGCGACTATATTCTTCGAAAACCCGCGTACTATACGCGACTATGCTCATTGTAACCCACGTACAGATCTGTACACGGGTTTCCCTTAAAGAAACTCGCGTGTCATACGCGGGTTTCCAGTATCAATAGTCGCATAGACATCCATTCGACATTAAAAATAATAAAACATGATTAATGGAGATTTGTTGAGCCTTAATCACTAACCAACTCAACTGTCCTCAACCTTCGAAACTGCTCTATTTCCCAAAGTATAAATAGAGGAATTGGGGAGGGCATTCAGAGAATCAATCTTGGAGAGAAAAGTTATGCTGGTGGTATATCTTCAGAAGTCTTTGGAGCAGCAGAACTCAGATTCCTTTGGTTGCAGAGAATTCCTTGTCTCAGGCGTTGGGTTGTACACTTATCTCATTCACTATTGTTAATAAAGAGAATTCTTCTTCCAACTTTGTGTTGAGTCTCTTTCATGTATCATGTTTGATGAATATTTTTGATTAAGCACTCTATATATTGTTCATATAACTTGTCATATATACATGTATAAGATTGTACTTGGATAATTTTCTCTTTGCATGTGAAGGAGGTGCATCCCTGAAAGCTTTGGAGAGAAGCAGAGCGGGAGAAGAGAAATCTTGGATCAACCGTCGTTAATCGGGTGAGTTCAACATTTCTTCCTATTCCTTTTTTGTACTTTAAAACTGTTCTCTGCAAGTTTTAGATGTATGTTGGTAACCCCAGACCCTAGGTTATAAGGGTGTTTATTCCTGAACAACAGAACTGGTGACTCTGCTGGGGAGCCTAGACTGCTATGGGTTAACTCTATAGATCAATACCTAGTCTTTGCCTTGATTCAATGTGTGGTGTCTTGTCTTGGTTTAGATTTTTAGTGGTGCTTTGAAGTCCTTGATAATTTTTCCCTTTTTTAAAATTTGAACTCTTGTACATGGGTTGCTCTTATACACAGTCGCGTACAGAGGTATGCATACGCAGATTTCTCTGTAGCACAGTCACGTACAGTACGCGGGTTGCTCTTGTGCACAGTCGTGTACCATCCTGAGCAACAAAATTTTTGGGTTAGGGTTTGCTTGTCCCTGTCCTTCTATAGATTTTGTTTTGCTGAGTGGCCTTCCCTTTGAACATTGCACTGCGAGTTTGATGACCTTTTTAGCCACACCTTGTGCTTTCTTGTAAATCCCTTGAGTTTTTATTGTTTGGATTGTCTTTTTGTTAGCAACTTGAAGTGGATTTGCCGGTTGGGTTATAGGTTCAAGTACCGGTTGTCTGAATCAGTGATCAAGGTTCTAGACACTGTATATCCCATTCTATTTTTGAATAGTATTGGTTTGCCACTTGCCTTTGTTTGATCTAAGTGATTTCCATTCATTGTGTCTACCCAAGCTAGGGTTCCAAGTCTTCCTTAGGTGGTAGATCTTTGGTTTTATTAATTTGTTTTACTTCACTTTGCTTACTTTATATAGTCAGTTTATTCAAGCATACTCAAGTTTTGTGCATTTAGGTGCATAGTAGTCTTTGAGCAATTTAAAAAATGAAAAGAAAACATTAGAAACTTTTGCATTTGAATTGCATATAGTAGTTTTGTTTTCAATTTTTGAATAAAATCTCAAAAATTACAAAAATATAGTCTTAGTTTTCTCTTTATCTATTGTATTTTCATCAGTTTATATCTATAAAAAGAAAAAGAAAAAAACACATGTTTGCTTTATATGCATGTAGATTAGTATTTTAGTCTAGATTTCATGGCAATCATTATTTTTGAAAATAAAAAATAAAAAGACATTGTTCTTTTGTGGCTTTCAAGTTTCTATTTGAAAAAGAAGAAGAGAATAGTTTTTGCTTTGTGCATTTCATTTCTCTTTGTCTAGTCATTTTGTTTCAACTTTGAGTCAAAATACCACATGTGTTTCATGCCATTTACCCTCTGACTAAAAATAGCCTATTAAAATGAATGATATAATTTAAAAATTATTAGTAAGTTTTATTTTATAGGCTCATACACCAACTAGCTCAGGCTAGACTTGTGGGATAGGGAGTTTAAACTCCCCATAAGTGTTTAAAATTTCAGACGTAGTGGGCCAATCACTAGGTAAACCCTTTTCTATGCTGATTGTATCTGGGAAGCTCCTCTCAAATGGGAGTCAAGCACAAGGCTGCATGGAGACATTAGACTGAGGAGATAGCCCTCTTATTACTTGTCGAAACGTAAACCAATTTTTTTGTGCATCTGGGGATTCTGTCTTAGACAGGGTTTTGGGATTTGCTACCCTGCCCATGCATACGAACCAGGCTTGCGACTGTCCCCCTAGACTATCAATATAGTTAAGGTAGCCTTTAGTCTCTTTGACATCTAGTGTTCATACACAGGTACACTGAAAGGCTATTTCTGGTTGACCTTGGACGGGCTTGGAAGGTAACCCCAGTAGAAGGTGTGGGAGGGCGGTGGGTGATTCCTTCGCTTGTGCTTAAGAACATCTACAGGGATGCCAAGTAACTGTCTATCAACTTTCTTCTGGAAAGCATATCTTATACATGTTTGTCTATTTGACTTTAGGATTTTTTAGTGAGTGATGTGTGGTTTGTCTGTACTTAGTGTGCCTTTAGGTGTGTGCTTTGTACTTTTGGTTTTTTGTCAACCTCAAACTTTGTCTCCTAGTTTGAAGCTATGGCTAGAAACCCTTTGAACATCAACCAAGAGATCCCCATGCTAGGAACTCCTTGTACTATTCCTCTCATAGGGAATGTTGGTGTTCCTTTGATGGCCACCCTGAATCTACCTAGATTCACCCTAGGGATACCGGTGTGGTTGTTTTCCACTCCAACTGTCCTAAATGTTCATGATGCTTCTCAATTAAGCTCCTTATATCAAGGGCCTCAAAACACTACTTCCCCTTCACCTGTAGTTGATTCTCCTATTCCTTCTACCTCATGCAGTGAAAGTACTGATACTAGTAACCGACAGTCTAAAAGAAGTAAAAGAAGGAGGAATAGGAAGAAGGCACATAAGCAAGGGGGCACCCATTCAACCTCTGTAGGTCATGTTGGACCCAGTCTCTCAGCCCCTACAAGTCATGCTAGGGGCAGTCTCTCAGCCTCTGCAAGCCATGCTGGGGGCAGTTTCTCAGCCTCTGCAAGCCATGCTGGGGGCAGTCTCTCAGCCTCTTTGGCTGATGCTGAAGACGATCCGTCAGCCACTATGAGTCATGTCGACACTGTTGAAAAGACTACCCGTTCAAAACACAAGCCCAAGTTTCCTTGTAAGCTTTGTGAGGGAGACCGCCTTAATTATAAATGCCCTCCTATTGAAGAGGTAAGAAGAGTTTGGTTTCATGGTCATCCCGTTTTTGAACAACCTATAGTTTCTCAACACCCTTCTCAACCTTTGGTTGATCAAGCAGTCGAACCAATATCAGATTTGGTTGATCCCACTCTTCTTTCAGAGAGTGATCCTGATGTGATTGAACCAATGTCATCTTTGGTCAATCCCACTCTCCCTACGGAGAGTGAATTTCATGAAGTGGTTGAATCGATTCCATTGTTGATCAATCCCACTCTTCCTTTGGAGAGTGAAGTGTCTTCTATTCACATTTTCTTCACTGCTAGTTTAGAACTTACTGAACAAGGGGGTACTAAACTTGCTTCAGATCAACCCCCACCAAGCTATCGGATTGCTTCCTTTGATTGGGATAGCCTAGTTGAGCCGCGCCTTCCTTCTGATGCACCTTTCCAGATAAAGGTCAAAGTTGAACCATACATGGTTGCTCATTGTATTGTTGATGAAGGATCCTTAGTTAGTATATTGACTGCTTGTGCTTGGCAAGGCATGGGATCTCCCAGCCTTGTGTCAAAATCTAGTCAGTTACTAGCGTTTGATAGAAGAACTTGTATAGACTTGGAAATTCTTGCTCAAACACCTGTTACTTTGGGTGGGAAGACCATCTTGGTTGACTTCATGGTAATAGAAGACCCCTTAAACTTCAATATGCTCCTCGGACATGATTATGTCTATGCCATGCAAGCTGTGGTGTCAACATTTTATGTGTGATGTACTTTAATCATGGCAAAGAAATTGTCACTATCGATCAGTTGGATTTTCTTGATCCTTCTCCTGACCCAACTAGAGACCAGGTCTTTCCTTTATCGATTCCCAGTGTTTCTATAGACACTACCGCGCCAGAAGTGAGCTATGTGGCCTCATGTCCATTGCGTTCAATTGCTACTGAGAAGCAGCCTCTATTTTTAGGCTTACCTTCTCGGGACTTGATCCTAGAAGTTGACCAGGTGAGTCATCCTGTACAGATTGTGGAGCCTTCTCTCCACTCTGTTGATCCATTTGAAAGTTTAGACATGTGTCCTATCTCGGATGATCTCCTTCCTTCGGATGGAGACTTCCTAGAGTCTTTGATACATTCTAATCTTCTATTGGATGTTGGTTTAGTTGTGACTAAGTCTAACCCTGATTTTCCTAGTAAGCATGACCTTTCTTCTTATGTTGGTCATGTTTAGTCTCTCGAATATTCCTTTGAATAGAAAGTCAGTGATCCTGATGAGTTTCATTTTTCTTATGAATTTTTCAACTCTCATGATATTGAATTTTTTCCTACAGACTCTATATCCCTTGTTGATTTTTTCTCTCCTTTTGAGGTTGATCTTAATGATTATAAAACCTCAAGCCTTGGTGCTATAAAATCTTCTTTGGTCAATTCTGACTTGACTTTCCCTTTTATAGAAGATAGCAAAGTCGCATTTGTTTCTGCCAAAGTGACCTACATCAGAACTTTTCTTCTGAATATGATCCTGATGTTGTTGTTTCTTGGAGACATGATTCTTAGTTGGATTCACAATTGTTTACTGGCCTTGTCTTGTTGTTCAAGCTGTAACTACATTTGCATGTGCCCTACTCGCGCTTATGAGCCTGATGTCGGCTTCCATGCTTTTAGCTTGTTGTATAATCCCTCATCTTCGTTCTCATCATCACCCAGCCTTGTATCATTTTTCCTTTGCAACTTGACACCCTTTACCTTGAGGAGACGTTCCCTGAGTATCTTTATCTGGCTCATGTTCCTTGCATTATGTATAGGTTTGTTCCTTGCACTTGGAACTAATTTCACCTATCTATGACACTCATCTCCTTGCATTTAGAGCATTCTTTCTGCTCTCCTTCGAGCTCATTAAAAATAGTAAGGAGGCCGCGAGTTGACTTTTCTGGACTCATTAAAACTTCACAGGAAAGATATTGAGTTTCTTTAGGCCCAGGTTTGACTCCTTAAAATAGACTTGACTGCCGAGTAAACTTTTCCATTTAGGCTCATTAAGAATATGTGAATGGGCATCCACATTGGTGGTAGGTTATCGCTTTCTCAGACCATGTGGGATAATATGAGAAAGGAACACTCTCTTTTCTTCGGAATTTAGAAGAGTATTCTTAGGCATAGGTTTATCACTTTTCTGGACCTGAGGGACTAAAGTTACGGAAAAGGAACCCCCGGTATGAGCTTAGTTTTCTCTTTTTCATGCTCTGGACCTAAACATGAAAAATATTCCGAGTGTACTTTATGTATTTTTCATGCTTGTTAAACCCTAAAGAACAAAGCATCGAGTTTACTGTTGTAAGCCCCATTTCTCATAATCAAATGGATCTTTTCGAGTGATCTTTCCTTCCTTCACACTCGTAAAACTCAGGGTATATGCTTCTTTTGAAGGAGCATTGGGTAGTTGGTAATTTAACCTTTTTCAGACCTTCCTAACTGAGTATGAAAAAGGTGCGCCTTACTTCTTCAGAAGCTAAGAGAGTTATTCTATGGTTTGTTTTATACTTTTTCAGCCTCAGGAAACTAAATTGGATGAAAAAGGACCCCCCTTGGAGTATTCTTTGGAGTTTTCAGACTCTCTGAACTATGAAAACACTGTCGAGCATGTACTAGTTCGGGCTCATAAAATCCATGAATCAGTGGCACTATCAAGCATTATTCCCTCTTCTCTTCAAGCTTGTCAAAAAATGAAGAGAGATCTTATTTGAATTTCTTGGACTCGTTAAAATTTAACAGGGAAGGTAAGGAAGAAATTTTCTATTGGTTTTCAGTTAGTGGCAGCATGTCATCCTTGAACACAACACTCTCTGTCTTTTTCGATACCCATGTCTCAGTGTTCACTTTCAGTTCAACTATTACTTAGAGTTTTTACTCCTCCTCTTGTCAATTCTACCTGGGGAATTTGATCATGTCTCCTACATGATAGATAAGTCTAGTTGTTCTATCTTTAAAGTTAAAAGTTGCCTTGGGTCATCTCTGTGTCATGCTCACTGTTCAAGGACTTAACTCAATGTCTGATCTATATCCTGATCCCATCATTGTTGTATCTATTATCACTTGTGTCTCCCTTTCTTCACCCAGTTCCTAGTCACTCTTATGATCTGTTGGAGGATCTATTGCCTTCCTTATCACAGTATGGTTCCTCATCAACACTTCCTGATGATGAAGAACTAGAGTTTTGACGATCGTACCTCAGGATTCACTTTCATTATGGGTGAAATCCTTTGCTTCAGTTGTTAATTATCACCTATTGATTGACAAACTATCAAATCCGCTCCATGTTTGACTTCAATAACATCTAGTCACATGACTTGGATTGTATTGGTTCTTTGGGATTGTTTATGAAGACCTTAGTTTCCTATCTATGGACTAAG
This sequence comes from Pseudotsuga menziesii, assembly GCA_001517045.1. Taxonomy (NCBI): domain Eukaryota; kingdom Viridiplantae; phylum Streptophyta; class Pinopsida; order Pinales; family Pinaceae; genus Pseudotsuga; species Pseudotsuga menziesii. The sequence goes on along the minus strand of LPNX010546955.1, from coordinate 13,086 downwards.
TTGTGCAAGACTATGTTGTACCTATTTACACAGCTTCCATATCTTTTAAGACTCATCATTATTGTATATTGTGGCTTTGCTCCACCTTTTTAATATACGTGGTCTAGTACTCGTACTATCTGATGTACTCAAATATTGTAAAGGAGCTAGTGTTCCAGTATATTGAACATAGCATCCTCAAATATGACTTTGTATATGACATTATTATGTATTTATTTCAGGTACTACCTCTGCTCCATTGGACTTCTGAGTTCTCCAAAGATAATGATTATAATGTATTTTGGCCATCACTTCCCTCTGACCTCACACATTAGGGGGCATCTGTTATCAACCCAAATGGCACTTCTCTTTCCGAGTGCTGACACTTCATATGTTGGTACACAAAAAGACACTTTTGGATTGAAGATTGCCTAAACACTATAGATGGACATGACATGAGATGCATTCACTCTCCAACTAGCTTGCCATTTTACTTTTCTATGTGTGGATTGACATACATGACTATGTCCATTGAAACTCATGTACATACGCGACTATATTCTTTGACAACTCGCGTACGGTATGCAACTATGCTCATTACAACCCTCGTACAGATCTGTATGCGGGTTTCCCTTAAAGAAACTCACATGTCATACGCGGGTTGCCAGTATCAATAGTCGCATACACATCCATTCGACATTAAAAATAATAAAACATGATTAATGGAGATTTTTTGAGCCTTAATCATTAACCAACTCAACTGTCTCAACCTCCTCAACCTTCGAAACTACTCTATTTCCCAAAGTATAAATAGAGGCCTTGGGGATGGCATTAAGAGAATCAATCTTGGAGAGAAAAGTTATGATGGTGGTATATATTAAGAAGTATTTGGAGCAGCAGAACTCAGAGTCCTTTGGTTGCAAAGGAGTCCTTGTCTCAGGCGTTGGGTTGTACACTTACCTCATTCACTATTGTTAATATAGAGAATTCTTCTTCCAACTTTGTGTTGAGTCTCTTTCATGTATCATGTTTGATGAATAATTTTGATTAAGCACTCTATATATTATTCATCTAACTTGTCATATATACATGTATAATATTGTACTTGGAGAATTTGTTCTTTGTAGGTGAAGGAGGTGCATCCCTAAAAGCTTTAGAGAGAAGCAGAGCGGGAGAAGAGAAAGCTTGGATCAACTATCGTTAATCGGGTGAGTTCAACACTTCTTCTTATTCCTTTTCTGTACTTTAAAGCTGATTGTATGCAAGTTTTAGATGTACGTTGGTAACCCCAGATCCTAGGTTATAAGGGTGTTTATTCCTGAACAACACCTAGGTTATTTGATTTATCCACAAATGGGAGTTTTCTTTATGTAATCTTTTGTTCTCAGTCCTATTCCTAGTGAGAACTAGAGGACGAAATTTTTTAAATGAAAGGTTAGGGGAATCCCAAAGGGAAAAGAGTACCAAGAGTCATTTTGAAAATGTATAAGTATAGATAGAATCAAATAGAAGGGGACTTTTCTAGCTTTCTTATGTGAGCTACTTGTTGTAAGAAGAACTAGTTTTTGTTATAATAAAGAGGATCAAAATTCTACTGGAGAAGGAGCTGTTTAAGTTTCAAATGCATGTTGTGTATATGGCTGGATATTAAACTATTTCTACTTTAGCTTAATACGTAAATCTATGAGATTGTTCTAACTTCTAGACTATTCTTATGTTATGAATGATTTCATTTCCTTGTTATGAATCGTGTGCACCAAATGAGTAATGAATGTTTTGACAAACAATGAGCTATCTCTATGTTAATGTTTTTGCTGTGTTTATAGTATTCCGAATTAATCATCTATCTGTAAAATTCCTTGTGCAAAAATGCAGTACATTACTCATATAGATAGTAATATTTCTCCCCGGGGATAGGATAGATAGGTTATCTAGTTTAGAGTAGTTGTTATTTTCTTTCTGTAGTTCAAGGACAAAGGGGATAAAATAGGAGGTAAGATCCTACGCATCACATTGTGAAACCTTGGTTTCCTATTAAATTTCACTTAATCTAGGCACATGCATATCATTTTTATAAACATAAAAAAACACATAAATGGTGGACCGGGCCGCAACCGGTAATTAGACTTAAACTTTCTTTTAACTTTACAGTATTCGTGTCATTAACCAGGCAGATTCCCCATACCAAATGATAAGCGATCTATTTGGGAACGGTTATTGGGGAGAATCCCTACTGTTGGTACCTAGGATTTTTCAGGCATCAATAGTTTTGGTGCTAGAGGGAGGGACGCCAGTGCATGGATGGCAAAGTAAATCCATTTGACCGAAATTATTCCATCAATAACAACTCTAAAACTAGTTTTTCTGAAGAAAGAATTAACCCTGAAACTATCAAGCACCTTTACCAAGTTTCTTTTGAAGTAGTGGATCATTTCAGAAGACACACAAGGTCATACGCAAGAAATATTGGGGGAAGGAATACAATCCCTAAATTACCAAGAATAAGTGTTTCTAAACAAAGACCCACGTGCACAGAAGATTTAGTCTTAGTAGGAAACTTGGAAGAACTGGTAAACTTATCCTTACAGAAAATTGACCAACCTCTTAATAAATTAGGGCCTGAATCTCCATATTGTTCATCTTTCTAGTCTCCACCTTTATCTCCTCCATGAATCATGGCCAAAAATGTACCTCCAAATCCTAATGCAAATCATCCTAATCCACCACCTGTACCATCTTGGAGAGCTATAACACCACTAACCTTGCTCCTCTAGTGCATGCTTTGCCTCAGAATCCTCAAAAGTCATTGCCTAAATTCGATCCGAGAGAAGGAATTTCTGTATACGACCACCTACAAATATTTTTCTTGGCCTTAGAAGGTTTGGCAGTAGAGAATGAAGATGTAGTATGCAGACTATTTCCGTACACCCTTAAGGGTAAAGCAGCATCATGGTATTTTGGCTTACAGGAGAATTCGATCACCAACTGGGATACTTTTGAAAGACTTTTTAAAAACAAGTTTGGTAGCCAAAGAACTACTATTGCCTTGATGAAGGAGTTACTTTCTCTAAAGAAGGAGAAGAAAGAGAAAGTGCAAGACTTTAGTCAGATATTTGTTGCACATTTAAACAATTTCAGTGCTGCCATAAGGCCTACTAAAGAAACTTTAATTGAATATTACACTTCAACCCTTGGCCCTGACATATAAATGTTTGTTAAAAGATCAGTAAAGCATACCTTGGTAGAAACTTATGAAGAAGCTGAAAATATAGAGGCTGAGCTTGAAAGTGCAAATAAACATTCTATGGAGTTAGAGACTAGACCCTTCAGCGGTAAGAAACCTCTACTGTTGACAAGGCCCAACGATGAGCATTATCATGAGTTAGAAAGTGTGGTCAAGATGGTACAAAATTTATCCAACAAGATTGTTGACTTAGAGAAAGATAAAGAGGCAAATTCAAGTAGGAAGCAGTATAAACCTTTCTTCAAGAAAAGAGACGAAAGTGGCCCATCTTAGCCACCTACACACAGTCCTTCTATTATGAATCTCACTGAAGTTGGAATGGAAAATTTCAGTACATTTCATCAAAAACCTCACTCTGAAAATAATTTCCCGCAGTGGATTAAATCCATGATGTTGTTTATGAATCAATTATTAGACTCTAAGTTAACATATCCTGAGGTTGAAGATGAAAAGGTTCACAAATCAGGGGAAGCGCCTGAGGAGACTACCATGGTCTTGTGGGATTGTGCACCTATGTTGGGTCTGGATGATGAAGAGCCTAACGAGGAGATACAACTGTCAGATGTGAATGTAACAACTAGGAGCAAAGGTCCATTGAGTGAAGATAACACATTACAGCCCAAAATCAAGAGAACTCAAGAAAACATCAAGAAAGTCAGAAATAACACTCAGAACCAATCTATACCTAGTTTGGTCATAACAAGGAAAAATGTTCCAACTATCATTAAGCCCGTGAATGATACTAAAATTAAAGTAGAAGGTGTTAAGAAAATCCCAGCAGACTATGAGATGGGGTATGATATAATAGAATACATCAAGAAGACCAAGGATAATATTTCTTTATTTGAGATGTGCAGTTTACCCCAATAGAAGAATAAACTTTTGGAAGCCTTGGATCCACAAACTAATAAACCCCAAGAAGATATTCAGTCAAAAGAATAAATCAGTGAAGCTAGTATTGGGGGAAAGTCCAAATCCAGAACATTGCCATTTATGCTTACATTTAAAAATTTTAATCATAATGTGCACAATTGGCTAGTAGATTATGGAGCATCTGCAAATGTTATGCCTCTATCGGTTTGTAAAAGGATAAATGGCCAACCCAAGCCATATAATGGAAATATCATACAGTTGGAAAGAACAACTGTGAAGGTGGTAGGAGATATGGAAGATGTGCTGATATGTTTAGCTGCCGATGAACGGGTGTGCCAATTTATAGACATTATGGTAGTAGACATCCCTAAGGCATATGGACTTATTTTGAGCCAAGATTGGTCTGTGAAACTAGATGGGTATTTTTCAGTTGACTGGTCTCATTTGTGGTTGCCTTATCAAGGTTTTTAGAATCAGATAAAAGTAATGAGGGAACCACATATGAGACATAATGTGACACAATTGGAAGGGAAGAATGAGCCAGTAAATTTTTCACACTTATTTTTGGGAAATTATTTCATTGAATTGTAATTGGGAAATTACCAAGCTAAGGATGTCGATAATGGATCAGATACACAGCCTGAACTCCTTCTGTTTTCATGGGCTGATAAAATTGATTGTAACATAGTTAGCTTAGTCCCAGATGTAGAAAGTAGAAATAGTGCAGTAGAAGTAGCAGATAGGTTTTGGGTATTATATTTTGATGGTTCAAAACATTAGGAAGGATCAAGAACTGGTTGTATCCTGATGGATCCAGAAAACAATAAACATTTTCTTTCTTGTAGATTAGAATTTGAATGCACAAATAACACAACCGAATATGAAGCATTAATACAAGGATTAAAGAAGGCAATTGAATGCAAGGTTAAAAATTTAAAAGTCTATGGAGATTATGAAATTATTGTTAAACAAGTTCGAAATACAATCCATTGTTTCACCACATTTGAAAGGTTGTCAAAATGAAGTGTGGGATCTTCTAATGAGTTTAGATGCATTTAATATAGTTTCAATTCCTAGGCTAAAAAATGCAGTAGTTGATTTATTAGCTACTTCAGCTGCCAGGCTTGTTCCAACTAATAATCAATGTTTCATTGAATTGATTTTCAGGCATGTTGTAACAAAAAACATCACTAATCTAAGAGTATTTGATGACGACCCACAGATCTCATAATTTCTAACAAATGATGAGAATTTCAAAGGGGTTGTAATCGACGAAGAGGGACATCAAGCAAATATTCGAAGTGGAAATTTCATACCCAAAGGAGTTAGAACTTTGGAAGGGATGTTTGATCTAAATAACAAGTTTAGAATACTGGCCAACATCAAAATGCACAGTTTATCTATGCAATTTGAGTTGGTAAATTTAGTGTCAGAAGCTGAGCCCAACTATGTAAACTTGGGAAAGTGCTGCTCACCTGGGGAAAGAAGCAAATTCATTAGCTTGTTTAAACAGTACAAAGATGTCTTTGATGGGACATATGAAGTTATTAAGATGTATGACACTCGGATTATACAACATGTTGTTCTAATTAAGCAGGAATCAAGCCATTCCAACAGCATTTGAGAAAGATGCATCCCAAATTAGAACCTTTGATTCAAAGAAAAGTGAAGAAGCTGCTTGATGCGAGAATTATTTTTAGAGTTAGACACTGAGAATGGGTTTTGAATTTGGTACCAGTGAGAAAAAAGTATGGTGATATTAGACTTTGTGTGGACTTCAGAAACCTAAATCGTGCCTCTAATAAAGATAACTACCCAGTCCTGCCCATTGAATAGATATTGCAGATGCTCTCAGGATCAAAATTATTCTCTATGCTAGACGGTTTCTTGGGCTACAACCAAGTGTTGGTAACAGAACAAGACTGACTGAGCACCACTTTTAGAACGAAATGGGGGACTTTTGTGTATAGAAGGATGCCCTTTGGTCTTATCAATGCTGGAGTAACTTTCCAAAGGGCGATGGACATAGCTTTCTGCGGTTTGATTGGCCACAGCGTAGTAGTTTATTTCGATGATGCTATAGTTTTATCCAAGAAAAGAGAAGAGCAGACTTCTCATCCAAAGAAATTTTTTTATCTCTGTCAAAAATATGGCATCTCCTTAAATCCGAAGAAGAGTGTTTTTTTCGTATTAGAAGGAAATTTATTGGGTCATATAATTTATAAGAAAGGGATCTCCATAGATCCAGAAAGGATTAAAGCTATAACACAGATCCCTTTGCCCCAAAATAAGAAAGGAATGCAATATTTTATGGGCACTATAAACTTTGTGCGAAGGTTTGTGCCCGATTTTGCTCAGATAGTCAAACCTTTGCAACAAATGATTAAGAAAAGTGCTTAGTTTAAATGGACCAAATTAGAGAAAGGTCCATTTGACAAGATTAAAACGGTGATATCTCAAGCGCCTTCTCTTAGAAGTCCAAATGTTGAAAAATATTTCATCTTATACACTTTTGCTTCAGAAAACTCACTAGTAGCAGTGCTTACACAGAAAGAAGAAGGGGGAGATGAGTACCCCATATCGTTCATGAGCACTGGATTACATGGTGCTGAGTTGAATTATCCCGCTGTTGATAAACAAGCATATGCATTTTTTAAGGCGGTAAAGCAATTCAGACCATATATACTATAGAGCAAAACAAAAGTTATTGTGCCTCACCCGACAATCCACAATCTTTTTGTACAGAAGGAGTTAGGAGAGAGAAGGGAAAATTGGGTCACAACCTTGCAGGAGTTTGAATTGCAATTTAAACGAACAACTATTGTCAAAGGACAAGTACTTTGTAAAATAATGGCTGAAATTTAGGACAATGAAGAAAATGATTGGAAAAATGAGACTGAATTGCATATGATTGATGTGTGCCCCATATTTATAGCCCCATAATCTTGGTATAGAGATTTAATACATTATCTCCAATAGGGTTATTTGCTGGAACACTGGAATTCCAAACAGAGAAGGGAATTACGCTTAAAGTCTGCATCTTATCAGATAATCGACGGAGTGTTGTTCAGAAAAAATTATGATGGAGTGTTTCATAGATGCTTGGAACAAGAAGATGCATCCAAGGTAGTTAAAGAATTGCATGATGGCCCAGTAGGACGTCATTTTTTAGGAGATACTATAGCGCACAAGATCCTAAGGGCTAGATACTATTGGCCGACTATGTTTAAAGACGCTCACGCTTACATCCGGAAGTGTGATACATGCCAAAGTAGTGGGGGAAGACAAGCGAAAGCAGCTGGACCCTTGCAACCAGTGATTATTTTTGAACCATTTGAGCAGTGGGGAATTGAAATTATCAAAGATATTAATCCAAATTCTTCACTAAAACACAAGTACATCCTCATGGCCACAGATTATTTTACCATATGGGTGGAAGAAATCTCATTACAGAAAGTAAATGAAGATGCAGTTATGGATTTCTTACAATACCATATTATGACCAGGTTTAGGGTTCCAATTTCCCTAGTTTTTGATAACACGTCTTATTTTTCGTCAATCAAGCTTACTACATTTGCAAATGAGAAAGGAATTAAATTACATTATTCTGCTAACTATTATCCACAAGGTAATGGGTTAGTTGAATCTACAAATAAAAAACTCATTAAAATTCTAAAGAAAACAGTCATAGAGAATCAAAGAAGTTGGCATATTTCTCTTCCTAATGCACTTGGGTTGATCGAGTTACACCCAAGAACTCCTTAGGTGTCTCACCCTATACCTTAGTTTATGGAAAGGAAGTTATCTTTCCCCCTAACATTTTATTGCCTTCTTCTCAATTAATCCAAGCATATAGAGGGTCTAGTAGTGAGGTTCTACAAGCCCGAATAAATACTCTGCTGAAATTAGAAGAGTCTAGATCCAAGTCTAAGGAAAGGTTTAAGCACCAGCAAGATATTGTGAAAAGATGGTTTGACAAGCACAAGTCTGGGATAAAGAGTTTGAGGTAGGAGATTTGGTTCTGAAATGGGATCACCCGCATGACGAAAAGGGAAAGCACACTAACTTTCAACATTTATGGATAGGCCCATTTCAGATTGCAGAAAAGCTAGGCCCCTCAACTTACAAGTTACAGGATTTGCAAGGGTGGGAAGAGAATCTACCAGTTAATGGTTTGGTTCTCAAACCTTATTTTACTTGATGCTTTGAAGTTTTTTGTACATAAATAAACCTTTTTTATTTTGTGTTTCAAATATTTTCATAGTTAGTATTGTTTTATTTAGTTTCGCTTTCTTTGAGTCCGAGTTATTTCAGTTTATTCTATTTTGCTTTATTTCAGTTTTCAAATAAGCCAACACTTTTTTTGGCATTTGGGGGACATTGAAATTTTGGGAAAGCTGCAAATATTTTAACTAAAAGACGACTTATTAGATGTACATGTATCATGACTAATATTGTTTAAGTTGGTAGACTCTTTGAAGGGAGGTTATGAACACATTGAAGTCATGTTTAACCTCGATAAAATAACTAAGGTAAGATGAGTCTAGAATACTATTTTGGGGCTTCATCCACTTCACACTAAAATATATCCTAGGAAGCTAACAACAATGGACCCACGGAAAGGAAGTAGGGTGGACAGATGTATGGCATTTAAAATGATCCCATGCCACAAATAAAATCCAAAAGGCTTAAAAGAGTCGAATTTCCCAGAAAGAAAGCATACATCAAAAGACATACTGAATAAAAACAGCAAAAGGATAAGATTGCTCAGAGGTTCTTCTCCGTCCGTGAGTTGAAAAATAACTTATCTCTTACACAAAAGAAAATTTTGGATGGAAAAACCTAAACCAAGTTCCACATGAAGGAAGAAATCTGGGAAGACTCAAAAGGAAAAAATTCTAAGAGCATTAAAAAGGTTGCAAAGGCATGGGAAAGAGGAACAAACAAATACATCTATCCACACTCTGTTACGATCCTATAGTGTCTGAGCTATAAGCAACCAAATGCAAAGGTAAAATGAACTTCATTTTTTGGCCTCAGAAGAGTTATTGGGACTTCTAAAAACTTGGTTTCCCTACCCTAGTGGATTATAATCAATGTTAAAGTTCTAAATCTCCTATCCCTAGAAAGGTCTAGAAATATTAAAGAAATCTTGAAAGTTTGGGGGTAAGTTGGTTTAACAGAATGCCTTAAATCATTTTTCTATCTTAAAATATAGTTTTTTCAGAGATCTATGTTCACCAACCAGTCGCCAATTGTTGTTGCTGCAACAACTCCCCAACAATTTTTTTCCTAGGGGCCCCCATTTGTATTTCTAGTCTTTGGTGTTTCTTAAAGTTGCTTTTGCCTTCTTTTGACTTAGTATTTCTTTTGCAAATAGAATTTTTTTCTAAAGAGGAAACTCATTTTATCCACCTGATGTATCGGATGAACTCACGAAGTTTATCCAATACAATGAAGGTTCTACCGGTTTTACTTGTCGATCTTCCTACCCTTTGTATTTTTGGAAGAATCAATTAAGTTTACCGATGCACCGATTAAACTTTGATGTCAGCAGCCGATGTATCTAAAGGCTTGTCGACAGCTTTCCGACAAAGCAGATTGACTTAGAGGAAGGAGTCATGTTCTCTCTAGCCCGCTATTCCAAAAGACTAAAATGAGTTCTCCGGTAAAGCTTGACCGATGTTTCAGATGAATTTTGTGTCCGCGCTGTATGTTTTTACAATCCCAGCTAATACCGAGCTTAGACATGGTTTATCTATAGAATAAGAGTCCTAGAAGTCGATGTGCATTGGATCACTTCAATCTTTCCACCCGACACTATCGGAGGCGTTTTTCTATTTCCACCTGATTGTCTCCAGGGGATTCACCCGATACCCTGCGGTTATAAACTTTTGAGTCACCCAAGAAGTTTCGGTGAGGAAGATAACTTTCCACTCAATGAACGTCGACTACCTCTCCATTTGTCACCCGATGTCACTGTTTCTATTTAAATTCAGCGTTGATGTGGTCCCGATTAAATGCAATAAAGTCGCATGCATGGACCATTTATTAACCCTTTGGCTGAGTCTTTTCAAGCACCTAGGGAATTTGTCATGATTATTTCGTTTCCCGTCAAAGTTGTTGGGATTTTCTAAGTGAGTTGGAAGTTGCGTTGCAGATCCAATTAGTCGCGTAGAGATTGAGCGCGTTCTAGCCCGTTAGTTCTCCTTTCCATGTAGGATTTCATTATCTTACCCAGTCATCTTGACGTTTTGGGGTTTTAGGTTTTATCCTTACCCTAGTTTTATATACCCAGGATTTTTGGGGTTTTTTTCCTGGCGATTGTGTAGGTTAGACATTGAGGTTGCTCTGCTCATGGCTCATGAGGTGTTGAGTTTTTCCACCTGCCTCATGCCAGTCGTCGGCTCCGCTCACGCCGTGGGGGTTTCTTCGACAGTAGGTTGCAGAGGGGTAGGTGTGTGCAGACTGGTGTTTCACCATCTGCACCACTCAGTTTCTTTTTCATAGGAGTGCGGGCACAGAGGTTATTACCATTGGTCGGGTAGAGAGGTTTTGGGTCAAGAGTTTATTAAACTGCTGCGAGCTGTTAGAGCCCTGGTTATGATGCCCATATCTTGGCAGGCGTACTTTCGTTGATGGTTTTTGTGGCCCAGGGGTGGAATTTTTCTTGCTTAGGGATGTCCTGGCCTAGTTTTTTTAACTGCGAGCTGTGTAGAAAACTGTGGAAAAGCTTAAGCCTATTCCCAACTCTCCCCATATCATTATTTTGTTACTAGTTGAAATGTTCTAGGATGATATGGTAATGTTTGTTGTTTTATTTGAGTTCATGTTGTTTCTGGTTATATGTATATATGTGTCTAAGACTTGTTTTGATGATTTTGACAACCTCAATATTTATTTAGCACCATGCCCAGAAAAGGGAAGAAGAAGGCTCGGGATGTGGAAGACGATCCAGAAGTGGAAATTATCAAGAAGCTAGAAATCATATATGAAGATACTAAACCAGTGAGTGGATCCGATCCAGAGTTCAGATGGGGCCAGATATATCAAATGATCAAAGACCACATTGTCCCAGGGGAAGGTTTAGAAGATATACCAATCTACACAAATATAAATAGGTCAGCCATCATGAAGGCATCCACTCATCCTAAACTTTTTCCATGTTCTGAAGTCATTGGTTGGATACTTCCAAGAGTATATGTATCCAAGATGATCCTGGAAGATGTAAATGGGTAAGGTTTTGTTGCTTATAGTCCGAAATATGTAGCTCAGATGTGTAAGCTACCCGTAGCTCAGATGTATTTAACAAAAAATGGTTGAAAGAGATAACACAAAATGCAGCAGAGCTCCGAAATGTAACGAACATAAAATATAGAAATATTAAAAATAATATTAATAGATCATTATTAATTAATAATTAATAATTATCAAAGAGTAATGACTGTAGGTTGGAAAGTCACGAATGGACGTATATAAGTCCAACCATTGTAAATGTATCATATCTATTCTATCTTCAATATATATTATACATTATTATTTAATTATGGATCTTGTGTCCGAAAGCTGATTGCTTTATTTGGTATCAAAGTCCGTTGGCTAGATTCCGGCCTTTGGCCATTTTATCGGCTTTTAGCCATTATTCCAGGTTTCTTGAATTGGGTCTTTGACCATAAAAATAGAGAGTAAAAGGAAAAAAAAGTAAGTAAAAACAAAATAAAAAAGAAAAGAGAAAGAGAAGAAGGAAGAATAAAAAATAAAAATAAAAAAATAATCTAAAGGAGAAGAACGTAAAAAGATAAAAAGTAAAAATAAAAAATAAAAAAAGGAAGAAGTAAAAATAAAAATAAAAATAAAAGAGAAGAAGGGAGAAGATCCCATAAAAAAAGGAAATAAGAAAACAAAGGCTCATGGTTTTATAAAACAAGCTCGTGGTTTTATAAAAAAAAACCTTATTGGATATTAAATAATAACTCATACCTTAATTAGGTTGAGTTTAGTCTTTAATTCTCTTTATTAAATAACATAAAAGCTAGAAGTGCATAAGAAGTGAGATTTGAACCTGGGTAGGGAAGTTAATAATCATTCCTCCCAACCACCCAATCTACTCACATTTTACAAAACTTAAGGGAAATAAAAGATCAAAAGGGTGCATAATAATTGATACTAAAAAGCAAGTGAGATTGAACTTAGGTGGGGAAGTCAAAGGAAAAACAAAATCGAAAAAAATCGAAGACCATCATCATCTAGTGTGGAAGAAATCAGAGATCATGGAATCTGGTTTGCGACTACAAATAGAGAAATTAGAATCCAAGTTAAAGCCTTATCGAAGAATCACGAGACACAAATACGAACTCGGAAGTAATAATTAAAATACATGAGATGCAAAAAGAGCTCAAGGAACAAAAAATTTCCGATCAGAAAAGTCATATAGAAAAATTGTCTGCCCAAATTGAGAAATTAAAAAGCGAAAACGAATTTAATCAGAGATTGAAAAATCAAGATATAAAGAAAGAAATAAATGATTATGAAGTGGAAATAAAACGATTGAATAAAATCATTAGCGACAAGGATGAAGAACTAACGCAGATATGACATAAATTAGAAAATCAAGAGTTAGTGATCGACCAGTATCGACAATAGATAAAAGTTCTTCAACAACAAAATGATGAATCTAAAAAGACTCATAAGTCAGAGATCACAAAAAGTAATAAAACACTATCCAACAATTCCGAAGAAATTTTTAGATTAAGGAATCATAACAAAACACTAGTCACAAAAATTAAGAAAGTGAAAAATAGTCGGAAGACAGAACAATCTATGGAAGACATTGAAGGGAAACTTCTAGACAAGCAGGAATAAAATGATTGCATCAAAAGTCATAAAAAAGGTCTTAAGGAACAACTTAAGAAGTCTGAAGATGACAGAAACGAGCAAGTAGAAGTGATTAAGAAGTTTCAAAATGTTTACGTGCAGTTGGAAAACAAGTT
>LPNX010546944.1:236632-280064 GCA_001517045.1 Pseudotsuga menziesii | reverse complement strand
GTGGTGACAGTGGTCCCCAGCTCTCGCTTGCCCCCAAGGACACACATAGCAGGTTGTGACTTTCCTGCGTCTTAAAGTGTGAATTAGGCGGCAACACATTCCAACATATCAAATCCTTTTAGGATTTCCACAGCATACTTTCCCTGGTTGAGAAAGATTCCTTCTGGTTTTTTCCATACTTCCAGACCTAGAAAATAGTGCATCAATCCAAGGTCTTTCATCTCAAATTCTTCAGCGAGCTTCTTCTTGCACTCTACAATCTGTTTCTCATTTCTTGTCAGAAATAAATCATCCATGTACATCAATAATATGACAAGTTCATCATCCATAACCTTAAAATAAAGGTTAGGGTCAACTTTACTTTTGGTAAAGCCCAAGCTCGTCAAAAAGCTATCTATCCTTCCATACCAAGCTCTAGGAGCTTGCTTCAACCCATACAGAGCCTTCTTCAACTTACATACGTGAGTCCGCCTATCTTCAACTTTATATCCTTGTGGTTGATCTATGTACACATCTTCCTCAATAACACCATTCAGGAAAGTTGTCTTCACATCTATCTGGTGTAAACTCCACTTTTCATGGATGCAAGTGCCATGATGGTTCTAATGGAAGTGTACCTTGCTATTGGCGCAATTGTCTCTTCATAATCAATTCCCTCTTTTTGAGAGAATCCTCTAGCCACAATACTTCCATCAGCTGCATGCTTTATCTTGTAGATCCACTTGGAAGATACCACACTTTTGCCTTCTGGTTTGGGGACTATATCCCAAACATCATTCATCATTATTGATTTGTATTCTTTCATCATTGCTTCTACCCGTTCTTTCTTTTGTATAGCTTCTTCATAACTGGTAGGTTCTTGATCTACAAGATTACACATCCAAGCCACATAACTGGAAAATGGCTTTGGCTTCTTGCTTACTCTTGTGGAGCCTTCTGGAGCTCCATACTTCTCTGCTTCTTGTATAATTTCTTTTTCCCAAGTAGGCTTTCTCTTTCATGACATATTCATAGTGGGAGGTTCTTGAGGTTCTAGCATATCATGGTCTTTTGGTGTTTCATCTTTGGGGGAGGGTGCAGCTTCTACATTTATGGGAGGTACATCTTCTTCATATACTTCTTCATGCTGACACTTCCTGGATCTCTTGAGAGCTGCTTCTTTGTCAACTGTTACATCTCTACTAATCTCCATGTGATGGAATCCTGGAATGTATATTTTGAAGGCTTTGGAGACTTCACAGTATCCAACAAATATTCCCTTCTTTCCAGAACGATACAACTTGGTTCTCTTATCTTTTGGTATGTAAACATATACTGGGCAACCAAATATCTTCAGGTGGCTCACTTCAGGCTTCTTTCCTGTGAACATTTCTTCTGGAGTCTTGAATCCAAGGGCACTATGGGATAATCTATTATGTACATAAAATGGCGTCCTTGCTGCTTCAGCCCATAGATACATAGGAAGATCTTGATCATGTATCATTGTCTTCATTGCTTCCATAATGGTCCTATTCGTTCTTTCCGCAACACCATTCTATTGAGGATTGTAGGGAATAGTTAGCTCCCTCTTGATTTTAGCTTCTTTACAAAAGGCTTCAAAATCTTTTGAAGTATATTCTCCACCATTATTTGTTCCGAGTGATTCTCTATCAAGGCTTCAGCCCTGAATGATTCTCTATCAAGGCTTTGAATTCCTTGAATTTTCCAAATACTTCATCCTTTGCTTTCAAGAAATATATCCATGTCTTTCTTTAATAGTCATCAATAAATGTAACATAATATTCATAACCACTCAAAGATATGGAGGGCATTGGACCACATACATCTGAATGGATTAATTCCAACGTACCTTAGTCTTTGTCTCACACTTCGGAAATGGATTCTTGATACTCTTTCCTTTTGCACATCCTTTGCAAATGCCTTCATGATTGATCTTTAAATTTGGTAAACCTGTCACTACTTTGCTCACATGGGGTAGTGCTTTTTAGTTGATGTAAGCAAGGCTCCTATGCCATAATTCACTTGGGCTAGTGGTCTCATGAACAAGGGTTGTTTCTGAATGTCCCTTGAGTTTATATAAGCCTCTGTCTTCTTCACCAATGACAACTGCGTCTTCAATTGATTTTTCTTTGAGCCACATAAGCACTTGTCCATCTATGAATGCAACCCTATATCCTTTCTTATCTAATGTTGAGATAGAAAGTAAGTTCTTCTTCAAACCTGGTACATATAAGACTTCTTTCATCTTCATGGGGGTTCCAGAATCAAGCTTGTAGCTTGCTTCACCAATTCCTTTGATAGGATATTGATAGTCATCTCCTAATGATACCTTTTGACGGGATTTCTTCTCTTCAAGTTTTGACAGAGTTTTCTTTTGCTCGTCATGTGCTTTGAAGCACCACTATCAATAAGCCATGTGTCTTCTCCAGGTGTCACAGTCCTAGAGAGTGCAGGGAATAATACATACTCTTCTGCATCTTCTTTTGCTTGTTTTCTTCAAGGTCCTTCTTCCTTGTCTTCTTCATCTTCATCTTCAACTAGGTGTGCATGATGTCTTTTGTTGTTGTTCCTCTTCTTGTATTCTTCTTTCTTCAATGGACAATTTTTGGCAATGTGTTCTAGTTTGTCACAATTGAAACATTGAAAGTTGGAGTAATTTCTTCTTGGATTGTTTCCTCTTGTCTTTTGGAACTTTTTGGGAGGTTGAGACTCCTTGTGGATTTCCTTCTTGAAGTTAGATTGACTTCTTTCTCTCTTGGTATGGGTGGCCAGGGCTTCATCATCTTCTTTAGGTAGAGCTTCTCTATTGGCTACTCTAGCCTCCTCTTGGATGCAATCTTTCCATACAATGACAAATTTCATGATTTCCTTTCTGGTACACATAGTCTGGATGAATGAATCCCAAGGTCTAGGGAGACCATTGAAAGCAGTCATAACTAGCTCATCTTCATCAAGGGAGTCTCCAATGGCTTCTAGTTGCTCCTTGAATTGGGAGACCCTTGTGAAGTAGTCTTGGATGGATTCTCCTTGGTACATCTTGATACTCTTCAATTGAGTTCTCAAATTTATCTTTCTATTGATATTCCTTCCTTCATACATTTTGGCTAGGGCATCATACATCTCCTTCGAGGTCTCCTTGGATGACACTTGAGCAATCAAGTGGTCTTTGATAGAATCAACAATGATCCTCATTGCCCTAATCAGGTCCTTCTTTTGCTTTTCCTTAGCTTCATCCTCTTCAGGTTCTGCAACTTCTTCCTTGATGTATTTGGCAAGATCATTCTCTCTAAGAATGAGGCCAATTCTATATTTCCATGCTTGGAAATTCTCTATGCCTTCAAGCTTATCTTCAAGCTTTAGTGCTTGGGGCCATCGTATCTAGGAGGTCACAAAAAAAAAATTCTCAAAATTCAAAATTGACCTTACCAAGAGATGTGCTTGACTGAGACGAATTGATTGGTACACTTGGTTTCTGGAGATTCCAAATTTTCACCTTTCAAAATTGATTTGCGAAATTATGATCTGCAGTTTTCTGGTCCAAAGTCAAACTATGGTTTGACTTTCTCGGAGATCTAGCCACTCAAAAATTTTGATCTAGGGCTCAATATATGCGCCCTAGGGAGGCACAACTTTCTATGTAATTAGATTTCCAAAATTCCAACTTTGACAGAAACCCTGATTTCTTGCTGGAGGGAGGAGAGAGAGAGTTTCACCTTGTGAAAGTTGTCCTATTCAGGCTAGCTTTGAAACCATGTTAAGATGCAACATGCTAAGCTAGATAACATTAGTATTCAATTCAATTTCACAACAATAGCATATATGGGATCACTGAAAGAAACACAATCACAAGATAGACGCTGATTTATCCTGGGAAACCCTCTAGGGGAAGAAAACCTAGCAAAACTTCCTCAATATAGATGATCAAAAGTACAAAGACAAAACCCCAAACAAGTGCTCCTTCTCTTTGCAGATATCTCTCTCTCTCTCGCCTATGCGAATTACACAAGTGAGTGTGTGTGTCCAAATGTGGAGCACATCACTCCTATTTATACTTTATCTTCCACTTGACTTTTTCCCTAACTAGGTTGGCCCCAACAAACTTAATTGAGTCGACTTACCTAGAAAGACTCGAAACAATATAATATTACTTTCTGGAGGGTTCTATCGACCCAACTTATAAGGGAGGTTTTACCCCATGACCCTATGATGATCAAATACAATAATAACATCCAGATGGAGGAATATAACACCTCCGAATAAATTACAATAATAAAATACAATAGAATATTCTTTGAAGTTATAATATTTCAACAAGTTTTACCCGGTGACTGGTGCTAGTGACTTTTGTGGGACCAACTTGACTCTTTTCACTTGAATTTCTTAAGCATTATTATTTTAGGGTTTTTACATGATTGATTACAATAATAATATCCTGAAAGGGAGTACAATGATAATACAATAATGACACATCAAGAATACAAGAAGTATATCTTCTGAAGTTACACAGTCTTCAACATTTTGTGCTCCCACTTTGTATCTAACACTTTTGTACCTAACAGTTGCATTAACCTATCTATGGTCATTTGTTGGACATTAATAAAATTATGTTATCTTATGTTATCTGCTCTGCTTTGGACATGACAGCACAACTCTCAAATGTATAGGTGTATGTCTTAAATATTAATAATTTATATGACTGCATTTGCTTTATTAATTAGTCTAAAGTATACAATGTCTAGACTACTACCCAAGTCTTAAGTTAGTGAGAGTTATTAAAATCTATTACAACTCACAATATTAAGTTTCATACATATATCGACGTAAGAATTTTGTTTTCTTGTCACTTTTAACAGTCAGAAGAACTAGTATCGTATCAGAATCTTCCAATTGTTATTTTGGCATTTGAAATAAGCTCTGAAGATTGAATCAAATTTTCCTCAGATCCCGTATAAATTTGTTGCTTTCTTCATCCACTTAGTAAAAAATGTTGTTGCTTTTAGATTCAATTTCAGAATTTCCTGCTAAATTGTTGCACCTTTTTTAATGCTATATTAAACATTAAAATGTATTATATATTAATAGCATTGA
Source organism: Pseudotsuga menziesii (assembly GCA_001517045.1). NCBI lineage: Eukaryota > Viridiplantae > Streptophyta > Pinopsida > Pinales > Pinaceae > Pseudotsuga > Pseudotsuga menziesii. The sequence goes on along the minus strand of LPNX010546944.1, from coordinate 274,976 downwards.
TCTATGATATATATTATGCTTGAACAATTACAGAGTGCAACTGATTTGACCAGCTAAGGGAAGAATCAACCTTCAACTATGTTCAGTAGTTCAGGTTTTCTGTTTCAAAATCAATGACTTATACCATCCCATCTATGCTAGAATGCAAGAAAATCGTTTTGCTGGCTATTAGTAGGTTTTAAGGCATGTCTCAGTATTTTGGATCTGGATTTTCTATATATGTTCTTTGATGTTTGAACCGTTCTGGAATGCAAGGGTATGGGTTGATTGGCTTTGGCATACTAAATTTAAGTCTGAAGTGTTGTGAGCTAGTGATGGGAGATAATAAGCCAAATGTATATACAACTTTTTGAATTTTGTGCTATGCAGAAAGCAAGAGAAGATAGATTAAAGGGATGAGGAAGAAGAGTAGGCCTTATATTGATGTGAAACTGGGTCATAGATTCTCTCTGTTGATTATTGACATCAAGCTTTTCAAAATAACTGCAGAGTTTGCTAGGAATGTAGAAAATTTTATTGTGAATGGAGGAATGTGGATCCTGATACGCTTATTTATTATTGTTTGTATTCTCCTTTTAGACCTTTTAGCATCTAGGAATGTCTTGACGCTTACATAGCCTATTGACTCTTGATTGTAATCCCTAGTGCCGTTGACTTTCACTTTATCATTTCTTGGACATTAATTGAAATTATCTTATCTTCTCTGTCTTCAAATAAGGTGTATTATAAATATTACATTACTGACAAACAAAATACTCTACTGCTGCAGATGCAATGCCAGGAAAGAAGTTAGTACACAGCCGGTGCCTGTCATATAGATTCTTCTATATTTGACGTATTGAGTGTTATTTACTGCTTTGGTGTAACCTCATAGTATTTTTTATCGATAGTTCAGGTGAAATTGTTAACATGTAATCTAGGTAATCAACTAGGAGGAGAACGGTTCGATATTCAGAAAGGAAACAAGTTTTATAAATATAATAGTTGTGAAGAGCAGATATATTTTCCTGAAAGAGCTTATGCAGTACATACCTTTGGTTCATCCATAAAGATTACAGCACCCAGAAAGATTCAGCCATTGCACAGGTCACTTTCATTAAAGTGTATCATTCCTTTGTATACACAAACTCTTTGGTTCTGCTTTACATGTTTGGGCATATATGACATTTTGAAGATGTTCCAATAGTTTTAAGATGTCTCTTGAATCTGTATATGGAGCTTTGTGATTATGTATTGAGCAGTACTAAGCTTTGCAATTAATGGATGCATGGTCTTCTCTAGAAATTTATCCTTCTAAGCTTCACTTAACATACAAATTCATGTGATATAAAGGTTATTACAGTTTTCCAAGTTTATACTTCAATGCCATGGAAATTGACAATGTTAGGCAGTGCTTATCAGAGTCAGCTACTTTTTCTTTATTTCTTCTTTCCTTTTTCTTTTTTGGACGAGTGCTCTCTTTCCCATCCATCACAAGAGAAGGCACAACTTGCTGCAAGTATAACATTACACCATGGCATCAGTGTGCGCATGTGTAACATTAATCCACAACATCACTTGGTGTTGAAAAAATTGCAATATGACAAACATAAATATTAAATAAATCATAAATTCTCAACATTAATAAATAATAATAATAATTAATTATAAACACTAGTAACTAAAAATGACCAAGGGATGCAACCCTTTGTCAAGTCACCAAAGGTGCGTTTAGTAGTTTTATAAATATGAGACTCTTGAGTGTATTGTATATCATGATTCATCTCATATTTTGTACATTTGTTATATACTTGTCCTTTGTGCATTATAACATGTTGTCCCATTTAAATTGGGTATATCCAGTTATTGAATTACAGTGCATATTTGGAAAATCAAATACTATTCATTTCAATGGTATCAGAGCTTTGTTATCTGATCGGTTCTTCAGGCACTCGAAAATTTTCAGAGTTTCTCAGAGTTACTAGACCTTTGGCCGGGAAGCTTCTTTTTTCAGAGTTTCTATGATCCAGCCTTTGGCCACCCTCATCTTTTCTAGAGTTCATCTTATTTGGGTCTTTAACCAGAATCAAGTCCTTGGCCATTTAAATTTTCTTATTCTCCTGAACGAAATTTAATCCACTGCAAACTCTAAGGAATAAAAGCAAGGACGAATAAATTTTATTGTATTGTGGCTACTATTCCTCACACCAAGCTATCCATCACAAAAAAATTGTGCAACAATACCAAGGGGAAGCAGCAGACAAGACGAAAAGTCATTGAGGAAATCATAACAGTCATCAAACATGAGAGAAACATCACATTTGGATCTTGTCCTCATTTCAGGAAATCACAGCCATCATATTTTGCTAAGAATATCGGATGTGAATTAACCATAGTAGCATAATTCGAGTATGAATACTGATACGGATACGATTCGATACGGAAAAAATAGGTGAAGAAAAAATCCTATACGAATTAAATACGGAAGAGAGTTCTTATATATAATATTTTTAAATAAATATACAATATATATAATATTTTTAATTAAATATACAACGATATATATAACATTTATATATAGTTAAATATTTACAATATTTTTAATGAAATATTGAATATCAACCATTAAATTTTAAACTTAAAAAAAAATTAAACATAATTTTTATAACAGAAATTACTCTTTAAAAAAACAAAACGATAATGTCTGTAGTATAAGAGAGAAAACTCTTAGTTATTAATAGTTATTAATTATTTTAAGAAGAAAGTAAATAATATTTACCACTGTTTACATTGGAATTAATTAGTTAATGTTTAAATTGTGTTAGGGTTAACTTTGACTCCCGAATGAACAAGGATGTAAGTGGTTTTGGGCACATGGTTTTGGTAAGTTGCTATAATAATTGCATATTTATTTTCTTTGGCATATTTTTATTTCTATTAAATTGAATTATAAAGTATGAAATTGAAAGGTATTTATTTTATAGTGATTTAATAATTAAAATTTGATATTTTAAAATTAATTTTCAAAATTACACTGTATTCGAAGATTCGACAAATTCGAATTTGTTCAAAATTTCAGTACACAAAAGACCAATACGACTGAATTATGCTACTATGGAATTAACCCGCCGGAACATCGAAAGGTCAAGGGTCCATAGATTGTATATAACGGAGCCCCACCACTTACAAAGGAATCAAAACCCAAATGTTATCCAGGAGGTATTGTCGTCAACAGTGGAAAACCAATTAAGTGATAAGCTTCTCTACCGTTAGTCTTGACGAACAGAAATCGGCCACAAATTCGAAAATCGTTTATATTGGACAAACTATCGTTATTTTGATGCATTTGTAGGGTTATTACATGATTTCGCTGGAAGGTGCTGAAATTATTTCCAAAACCGCCATTGCTGATAGGCATAACTGTTGCTAGAGGTGTGGTTTTGGTAATATTAAATAATCTCCATTTTTTTCAATAAATAGTTAATCCAAGGTTATAACAATTGGATTTAAGGTCAGGGAGAATGCGATTTGCAAGGCAGGATGGTATTTATTAAGCTTAAGGATATTAAGCGAGAAGTATTAAATCTTAGTGTTAGAATTCCATACGTCCTCGATTTGAGTAGCGACTTCGCCAAATTAGAAGTCAAAGACTAAGTATAAGTCAAGGTAAAAAGGTGACATAAAGTGAATAAGATACTAAAGCAAAGTCCAAGTATTCATTAATTTTATGAGCCCGAAGCAGGAGCAGAGCCTGTTGAAGCACCCATTTTAGAAACCCCAGCATCAGAGGAAGATCCTAGATCGAGACCTAGTAGTTGTTTAAATGGATAAAGTTTGAAGTGAAGCCCGCCTTAGGGTTGGAAATGGCAATAGTAATGGTTACCACTGCACATGCTTGCCATGGGGACCTTTGAGGTTTTCGGTGGGGCAACTAGTTCAGATTTACTTTAAGGGTCCATGTCTTTGGTTCCTTCCCATATTAGGTGAAGGGGCAACACCGTCATTGGTTTTGTGTCAAAGAATTGAGTGAACTATTGATAAATTATTAAAAGTCTAGATGTGTGATCATGAGTTGATCCAAACAGTTCGGGCGATTATGTCAATTTAATGTAAACACTGACATGAAGTGAATAAGATTAGTTTTTTTCACAAGAAAACACTATATTTATTATTTAAATATATTTAAATGAGTAGAGACATAGCAACATCGCATGACCAGCAGGTGCCACGACACAGTAAAAAGTGGACCACCTCATAAAGTGAATAGGCTAATAGCATTTCAAAAAGTTTGAAAGAAAGGTGTTGACAAAAAGAAGGCTTGGCTAAGTTCAAATCAATAGTAGAAGAAGAAAAAGATAATAAATTAATAATAATGAATATATTAATAAAGATAATTAATTTATGACTATGACATAGCAACATCACATCACCGGTAGGTGCCACTGCATAGAAAAAAGTGAACCACCCCATAAAGTGAATAGGCTTAATAGCATTTCAAAAACTTTGAAGGAAAGGCTGTTGACAAAAAGAAGGTTTCTGAAATAAGTGACAAGTTCAAATTAATAGTAGAAGAAGAAAAAGATAATAAATTAATAATGAATATGTTAATAAAGATATTTTATTTATGACTATGAACTCTACATCATATAATATTTTGGACTAAATATCATTATGGTAAAGGGGAGCTTGATTATTTATTAACCTTTAAAAAAGTAAAATGTTTATTTTTTATAATTGTAAAAAATTATACATTATAAATTGTGAAATTAATATTGCAAATTAGAAAATTAAAAGAAAGTGAGCAAAACAACGAAATATGAGAATATTAGAACAATAAATTCAATATCCCAATAAAGAATGTGACAAGGTCATCACTAAAGAAAATGAGATATCTCATCTAAGAAATCATAACTTGAAACTACTTGCAAAAATCATGAAGCCCAAAGAGAAGTGGCGTTTCAAAAGTTAGAACAAGAGAGTCCAGATTTATGAAGGAATTCAAGAAGAAATGATGAGAGAAAGGCGACGAAACTTCCTCCCTAAGGAACCTTAATCAAAGATTGTCTGCCTAAATTAAAAGGTTAAAGAATGAAACAACAATGAATCTAGAGCCAAAAAAAGAAAGTTGACAAGTTAGAAGATGATGGATTAATTTTACGCTTAAGAAGACATAATCAATGTCTATTTACACAAATGAAAAAGTTGAAGTATGATAAGAAATCATTTTAAGAGAAGCTAGATCACCATGCCTATAAGGTATCATTAGTCTACAAAGAAACAATTCCAATAACAAGAGACTAGAATATCATATCGATATCCTAATGACAGAAGTCGTTACTTCAACTTGTCAGTTTATCAACATCGTTCTAAATATCCACAAATGGTTTATATTCCGAAGAAATTTGAATATGAAAATAGTTGGACCATGCCAAGGTAAAAGTCACATTGGGAATCAAAATACATTAGGTTTTGTCTAAGGAAACCATGAATGGCCTAAAATTAAGATCAATTTGGAGTGGCTTGATCCAAGAACAATAAGACAATTTGTTTAATCCTTCGCAAATCATATTTTCTTGTTTCGTAAAGTGTGGCAGCTACATGGACAAAAGATTATGCTAAGACATTATAAGAAAAAACAAGGGGTGAGCCTTCCAATGAATTATTCCTCGAGGACAAAGCATGCATAAGAGGAAAACAATGCAACAAACATAAATATTAAATAAATCACAAATACTCAATAATAATTAATTAATTAACACTAGTAACTAAAGATGATTAAGGGATGCAACCCGTCATGAACAATCATCAAGGTGACTTTAGGAGTTATATAAATATGACACTTTCATTGTATATCTTATCATATTTTATAAATTTATAATGTACTTGTCCTTTATAGATTATAGCATGTTGTCCGACTTAAATTGGATATTCAGTTATGAATTATTGTGCATATTCGAGAAACAAATATTGATCATTTCATGGAACCATAGATCATAATTGCCTAGATAGAAAAGTCTCAGTGCTAGCTAGATTGAATATATTCACTCTTTCCCATAGACATGAAACCAAGTGATAGTTGGGAAAGGCAATGGCTATTGTAGGAATCAACTATTTTTGTCAGGTACTTGAAATATGATGGTTAATAGATATTTTATAGGACACTTGATCATTCTTATTACTTGTTTTTTCTGGGTTGAAATACGATGTTTATTCTATTTTTCTAATTGCTACCTATAGTTGCATTGGACATTCTTTTGTTTTTTTAGTTGGAATAAGATGTTTATTATGTTCTTATAATTTCTATCTATAATTGCATGAACATTCTTATGTATAATTGCATGAACATTTTTTTATTAACATAAAATATGGATTAATTTTTTTAATTAACATAAAATATGGATATAGAATCTTTGAATCAAGTTTCCTTCTATAACCAAAATGGGAACAATGAATTACAACATAAACAAACTGTAATTAGAGTTTAAAAAGTATCATTTCAGTCAGAAACTATAACATAGTAAACTATGGAATCTTAAAACAGATTCTTTAACAAGTATTTGGCTACTCAAGTTGTTTGCATTGTCATCCTTCTTGAATTTTGGTAGGGTTTCCTAGATGAAATAGCCACTGGAAGAAATATTTGCACAACTTCATTCACATGTAGTTGTCCAGGTTGGTTGTCCTGAACCTTGGTTTCAAGAGGTTTGGCTTCAATTACCTTTGAATTTAACTTGTCATAATTTGGCTATGGTCCATTTGAATCTTGTGCTTTCGTTTTTAATCTTATCCTCCAAACTCAAGTAAGGTATAACTTGAGTTATAAAGGTTAGGATAAGACCCAACCTTTGATTTCTAAATAAGTTCTTTAACTTTTGTTAAAAACTACTTACACTTCACTATTTACCACTATGATATTTTCCTTCTCTTGACGCATTCATTTAGGGTAGTGATGCTTGATGATTTTATTTTTTATACTTATTAGCATTTATGTGATATATTTGTGAATGCCTAAGTATACTTTGGTTCTTCCCATTTTGATGCCTCATCCTTATTGTACAATGTTCTCTTTTTTACGTTGTTGCAACATATATTTCAGAAGCTTAAAATATTGAATGTTAATTATTCAAAGATTATATATATATACAATGGTTACAATGATCCTTGTGATGGTGTATGTATACACATTGACTGGTCTCGAGGCGAAGGGGTATGTACCCTTTGACTTTTCATTAATCATTGTGTATTAATTAAGTATTGATTAATTATATTATTTATGTTAGGATTATAATCCTCCCTTGTCCAATTTGGTCAATTATGCCTGAAATAGGAGTCTTTTTAGTCATTATTGAGTCACTAGCACCATTGGGTCCACATGGCCTAATTGGGCCACATATACCAGTTACTAGAGTGTGGGGAACACTAGTTGAGGCTAATTGCCACTGACTGCACTTGCATGCATTAGTTTAGGTGCCTCCTAGACCAATCCCTATAATTTAGGAGCCACTGTGAGTGCTGGAACCAACCTCCTTCAGTTGAGTTCAGTTGGTGACTAGTCAAGCCTAGTTAGGAGTCAGTTACATTCAGTTACATCCAATTATATTAAGTTAGCGCCAGTCATTGATTAACTACATGTGGGAATGTACAATTCCTCACCTACCACATTCAGTTAGACTAGTTAACTAATTCTAACTGACCGAGCCACTGTTTTAGACAACTGGAGCTAGCTAGTTAAGCTCCGATGGTGACTTAGACACATTCTGTTATCCATGCAGTTAGGTTGAGTCAATCAATTCAAATTTCTCTCTCATATATTCGAATTGATTGGTTATTAATACCAGTGTATTACATTGGATTAATCATCAATTTTTTGCTTTTGATTAATGAAAGCTTATACAGCTGCAAATCATTATTGCATTGTTTCATATCATATTTTGAGTAAAATTGCTTGTGTGAGATCTATTTGTGAGTTTTGCCTTGGTTCATAGATTCCTGTGAGCTCATTTATAATATGGTATCAGAGACTCAGAAGGACAAGGCACTTCTCCTTCTATAGATTTCCCTACTGGATCAAAAATTTTGAACAAAATTGCTCCCTCCAACACTGCACCAGAAGCAAAAAATTTACCACATAAATCCTAAGCAAAGGAATTGTTGATCAAGCTAGCTTGATTGACTAAGCTGGGTGTGAAGAAAATTCCAAAAATGCAGGCTGTCGACCTTACTTTGTCTGTTTGTTTGTGTGATTTATAGGTTTTTTAGTCTCCTTCACTGAATTCATTACAACAGCACAATGGCCCCTTCAGTGGAGCCTCTCACTCCTTTCGACTACCATCAGTGGAAGGAGGACATTGAGATTCAGGTTCGCTCCAGAGGACTCTACAGAGTCACAATGGAGATGGAGGTAGAGCCGATTCATTATGTTGACAAAGCAAAATACTGGAATAAGCTTGATGAATCTTTTGGATTTTTGTGCCTTTCGATTTCTAAGGATCTTCTCTTCCACATCATTGGATTGAAGACTCCTAAGGAAATTTGGGATCAACCTGCTTCCCTGTTTGATAAGCAAGATGACATGAGGATCTATCAGCTAGAGAATGAGCCGATTTCTCTTCACCTGGGAAACTTCGAAACTCTGAATGATTTCTTCACCAAATTCAAGTACCTGGTGCTCCAGTCAAAGCTATGTAAAGTTGAGAAGGAGGATGATCAACTCATCCTTGCCATCCTCTTGAAACTTGGCACATATTACTCAGTCTTTGTATCAATTTTTCATACTAGGAAGCTCACAACACCAAATTGGAAGATGCTAACTCTTACTTCCTTCATCGTGTCTCTCACCAATGAGCATGCCAAGCTGGTCCAAATGGGGATCATCATATCTTCCAAAGATCAAGCATTGGTTGCTGGAGGACCCAAAGCTACTAATGGTAAGGGGAAGCAAAAGAATGAGCCTCCTATGGAGAAGGAGCAGTCAAATGAGCCCTCAGGTTCGAGGAGAAGCAAGAAGAATGGAAAAGGAAATATCCTGTGTTGTTACTGTGGAAGGGGCTTTCATCCAGAAAGCTCCTGTATGAGAAGAACAATTGATCAAATGGCTCTTCTTCTAGAGAAAAATAACATCGTTGTACCTGCTGGCACAAGGAAGGCCGACCATAGAGAAGAAACTGAAGAACATGATGAGAGATGCCATGCACCGAAGGTTAGCTGTTCATGAACACATGCTTTCCTCATTGATTCAGGGGCTTCTAATCATATGGTTGCATCCAGAGAATCATTCTCTTCTTTATAGTCTATTGATGGCCCTAGCATTCACATGGGTGATAACAGTCAAATTTGAGCCAAAGGGAAGGTTTCTATCAAGCTTGAACATGGAAAGTTCAAAGATGTACAATATGTGCCCTCCTTAGCTGCAAATTTGTTATCTGTATACCAGATGACCCACACCGTCCCTCCAAACCGAGTGATATGTGGTCTCGAATCAATGGAGATCACAGAGATTGCTACTAGGAACGTCATAGCGAAGGGTGCTGCAAATCATGCCTCCAAGGCATATGAATTCTCACACTTCCTGCCATTTTCAAATCCAGTGCACTCTCAGTTGCCACTTGAAAGGGGAGGTAAAAACATTCTATCTACTCCGTTTGTAGTTTCCATTTGTATTTCAGAATAAGAAGCAGAATCAGTTGTATCAGTTTATGAAATTGAAATTCGAGATGATTCAGATCCAAATCCAGTCCCTACTCCCAATCCTAAGCCCAAATGGGCACAAAAGGTTATTGGGGCAGCTAGGAATATTACTAGAAATCCATCTGACACACAGAGGACAAGAGACCGGTTTCAGAAAGAGAACCTTGCGCTATGTCATGCAAGCTCACCTCCTTCAGAGAGATGCAACAAACTCCTTGTGAGATGCTACATGGCAAGGCCTGATCAACTACACTGCTCTCAGAAGAACAGAGTGGATCATACACCTCTTTATCCAAAAAGAGGCAAAGGTTACATTCCTCCTTCCTTCCATCATCATTTTGGGAGAAGATGGAGTAGTCTACATGCTAGGCCCCATAATACCTGTGCATAGAACAATATGCATGTTGCTTCTCTACACCACAGAGATGAAGGTTGCACCAACATTTTCTCAACTTTTTTTAACTTGAATCCTGATACTACCTTCTTAGTTTGAGGGGGAGGGGGTTTCCCATATGGTTTTTTCCTCGTTTCCTTGTTTGTATTAAGCAATTACTTTTGCATTTTAGTTGTAATCGGTGACCTATGGTCTTAGTTACTAGGGCCCACAAATTGTCCAAGTTAGCATTCAGGGGGGGTGTTAGGATTATAATCCTCCCTTGTCCAATTTGGTCAATTATGCCTAAAATAGGAGCCTTTTCAGTCATTATTGAGTCACTAGCACCATTGGGTCCACATGGCCTAATTGGGCCACATGTACTAGTTACTAGAGTGTGGGGAACACTAGTTGAGGATAACTTCCACTGACTACACTTGCATGCATAATTTTAGGTGCCTCCTAGACCAATCCCTACAATTTAGGAGCCACTGGGAGTGCCAGAACCAACCTCCTTCAGTTGAGTTCAGTAGGTGACTAGTCAAGCCTAGTTAGGATTCAGTTACATTCAGTTACATCTAGTTATATTCAATTAGCGTCAGTCATTTATTAACTGAATGTGAGAAGGCGCAATCCTCACCTACCACATTCAGTTAGACTAGTTAACTGATTCTAACTTATCGAGGCACTGATTTAGACAACTGGAGCTAGCTAGTTAAGCTCCGATAGTGACTTAGACACATTTTGTTATCCATGCAGTTAGGTTGAGTCAATCAATTCGAATTTCTCTCATGTATTCAAATTGACTGGTTATTAATATCAGTGTTACATTGGATTAATCATCCATTTTTTACTTTTGATTGATGAAAGCTTATACAGCTGCAAATAATTATTGCACTGTTTCATATCATATTTTGAGTAAAATTGCTTGTGTGAGATCTATTTGTGAGTTTTTCCTTGGTTCATAAATTCCTGTGAACTCAATTTTAATAATTTATTATTATAATATTATTCTTTTTTTTATTATTGTTACATTGCCAACCTCTTAAAAATGTTTCATCCTCAAGACAGTATTATCTTCCATATATATATTAATCTTCTGATTGTTTTAAATAAACATACTCCTTAACTCACGTCTTAATAATATATTGAATTGCATCGTTGAGTCACAACTTCTTTTATTTAGACCTTTTGTATTTCCCCTTTTATAATGTTTTTCACCAATAATATTTAATAAACTTGTTACAAACTTTTCATTTAAAAAGAAACTCAAACAAGTGAAATAGCAGCAAGGCTGCTTATACCTGCCTCTTAGAAATATTTTATTGTGATATTGTATATAGTTTAAAGCTAAAAGTTAAGGAAATTATGAAACATTCAAACTTGAAACAATGTATTACTTGTTGCCATGGTACTTATATTTCTATGTGAGATTACTTGTTGTTTATAGGTTGTTGCATTACTTGTTACTTCTTGTAAGTGTCATTTTTTATATTTTTATGTGTATATCAATTAATTAGTTATTAAGTCTGTCCTTGAAATTAAAGATCCAAAATGAGTTTACTTGTCTTTGTGAATAGGAGAGCTTTTGTCACTACCATGAGCTACATAGTGAAACAGGTCATTGGGCAGTTCCTAAAACACCATGGGTGGAAAAGATATGCCACCTCTGTGAGAATATGAACATTGAGGATGAAAATGACTTCCTCTTAGAGTGCCCTACGTACGCCCACATTAGATCTCAATTTCATAATCTTTGTTGCAATCCTGACCTTCCTAGCTTTTTAACCTGACAAAATTATAGTGAGCTCGAGACGCTTCTCTCCAAGCTCTCTTAGCATAGAAATACAATTTTAAAACAAACTAAATAATTTGTTTCTTGTGCGATAGACCAATTTGGTCTCACTGGACGTTAACCATCATCATAATAATTTGGCCATTATTTTTAAATATTTCAATTTTTAAGAATTTTATATTAAAATATTTCAAATTTTAAGAATTTTATATATTAATTGTAAATTTTAATTAGAGTAAAAACAAAATTCACCCTATCAAAATTGAATTTAACAAAGCTTTAAAAATTTAAATTAAAATATATGTTTTTGAAAAAAAACATCAAAAAAATATCCCATAAACTAATTTAACCCCTAAAATTTCATAATATACATAATATCACATTACATGATTTAAAAATAAAAAATAATTATATAACAAAAATGCATTCATATATATATACTAAATAAAACGAGTTGTCAAATGTTTTTGACTCGTCATTACATTTGCATGGATAGTGCAAGATGGTTTGGTCCTATTGGTCATGCAACATGGAATTGATGTATTTCCTGCACTTGTATGGATATAGATGAAAGACTCTTCATGTTAGGGAATGGGAATTTGTTTATGTTAGAAACTCTACACAAATATCTCGAGTCTCGACCATCTTATTTTTATTTGTTGTGGCAGCGCTCTGGGAAGAAGGTCCATAAGCAGGCAGCGACAGTTGTTGTGCATGAGGGATTAATGGGGAAACGCCTTGCGTCAGTGTTGTTGTCACGGATAGGCCTTCCGCTTCACTACTTTGCTGCTTGTGTGTGCGCGGTGTGTTTTCAGAGTTGGAAGCAATTCCTTGTTCTATGGAAGTGGAAGTGGAGAGGGTTTCTGGGATAGCGTGGCTAAGAAAACAAATCCAAAGCGAAAGTGAAAATTAAAAGGAAAACATAGCAGACGATTCTCCACGAGGACGAGTGTTCAGAGAATAAGTGGCCTCGTGTCTGTCTTTTGAGTAATCTGATATGTCGCGTTGTGCTCTGTGGAGCATTAGCGTTATTATTTATATGCGTTTTAAATGGCTTTGCAGGAGCTCTGATCATTATACTCTCGCCAAAGGAATCCAACAACGTTCAAGGAACGAATATTACCCCTCACGAAGGTACCACCCAACTCGATAATTTCTTAGTTTTTCATTTTTCATGGTTTGCAATTTGCCAATGTTCGTCATCAAATTGGAGACTGGAATGCATTGCAAACTTCTGTGGCAGTTTTTTCTGCATATACTTCTAAGTTTTTTGAGCTTCGTGTAGTGTAGTTCTCGGCCCGAAAGATAATGGAATAGCAGGTAATTACAAGGATGGTAGGAAGCTAAGTCATGCTGGATTCTCTTACAAACATTATGTTAGCTCTAGAATTCATGGGTCAATCCAAGTTTTGTGCATTGGATTTTTAGATTTCATGCTTCTTCTGTTTGTGCTGGCGTTCTGCCTTTCAAAATGGGTTGTTGTTTTTTTGTTGTTTCATGGTATGTATTGAATCCTACGGTTTAGGTGCTGAGTTTAGGAATAGTTGTTCTGCCGAAATTACCCAGTATTTGCACTTTCCCAATATCATGGCAACAGCTTCAGAACACTGAGTATCAGGTACTCGGTGACAGGGCCACAATGCTCAGTACTTCGTTGTCTGATCCCGATTTCCACCGAATTGCTGCAGTTCTGGACCAAATTTAGCACAACTTTGAGTTCATCTTGATAATGCCAGGTTTAGTTAGTCGTTACTAGTTTGTCATGGGTTTACAATATATTCCACAGATTGATTCTGAAATTCACACAAACTCGCAGCCGTGGTGGAGTCAGATGTAATAAAATTACAGTTGTCATCATGTCCAGTGTCCAGGTTAGAGCTGATTTAATTTTTAATCTGTTGATCTGTAAATAGGTGAGAGATACCAAAACGCAGACTGAAAAGAAAACCAACACGTATTATATATATATATAATACTTGCGGTCATGAAGCTAGTCGGCAACCCAGATCAGTGAGAAAATAATACGCATGCATGCATTGTTCATATTGGGCTCAAATATTGTTTCAGAGAGATTGATTCTTCTTGATTTCTGTGTGCAGTAGAAGCATAATTGTGTGTCAATTTCCAATAATGTTGTGAATTAATAAAGCTGCTGCAACCATTCGTAGAATTCTATATGGCTGGAGAATACTGTGTTGTTTTTTCCCTTGTTTCCTTATCTTGGCTTCAGGCCAATTTCTGAATATAGCAGGCTGGATATTATTTTATGCAACCATCCATGTGTATTCTGTTTTTTTTCTCTTAATTTTTAAACTCGGGCATCCGAACTTATCTGACATTAATTTTGTTTCGCTAAGAAACACAGTAAAATTAGAGAAGCAGAAACGGCGAGGGCTTTTGTGTCTTAATTAAAATTAAAGCATCTGTTTAATTAATTAACGTGCATGGATTACATATAGTGCATGTTAAATTAATTTATTTACCTGGTCACTCTCTGGATTTTAGATTTAAATTATGGTTTCCTCTCTCCGGCGGCAGCTTGACTGAGCGAATGAAGGGTGGTCTTTAAGTGCTGGTAGGCGCCACGGTCCACACGGCAGGAGGCATGAGCCCCAGGAAATGGAGAAACTTGAGAATGAACGCATTGCAATGCAGTTGAAGCAGAGGGAAATGCAGTTGAAGTTTACTGAAATGGAGATCAAGCAGACGCAAATGGAGATCCAACCCGTGGACCTTGAGAATGAACGCGTGGCAATGGCCATGGGATATAAATTTTATTTTTTTAATTTTATATTATGATGTCATCTTGCCACATGTCGACTCAAATCCAGATACCAAACCCCAATGTTGACATCATCGCCTATCAACCAATCAACTGTTTAGAAAAATAGATTTTTAACAAAATTAAAACAAATATTTTGCAAACGCCTAAGTCAAACTTTGGAAAATAGGTTTGATTTTTTAAAGCCGCGTCAAAAAACACCAGCGAATACCCAAAGTAAACGCGGTTTGAAATCGAACGATTACAATATACCAGCCGGAGGCAGGTATAATAATTGCTTTTATCCACTTTCTTTCAATCTCTTCAAAATATATTTTTAAACAATTATTCTATCTTATAAATAATTATTCAATTTATTTAAAGTATGAATTCCATTTCTTAAGAGTACATACTTTATATTTCCATTAATTGGACAACGGATAGGGTGGAAGATAGGAGACGGAAAGCAGGTCAGGGTAGGAGAACACCCCTCGGCTGGACTGGGGCAGGGGAAAATTTCAAATTATCAAATCCCTTAATTCAACACCTAAGATCTTCCAGAATTTTCACTCTTGCTGATGCATGTAGAGATCCCCTTATTAGAGAATGGAGCCAGTGGAAAAATGCCCAGGATTTGGGAATAGTAGGAGAACATGCAAAGGAATGGAACAAATTCCTTAATCTACTAGTAACAAGCCATATACATATGGGGAGCAGTCAGGACAAGATGGTTTGGACAAAAAATCCAAATATGGGGCAATACACAACTAAATTAGGTTATTAGGCTGTCATGGAAGAACAAGCAGAAGGTGGAGAGATATAGTGGTGGTGGAAAAAGCTTTGGCAGATTCAGAGCCATTTAAAAACTGTAATTACAAAGTGGCTAGCTCTCTCCAAGAAACTCTTGACATGGAAAATGCTCCAGAAACGTGGATTTGAAGGACTGAGATTATGCCCTTTATGCAGATCTAGTGATGAAACGAGCTCACATTTATTCACTTCTTGTCCATATGCAAGCAGCGTATGGAATGGGGTGGTAGGAAAATTAGAAACAGACAGAGCACACGAAGCAATCACTACTTTGGAAGAAAGAACCAAAGCATGGTGGAATGATAAAAGGGTAGGTCCTTTTGAAGCTTTTCCAATTCTGTTTGTATACAGTATTTGGGAAGCCAAGAACAAAGCCATTTTCAAGAGCACATGGATGCCTCTTGATATTGTCATTTCACTGTTAATGAGCAAAATCCAGGAACACAAAAGAGACAAAGTTATCTCCAGAACAAGAATTATTAGAGATCCAGTAATAAACAGAGAGATGCCATGGGCTTTCTTTGATGGAGCAAGTCAGGGAGAGCCTCCTTTAGGAGGAGCTGGAGCAGTTATATTTTTTACATCAATTAAAAAAAAAATGATAAAATATGCAATGGGC
Source organism: Pseudotsuga menziesii (assembly GCA_001517045.1). NCBI lineage: Eukaryota > Viridiplantae > Streptophyta > Pinopsida > Pinales > Pinaceae > Pseudotsuga > Pseudotsuga menziesii. The sequence goes on along the minus strand of LPNX010546944.1, from coordinate 258,952 downwards.
CAAGCTTCTAACAACAAGGTTGAACTAACAGCTTTATGGGAAACTTTAAAGGTGGTCAGAAGCTCCCATATACAGGATATTCAGATTTTTGGTGACTCTAAAGTAGTGGTGGACTGGGAAAACGAGAAGAACATCATAAGAGCACCACATTGACAACACCTTGTAGAAATCCAGACGTTGAAAACCGATTTCAGAAGGATCTCCTTTGGTCATATTTACCGAGAATTGAATACGGAAGCGGATTCCCTCTCAAAGTAGGCACTAGCATATCAGCTTGGATTAATGGAGATAGAAGAAGTGAATGAAGGCATATTAGCCTTACATTATGAAACAATATAAAGAATACATAAGAGTTTATTTTTGTGCAAGATCAAGCGGGAACTAGTACTTGGTGAACAGAAAAGACGATGGCATTTTGGTAACGAGCTATCCTATGTTAAGGATTGGTTTTTTTGATGTTTCAAGAACTTAGGTTTGCCATAATGTAGCTCGAGAGAGCACTTCATTTTTTATTTTATGAAAAATATCAAAATATATATATTATATATATAGCCTCAGTCTTCACAAGTATTACGTTTATGTTAGAGGTAGCGTAAAAGGATGCGACCCTTTGTATTGGTGTCACTTGACAATATTATAGGATGACTCAACAATTTGCAGAAAATACAGAGTTGTTGCATTATGTGCATAGTCAACGATTCCCAGGTCGTCTTTGTTTGGTCACTCTTCTTGCACTCAAGTTGTAGGCAAAAGACTCCTTGAGGATTTTTTCCCAAAGGCCAATAACGGTGAAGGAAACAAAGATAATGAAGCCGGATAATTGTCTTCCATACCATTGTCGATGTCCTTATATTCATACGAAATTTAATTCTCTATAGGGATGGAAAGATCATTAACTAGGCATCGCAATTCTTAGCTATGAAAACAACCCATTCTCTGCTCAATACTTTTAATTGGTTCTCCTTGTTCAGAGTAAAAGGATAAGGTATAACCTCATTGGAAGAAGGTTGTGGAAGACATTTAATGTCCCATGTGCCCTTCGTATAAGCACAGAGGAAAAAGTATTTTCCATTGTTAACTCCAAATTTCTAGTATTTTTTGCATCCTTTTTCGACATCCACGGTCAAAGCTTGAATTAATGCTTCTCGATAACCAACATACTTAGTAAATGAATATATTTGATTAGTTGGCATTCATAATTGGTGTTTTGCATTTGATGGTGCTTTTTCCTAAAAATTAGATTGACTATTGGTTGAATAGGTGTACAAGTATGGAACCCTCCCATGTAGGATGCTCGATGATGGGACTTCCTAATTCACAGTAAGATTAGAGGGTGCTCAAATACGTCCAATTTTTCCACTCAAGAAGTACTTGCATATATGACATTATAATGCTCCATTTCAGATCATACCTCTCCATTTAGGGAGGATTTTGGTCTCCAAAACATTTTACTAGATTGGGGGAGGAAAATTTTCTTCTACCTTCTCCCTAAAGTTCCATTTATCCTTGGCAGTTGTCCTTTCAATCGAACCTGTTAGACTTCTTTTGCAAAATTGTATCTTCTACTAACACAACACGAGATTTTGGAGCTAAGTCCTCTGTGATAGCTAAGTTTCTTGGTCCAACTTCAAAGGCTGACAAAACTTCAGATTCTACACATTCACTATTGAGTAAATGTGCATAGTAGACCAAGTCTATAAGAATTACTAGCCACCTTCTCCAACACTTCGAAAGGACCACATTGAAAAGCCTTGATCTTCTTCCTAGGACCTTGTAGCCTTTCCTTTGTCAAAGCTAACCAAACTCCATCTCCTACCTTGAATGTTTTCACGATCTTAGGTTGATCATCCCTAGCCTTGTACTTAACCTGTGACTTCTTTAATGACTCTTGTACTTGCAAATGGACATGACTAATCTTATCAATGGACTTTCAACATTCATTGTTTCTCTTGTAGTGTCTTCCCTCACTCTTCATTCCATATAAAACATCTAACGGTGAAGGTGGAAAATACCCAAAGCAAGTTTGAAAAGGGGATTCATTGGTAGAAGTGTAAATTGCTTTGATGTAAGAGTATTAAATGTAAAACAAAATTTTCGGCCAAGGTCCTTGGATGCTTCCAATTATAATCCCTCGAAAATTGAATCAATGTCATGTTCACTATTTTTGTCTACCCAGAGGTCTATCGATGGAAGATTGTAGATCTCTTCAAATTAGTGTCCATCTTCTATTAAAGTGTAATCTAAGTAGACACTTAGACATAAGATATCTCTTTATGAGTTAATGCTCCTTGGTATCCTAAAGTACACCCAAACCTTTTAAAAGAGCATGTTGGTTGCATCGTGTTCCTTGATGGCCATTCCATAAGGGATGAGAATGCACATCTTGTTACACCTATTAACTACTACAAATAGAGAGTAATCTCCCGTGCTCTTGGAAAACCATCCACAAAATTGATGGAGATGCTCTTTTACCTTTAGGAACATAAAGCTTCTCTATCTTGTCGAGCAACCTGTACTAGAGGAGATAATCAACATTACTGTCAACTTCTTCGATATAAACTTGGCCTTGTACCTATTGAAACACCTCTTTAAATTCCTCATCCTTTGTGTATTCCTCTTTGCATCCATCATGGATGAGAGGATCCATGTGCATAAGAGTTCCCAAAGTTGCGATCTTGGACGTGGGTGGCTTGCAAACTATGGCTTCCAACTTATTAGTGAGGCCCTTCTTATATTTGATGTTTAGATGAAACTATTGTAAAAATCCCATCCCCTCATAGTATCGTGTTTTTTGAAGCTTACTATGGGTTCAATGTGGATGATGGTTTCCTTTCCCATTAGATAGTGCTTGCATTCCTTAACACTTGAATCAAAGCAAAGAGTTCCTTGTCATATGTATAGTAGTTCAGTACTCCACCATGAACTTGTTACATTTTTGGGTTACTCTTAAAGTATTTACACCATCTTTGGGGGTGCTTCATGAGATTTGGGGTACGTGATGCATGTTCATCCTTTCAATGATTCAAGATGGATTATAGCATGAGAGATGGACCGTGATGGATATGCACACTTGAAATGGATTGTTCTGTGGATACTTAACATTAGTTGATTGTTGGCTTAGTGTTCCTCCCTTGGGAATTGAAAATATCTTTCTTGGATGGTGGGTGCACTTCATGATGGCCACATGGAGAATTCACTTCATGGGAGAATGCCCTATAGGGGATGTGGAGTATTGTGCATCATGAATGAGATCCTTAATCCCTAGATGTGACTTGGTATATTGGGTCGTTATTTAGAGAATTTGAGATGGCTTGGGGATCCCTAAGGATTTGACAATGTTCTTGTAGGGGTAGTTGCTCAAATGGAGTACTTTGCATTGGATGATTTATAGAGTTTGTGGAGGCTCGAGATGGAGTTGTGTGGACTTTCCATGTGTAACTACAACACTTTGGAGTCCTTATTGTGCATGACACTTGTACTTTAGAGCGGATGTCTCACGTGTGTGGTTTATAAGGGCTCATGAAGGTTGCTTGTAAGTGTTTGTGCCCACATAGTATTGTACTTCTTTTGTTGTTTTGAATTACAATAGTCTCAAGTAGAAAATTATGGGTTTAAGATTCGATGAGCCTTCTAGAAAGAAGGTGAAACTTCTGAATTGGATTGAAGTGTCATTATTCTAACATCAACATTTTATAATGCTAGAATACCAACATCTCCTTGCATCAAGACTACTTTGATAACATATCCACTTGTATATGTCTCCACTTTGAAAGGCTTCTGTAAATTAGGCGATCCAAAAATTGATGGTTGACTAATATTTGATTTAAGCTCATCAAAAAAATTTGTTGATTCTTTTTCCAGTAAAATATTTTATATCTAGTTGTTATTGTGTGGAGTGATCCAACGATAGTTGAAAATGATCCTATAAACTTCCATAGGTATTGTTCTACCCAAAAAATATCCTAACTTCAATGACATTAATAGGAGTCGGCTAATTCCTAATGGCCTTCATCTTTGTAAGATCTATCCTAAGTTCCCTTTCACCAATCACATACGTGAATGACATCAATGGCTACTTGGAAAACCACATTTCTTGAGGTTTTCCATCACTAGATTTTTTTAGGGTCTTAAACACCGACATGAGATGTGAGATATTCTCTTCCCATGTAAAGTTATAAACAAATATATCATCTATGTACATTATTACAAATGAATATAGAAATGGATGCAATACTTCATTCATTAAACCATAAATATAGTTGATGCATTACACAAAACAAAAGGCATCACTGGCCATTCTGGGTGTCTTGTTTTTTAACTCATACTTGATGGTATCCCCATTTGAGATCCAACTTGATTAAGTACTTGGAATGTTGCAATTGATCTATCAAGCTATCAAATTTAGGTAGAGGGTATTGAATCTATTGTCGATGTACATCCTCCAAATCCCATCCTTAGTGGGTACTATGATGTTAGGTGACCCATAATGTGGGGTACTTTATTGAATAACTTCAGGCTTCAACAAATGTTGCAATTGCTTCTCACTTCTACTTCGAGGATGAACTATTTGTACAACCCAATATTTGACGATGGGGAGTCAACCAACAATTATATCTTGTGTTTCACTTCCCTTTAGGCGGTAACCCTTTAGGATTTTGGAAAACTTCTCTACATTCTTGCAAATACTTCTCCAATTGAAATTTATTTTCCTTCATGCATTCCTCCATGGAGGCCTTTACTTCTATCAATTCATCTCCTAGTTGATTCTTCCTTAGGAAAATAAATATAAACTTCCTACTAGAATTGATTAATTTCTTAGCTTGGTTAACACTTGCTGAAGAGATCTTGGGTTGAATTTTGTATGCATTGATGATGTGATACATGTTTTCTCTCTTGATGAATATTTCATCTCTTAGCTAAACATAGGGTATTATAACCCTACACCACACACATAAATGGTATTATGTCTACCTCCTCTTCATCAATATAGTTTGCACTTATAAAAAAATAATATTGCAATGTTGTTGACCCATCCTAATTGATAGGGGTGAGGGTGGTCATGAACTACCAACCCAAAGTTATTAACTAGATCTTTTTCTATGAGGTGGGCTTGTGAATTGGAATTAAATAGAGCAATTATCTTTGTCATCTTAACTTGGATCTTAATACAGAATAATTTAGTTGTCACCTTCTTTTTTCCGGGATGGAGGCTACTTAGATTCACCTATTTCTACACTGTAGTGTAGACACTATATTCATCTACATCTGTGATACTCTTTACTTGGTTTCTTTAATCCATGGCTATCATATCTTCTTCTTAGCATATTTCTTGTGGTTCTTTGGATTCAACTTAGGATGTATCTTGCACCACTTATCTTCAATGTGTCATTGACATTACAATCATTGCAATGGTTGTTTGGATCCTTGCAATGATGAGTACTGGTTGTTGTATTCTTTTCTTTTCCTTCCCACTCTTTTCCCTCCTTAGAATAATCTTGGTGGTATTTATAGTGGAACAACTTGGTTGTTGTTTGGTCTTTCCCATATTTTCTAGATATTGTGCTTGGACATATGCCTAGTCAATTGTCGTAGGTCGACTTACAATCGACATAACTTTTGCATATGAACTCTAATTGAGGTGAATTATGCTATGTTGGAAAGGTATCATTGTGTATAACAACATTAACAAGATTGAAGATAAGCTTGCAAATTTTTGACTTGAAGAATGGTTGTATAAATCCTGAAAGGGACTCGAGAAGGTTTTGGACCCCAAATCACCAAAGTAGGACCTTTGCATAAAATGGGCCCTACAAACCAATAACTCTGAATTTCCACTTAGAAGTACTAAAATAGATGGAAAATTACATGATGATCCATTCCATATTAGGGTGTGTTGGGAAAACACGGTATACAAAACATACTATATATATAAATATATTTGATTAAAAATTACATATTATCTTTCAAGAAAATAATAATAACGCGTACAATTTTATAAGGAAACCCACATATAATCATTTCTTACATTATGAAAAATACAAAGTAGCTGTTAGTGATGTGCCTATACATCCAAAATCAAGGTTTATCGATATAAGGCTATATGTTGTGAACCAAACTCTGTAAGAAAAATAAATATAGAAAGAAATGTAGCACCACAACTTGAGAATGATAAAGAGGCAATGAATGATACACTTCCTCAAGGGGGAACCTCCTTTCTTGATATATTCAATGGATGAGACGATATGAGACACTAATACAACTGAATATTTTTTCTTAGAAATTGGACATGAAGTGGGTATGATGTAAGATATCTTAATTTGACCTAACCACATATGCTCCCTTTTTATAAAAAAAATGTTTTCAAAACTTGTAATTGAAGGTGTTTCTTCATAAATTGTTTCTTCATAAATTGTTCTTCATCTTGTGTTGTTACTTCTAGATGCATGTTATTCCACTTGATTAGATACTCCATAATTGTTACGGAGAAAACTTCCTATGGCTTGGGGTACCACAAAAGACAGCGTAACCGCAAAAATCAATCCCTTCCCATTGTGCAAGAGAAATAAACATCTAACACTAAAGGATCTCGAAACATACCTTATTCTGGATGGTTGATGTAGATCCCTGTTGAGCTTTTCCAATCTCTCTTGTGTTAGCAATTTGCTCTCTCAACAATCAGCAAACAAGACAAGCATGCTATATAATAGTGTTAGACCTACTCTAGCATAGATAATCAATAATGTATGAGCATTTAAAAGCATCCATGGATTCAATATTCACTTAAATACACATTATTGGACAGGAAAATATGTTTATATTAATATAAATCAGAGATTACAAGCATGACAACCTCTGTCGGCATGTCTGTGAACTAGAGAAACTGAGTCCTCCACCTGGGCCTCCACCACTTCAATCCTCCATCTCTCGATAGCAAGCTCATAAGCAAAGGCAAGCTTGGGAAGAACACAAAGTGCTCCAAGGGACGAAGGGATGCAGACTCAAGTATAAGCTCCAGCAACAATGGACTATAGTTTTCTTGCTCTTTAATTCCTCTCCCTTCAATGTATCCAAAGGGTTCCTTATATAGTGCTTCAATGGGGTAATGCAAGGTCGAAATCGAGCGATCTGAAGGCATATGGAAGGCTAAGAGACAAGTGACTTGGCTCCACATCAAGGAAAACTCCAAAACTATTTGGCCTTTTGCACACATCCCGATGTACACAGGTTTAAGGGTCATATCCGCGTATATACGCGAGAATAGGTTTAAAAGTTGTGTATAGAAAATAATGCATGTTTTTAGGGATGATCTTGGAAACATCAAAGGTACAAAAATGGTCCATGGGGTCCAAAGAGTCGGCAGAGGGATAGGGAAGGTCATAAATGTGTGATCCCATGTGTGGTAAAATCAGCTGTAACAGATGCCCCCTAATGTGTGAGGTCAGAGGGGTGATACAATGGACGAAATACATTATAAGTCCATCCCAGAAGTGGAGTGATGAAGAACCAGGTGGAAGAACCAGCCATCCAACAGTATAATACAATAATCAAACTCTACACATGATTGCAAGTACATACAGTAGTCCCAGATACATAAGAGTACAATGGGCATGAAAAGGCATGACACCAAATATGACATGTGTGGTCATCGTCATGTACAATATAGATAGATCAAAATATCCATGATGAAGATATACAAAGGATCATGATCTCCATGAAAGCTGAAGATATACAATGGATCAAGATCTCCATAATGGCTGAAGATATCTGACATACACTGGAATCAAGTCACGAGAGTTGAAATCTCATGAACACTAGCACAATAAAGGAGGTAGCATATATGAAATGCCACCAATCTGGAAGGTCTTCTACACAATCTGCTACGAGTACATGTCCTACTATGTGAATAGAGGTGTCGAGTTCGAACATAGTAGTCCATCGTCTGATTACCGGTCATTGCTGTATATCGTTAACAGACGCGAGATCACCCATCGATAATGAAAATGGGAATCAAGGTACTAGAGTGAAAACTAACAAGTGAATAATTGTGTTGAGGTCGAACACTTGAAAGTATCCATCGACCAAGGGACATTGATGTATTCCCAAAACTATCGATGACGAGAGAACCTGCCACTAATGACTGCAAGTCTCAAGGTACTCAAAATGACTCTAGATTCCTATTCTAGAATAAATGATCTGAAGTCGATGGGATAAAATCCGATGGAAGGAGGGAATTAAGGCATCCCCCATCATCCAACATGAGGTACTTAGCAAAGCTGTATAATTTGGAAGGACTCGATCATAATGTGCATGAACTAGTACCAGTACCAGGAATGGACGACATGCAAAGTCAAGAGAACTGAGGAATGGCTAATTCGGGTTTCAACTTCCTTCAAACAAGAGCATAAAGGCGAATGGTGACTGAATGTAGGCATCATAGACTCAATGTACAAAACTGGGACATCTCTATGACACAGGAGGCATCGATAGAGGCTCCATAGGGACTGGAAGCTTAACCAATCGGTGGAGATAAACTCAGAGAAACGAGTACAGCTCCTAAAGTCAAACTATTAACCCAACCAATGGATGTGATACATAGTGCTATGTTCGAAGGCGACACGACTTGAGTGCTGCCAAAGATAACATCTTTTCCTGTTCGGCTTTTTGGTTTTTTGATTTTTTTTTGGACTTTTTCAAATATTTCGAAAAGCTTGAAAAAGAATAAAAGTGTTGTATAGTTACAGACTAGGAGGAGACGAGTGTCAAGGGGAAAACAAACTATTTCCAAGCAGTGGAACATACCTATGCTCAATGCAAGGACACATGTGTAGGATAACAACGCTCGGGGGAAAGTCCCCTCCTGGTAAAAATGGGGAATCGAGCTGCAAAGGATATGTAAAATGGCTCTGCTTGGCTAGACATGAGACAAGCTTGGGATATATGGCTGATAATCAAAGTCAGGGAAGCCGGCATAAGGCTCAATAAGGCAAACAAAACTCATGATAATGCAATTACAAATTGACATAAGGGAGTCCTGGGGAAAAAGGCCAGCAAAAAGATCAAGAGGAGTATGAGGCTCTTGCGCAAAGTCATGGAAATACTATACAAAGGACTCCCACACCCTAAAGGAAAAATGTCAGCATGGGAACCAAATGCAAAACATGAGCTAACTAGGGCACCCATGTATGGTCAAGCTCTACCATTCACATCATGTCACTTCTAAAAGCAACAAGAAGGTTTCGTGACAAGATAGAATGGGTTCGTACCTAAGGTTATAATGAAACGGTCATAAGGTCATGCAAACTGCAAACGGATGTGAAACCTAACCTATATGCCAGTTTAGACATAATACCTGAAATCAACACGAACGGGTTAAAACCACGGTCAAACTGTGCTCAAAACGGACTCCTACATCATCAAATTAGTCCAAAATGGTCCAAAATGGTTAGAAACGGTCCAAAACTATAGAAAGTGGGTAAAAAATTTCAAAAAATTTCTATAAATAGTAAAAGATTCAAAAATTCCATATCATTTGAAATTTTTACCCATTTGAGCTCAAAACTTCCAACGCGAATTCCAGGAGCATCGTCTGGCGAAATTCGACACTGTTTGTTCCAGGTAACTCCTCATGTCCTCCTCTTCCCATTTCATGCAAATTTTTTAAGTTTCCATGGTCAATTTCATTTTCTAGGCCAATCTAAAGTATGTGTTTCGGCCCATGTAGATATTGGGGTTTTTTCCGCGTATAGGGCTGGCCATACACGGAAAAACTTCCCAAAACCACGTACATACGTGGCTGTTTTGCAAATAGTCGCGTATGCGGCCGCACATAAGGATTTCTAAGGAAAATAATAATAAAAAATCATGTTTTCTATGCAGGATGGTTCTAGAATGGAGGGAGAGGGAACATGGTGATGTAGAAGAGGTTGTACTAGGTGACTTAATGGCTCAACAAGCTCTATGTGCATGCGGTTTGTATACGTTTTGGTGTCTTGACAGCCTGAGGGCCAAACCAAGACTCCTGCAGATGCTAGTGGATTACTGGGATCCAGACTTTGAGTGTTTTTACATTGACAGGATGTCACTTAGTATAGAGAATGAGGACATATACTTTATCACTGGATTATCCCGACGAGGAGAGGTGGTAAATCTTTGATCTCGCGGGATAGGAGGTGGCTTGACTATTGATGAGTACATTGCGGTGTACTGCTTTCTAGACATGGAAAAGGTTGGGAGTCAAATCCCAACAAACTCAATCCAGGTGCTGGGACTGAAGGCCATACTATTGGCACTCGACAAGATAGCCGGACTAGCTTCACTCCCCTAGGCCTCGCAGCCATTGATGTTCTATGCGGTGGACTGTATGAGACCCATAGTGTATGACTGGAGCACTGAGCTATTGAGTAACATGAAGCAATAGCTTAGTGACTGCAAGATGGGCAGGGCGAGAAACTTTGGTTTCAGCAGCATACTGAGCACGTTCTTCTTTGAGCGTGTACCGGGGCTAAGCCCTAGAGTGGACATTCCTCCACACGGAGTTCAAGATCTGGCCCAACTATGTTGGGAAAATGTTATGCGCAGACTAGGTTGAGGTAGGGTGGCTAACCCCTACCCAGCAGACTTCCTTCCATGGTGGCAGAGGTAGATCATTACCATCGATGACTAACCCTATGCAGGGATAGACTTTCGGGGAGATCTGGACATGGCCCTACCACCGGGAGCAGCATATGGTGACATAGGTAACGAATCCCAAACCCTCTTTTTAAGTTTTTTTTTGAATTATTAAATTTTTTTGTGTTTTTTGATATATTGACTCAAAAGACATGGTTTGGCGTGATGACACATAGTGAAAATCTGTCATGTGTATGCAGATGTTGGACCACGACGAATTGATGGTTTCCCTCGTCATAGACGGAGGGGAAGAGGAGACGACATCATGGGTGCGGATGCGGAGCGGATGCTCCAAAGCATCCACACAAACTTTGTACACTTGACACACAGGGTACCCATGGCGCAAGTCAAGGACTTGCCTGAGGCCATACAACATCAGGTGGTTGGTGTATCACGGGCATGGGTTTGATTATTTCGACGACTAGCTAGAGCCATGGTGTGCTACCACGATCAGAACCCCCCTCCTCCTCCTCAGGCTTAGAGACCTGAGAGTATTTATTTTTGTACTACTGTGTATTATATTTGGTGGCTTGGAAGCCCCAATTTTGTATTATGACACTTATGACATCACATTTTGGATGTTTAATGAAAAACTTCTATGATGATCGATTTTATTTATTTACATGTATGTAAAAATGTATGTTTGTGATATGCTTATGGTCTATGAAACAAATGCCAATCTAACACATAGTTAGCATATGAGTCAGCAACTTGATTAAAAATTCTTGAAACATGTATGTATGTTATATTCTCAAATTGTTGTTCTGGCAATCTCACACGTAAGAATCTTCATAATAATGCCGAATCCCTAATACGATACAAGCCATTAAGCTGTGAATACACTAAAGGTGAATCAAGACGTACCTCAAGAGAGAGAACACCATGTGAAATGGCATCCTGCAATAACTTGATAACGACACTATATTCAGCAACACTATTCGAAGAAGGCCATAAACATACACCTCATGAAGACAATACTTGACCTGTAGGAGTATAAATTACCCAAGTAGCTGAAGCTAAGTTTTGAGTGTGACGGCTAGCACCATCAGCGAATCCTATATAAGTGGAAGAATCCATCGACATCTGCCATAAGAAACGAAAGATAATCAATAAACCCGATCACGATAAGAAAACCTAAATATGCAATTCAAAAAAGTACAATAATATACAACAATCAGCCTTGGCTAAAGATCATGCATAGTATTTTTTAAGATAGATCCCATTTCTAGGCTCCACTAAGGCTGTGCCTTCATAATCCACCAGCTCATAGGCGCCCTTCTCTAACACACATTTGACTACGTAAAGACCATGCCACATGGGATTAAACTTCCCTGCCCCCAAGGTTTCTTTAGCTTGATCCCACAAAAGGACCAAATCACCTTCACTAAACTTCCTCAGACAGACAGACTTATCATATTGGGCCTTAACACGATGCTTATTTACTTCTAGAGCCACTAAGGCATCTCGACCCTGCTCATCAAGCTGCTCTAAGTGGACCAAACGTTCCTCCAATGTGGAAGTGTCTGGTAAAAGCTCTATAGCTAGCTTCAATGAAGGGATTTCACATTCAATCGACAAGATAGACTCCACCCCATGTAGGAGTTGATATGGAGAGAAACCGGTGGCAGTCTTAACTACGGTTCTATAGGCCCACAAAGCAGGATATAACATGATATGCCAATTCGTCTTGCTTTGTGCGATGGTTTGTTGGAGAATAGACTTAAGTGATTTATTCACTGCTTCAACCTGTCCATTTGCTTGAGGGTAATAAGAAGAGGAGTGCTCTTGCTAATACCCTAACTTTGAAGGCAACTCTTCCATCATTTTATTCTGAAAGTGCCTACCATGGTCAGTGACAAGCTCTTTTGGAATACCAAACCGAGTAATAATTTGGTTGAAAACGAAATGCACGGCTGTCTCACCGTCGGATTTAATCATGGGCATAGCCTCTACCCATTTCATGAAATAATCGACAGCCACTATAATGTGGTGATGCCCCCCAGCCAAAGCTGGGTTGTGATCCATGAAGTCAATCCCCCAGTTGGTGAAGGGACCAGTGGTGAAAATAGTATGTAACGGGGTAGGATGCGAGTGCATATTGCGTGTAAGCACGTGGCAAGGGTGACACTTCTTGACCGCATTGACACAATATTTGAAGATCAACGGCCAAAAATATCCCGCTCTCAAGATTTTTTGGGTTGTAGAAATCCCAGATAAATGATCACCACACGCCCCTCCGTGGCAATCATTCAGCACAAGCTCAACCTCATCATGGGTTAAACAATGACGTAAAATGGAATCTACCCCACGGAGGTACAAAGTGTTATCCACTATAAAGTAGTTCTTAGCTACATGACGTAATCGTCGTCGCTCATCCCATGAAAGGTGAGTAGGGACCTTCAATGTTTGTAAATATACAATGATATCCTCATACCATGGTCCAAAGTTGAGATAAGGAAAATATGCTCATCGACAAACGTATCCTCATAAACCTCCTCCTCCACACTTGGAAAATGAGATATGAGTTCCACAAAGATCAACAATTTCTTTGATTTCGCCGAAACGAATTCGAGATCAAACTCTTGCAAAATAACAATACATTTATTTTATTTTCCCCCAATCATCCTTCTAGTGAGGATGAACTGAAACAGATTGACATGAGCTACCACCAAGGTCTGGCGAAGGAGAATGTAATGTCTCAAGCTCTGAACCGCATGAATAGTGGCAAGTTTCTCCACATGGGGATAATGGATTTCCGCATCAATAAGGTTTTGGCTCAAATAATATATGACATGCTCATGGAGCTCCTCATCCTCCTGAACCAAAACCATACCAACCGTCTCCATGGACGCGGCCACATAAATAAAAAAATCGCAGCTATAGTTGGGTGGACTAAGCACGGGGGCGAATGATAAGGCTTGCTTAAGAGCGTCAAAGGACTCTTGGGCTCGCTCATCCCAGCAAAAAGTAGTGTCCTTCTTTAAAAGACGCATAAATCCTTTAGTCAATTTGGCAAAATTAACCACGAATCTCTGCAAGAAATTTTCCATGCCTTGCAAACACTGAAGATGTCTAATATTACGTGGGGGAGACAATTGAAGTATTGCCTCAACCTTTAAGGGATCGACTCTTATACCCTCCTTGGATACAATGAACCCTAGCAAGCGACCAATAGTCATGCAAAAGATGCACTTATGAGGATTTAACCTAACCTGGTAATGGTGGCATCTTTCAAATACTAATCTCAAATGGTATGGATGACGCACTCTCAGATGAGAATGAGCATCAAGATCATCCAAATACACTTCGATAATCATTTTGAGATCATGAAAAATTAAGGTCATAGCCCGTTGAAATGTAGCTCCGACGTTTTTAAGATCGAAAGGCATCTTTCGATATGCAAAAGTACCACAAGGACAAATAAATGCAGTTTTATGTCGGTTCTCGGGTTTGATTTGAATCTGATTATATCCAGAAAAAATGTCCATGAAGGAGAATACCTTGCTTCCCTCACACTCATCCAAAACCTGATCAATAAACGGTGTAGAAAAATTATCCTTAGGACAAGAACGATTTAAATCACGGAAATCAGTGAATATATGGATCGCTCCCTGCTTCTTATCAACCGGAACGAGATTTGAAACCCACTCCGTCAGGGGAATGGGATAGATAAAACCGACTTTTAACAACTTCTCTATCTCAGCCTTAATAGCGGGTGCTTTTCTAGGATTCACAACACACAAATGTTGTCAAATTGGATTCGCATTCGGATAGGTCTTAATCTCATGTTTGACAATACGAGGGTTGATAATTGGCATTTCCTCATATGACCAGATGAAACTCTTTAAATAGATCGGTATACTCCTTGATCTCATCAGGGGAACAATCAGCTCCAATGTAGACATTCTCAACTTTTCCAAGATCGCGAGAAATATTGATAGGAATAGTAGGTGATAAATTCGTCATGTTCCCATCGGTCATATGACCAGGAGAGCTCAATGGAACCATGGGATTACCAATCATCTCACTAAGAATCTCCCTAAATTCCTCACGCTCCATATGGTCAAGCTCAGGAAGAAAATATGATCGATGATGTAGCTCTTCCGAAGGTGGCTCAACCCCAGACATGGCCTCAATAATGGCTTCATCCGATGTAAAAACATCATCGAGGCAATCATGTGCGTGAGAGGACTCAAGAAGCCATGCAAGAAACACATACGGGTCTTCCTCCTCCATCCACGAAGAGGAAGGACTAGGCTTTGCAACACAATCAATATTCACTTGATATGCTATCATCGTTGCAAGCACCGACACATTCATTTTGACAGGTCCATTCGAAGGACTCGATGAAGGAAGAATCCAAGGATCTTCCATATGGGTAGTGCGAAAAGACACCGAATTCAACGAGGACGAAGCCCCACCAAAACTAGATCTGATCATAAGAACGGGCGCAGGACAACTAAAAGTTCCCATAAGAGATAGATACATACCCACACCCACACTCCCAGTTGTTGGCTGAGAATGATCGATAATCAGGATAGAAGCTCCTGATGATGAACTAACACTCGGATTACGGAATGATGTCTGATCAATCGTAATGATATTCCCATTAAATGGAAAGCATACCACTCGAAAGAGAGAAGAGGCTACGGCTTTCATACTAAACATCCAATTCTGGCCCAGCAAAATATTGTAGTCAAGGGGCGCATCAACCACCTCGACCTCGATCGCGACGGTCTTCCCTCCTAGTTGGAGCTTAAGAGAAGGAAGAATCTCGTGCGGCTGAAATGATCTACCATCAAAGGAAGTCAACATAGTAGCAGATTGAGACAACTCGAGAGAACCCAAACCCTTCCAACATGACAAATACATCACGGAAGCAGCAGTGCCTTCATCAATCATAGTGCGTTTGATGGTCATATTAAGACACTCTACACGAATCAAAAGAGACACGTAGTAAGGCAAGCGAGGCTGTAGTACCATGGTTTCAAATTTGACAACAAAAGAAGTTTTATTATCATTAACCCCAAGAGCAGAAAGCAAGGCTTTCCTTTGCGGAGGACAACTCTAAATTACTTCAAGCGCAGACATCGCACAAGGAGTCTGGCCCAAATCCTTGACAACAGAATAGTTCTAGGTGGCTCAGGAATTAGGATTGTGCCCCGAACGCTTTAGGACTCCCTTAGGAATGAGAGGTGAAACTTTCGGTTTATCCATAGGGTTTTTGATATGAAAAATGCTCTCGGGTGGAGCAGGTTCTTTACCAAGGTCCGGTTGTGACGAACCATAATCCTCTGCACGAGTCGCAACCTTAGTAGTGCGCACCATGTTGATGCAACCATGACCAGTATTGGCCTCCAGCGGATTTTGATCTCCACCCAATGCACAATGAGGATTAATGGTCCTCGAGTTCATATTTTGATTATGGGGTAAAGGATTAGTTAGCATAGTTGGGCCCTGTGCTGTGAATCTCGAGGCATCTTCCATATGAGGGCACAAGTGAGTGAGGTGGTCCTCCTTACACAACTTGCAAGGAAACTTTACCTTACGTTTAGACTGCTTGTCCACCCCAGCATTACGAGCATTCTTGTCATTATAATTATCATTTTTGTTCTTGTTCCCACCCTTACGATTATTTTTACCCTTTTTCTTATTCCTTCTGGGCTGCTGGTTGCCTTTCTGGTCTGACGATTGCACAAAAATTACACTCGCTGTTTGGGTATCTTGAGATGAATCCGTGACTTGTCCCGACGCGGATTGATTAATAGACAATTGGCTCACATTTTCACAACCGAATTTGCAGGTTTGACACTTGTACAACCCACAATGCCATTGACCTATGGTCTAGGATTGATCTTGGGATCGAAACTAGATTGCAGAGCGTTAGGTATAATCTCATACAAAAGTCCAGATTGAGCATAGATCAAATCCAACTCTTGTGCCCTAAATATTGCTTGTTCCTCATTTTGGACTCCAGATGTAGAAACATCCTTCGCAATGTAAGGTAACAACGACTTGAGAAACCACTCAAGGAG
The DNA here is from genome assembly GCA_001517045.1 of Pseudotsuga menziesii. Taxonomy (NCBI): domain Eukaryota; kingdom Viridiplantae; phylum Streptophyta; class Pinopsida; order Pinales; family Pinaceae; genus Pseudotsuga; species Pseudotsuga menziesii. Next base: position 242,249 of record LPNX010546944.1, on the reverse strand, counting down.
AAATTCCGGTGGTATAAAGGCTTTAATCAACCGCTTCCATCTACGCCACTCTTGAATATGATCCGAGATATGAATGGCTTTGTCTTGTCAAAATGTTGACAAGAGTTTTGTACCAATGTTATAACACACGGGTAGCTGAAAGTAATTGAGGAAAGTCATGGAAAGGTCATCGAATAAAATGAATGCCCCCCTTGGTAACTCTATATACCATTTCGTTGCAGGCCCAATGAGGGTGCATTGAAATAGCCTCAAATGGATTGAATCGTCATGTAAGGAATTGAAAGAGCACCAAAGGTGAAAAGTAGTGACATGCTCACTAGGATATTCTCTAGCTTTGCCCTCAAAATTGGGAATGTTCGAAGGAATCTTGTTAGGGACGACCGACCAAGCTGGGTCATGAGATACCAGATCGTTCATAAGTCTCGATAAGTCAGGTAAGTTCAATGTTGCGAGGAAAGGGAGCCTAGGTTGAGCTAGTCTATGCCACGCTCCCTGATAGTTCTGGTTCATATAAGGTTGATTTCTATAAATACCATGGCCTTGGCCATAATATCCTCCTCCCATTTGACCCGTATAGGGCTACATGGAAGCATTATGATGTGGTGTACCTTGACTATGCGGTGCTATAAATCCATAATTGGAAGAGTAAGCAAGTTGTTGATACTTGTACCCATAGGATTGATAGTTCTGTCTATACTATGGTCCATAGGACTGTCCATGAGAAGCTCCATAAGGTGTCCCATGGGATGTCCCATGAGAAGCTCCATAGTTAGGGATATGGGGAACTCCTTGTGATGGACCATTAGACGATCTAGAAATAGGAACATGACCTCCCGAGACAACAGAGGTACTTGAATCTGAGATACTACCGTACGAGCAATCATAGTACGAATGTGGCTAGTAGCGATATTCCAGACCGAAGGACCACATGAATGAGGGGGAGGAAGGGTTGCCAAAAATGCATTCGAAGGAGTAGGGTTCGAGGACGAAGGGACATGTGAAGGGTTGTAAGTGGTGTTCCCTATGGTCACTTGTCTTGGTTCTGGTATTTACATATGGGTACTAACACTAGGTCTAGGATGGACATGTGAGGTAGCTTCCACCATTGGGATGGAAGGTGCAATGTGACTAGTGCTCCCAAATCTCTCCGCATGGAAAGGAATAGGAGTGCCCCCAGGCGTAGTGCTAGGTTCAAATTCTGACTCAACATGATGTGCCAAATTGGGTGCAGGGATATTAGACATGCCATAACAAACATGACTAGTGCTTGTGTGTTCGTGATGAGTCTCGTCACCTGGAAACCAATACTGGTGACCTGTGAATGAGGGATCATAACCAGAATGTGAAGGTATTTTCGGTGAAGGATCATATATGGGAGTAGAATCTACATCCCCAACCTCGTGAGGTGGAGAAGACATCTCAAGAATCTCATCCTCGTGATCTCCCATCGTGTGTGAATCAAAGTGAGAAGTAGTCCACCTGGACTATATGTTTCTCTCTCCCAAAGGAGGAGGAGATGTGGAAGGAGAAAGTCCTGCTAAACGATGAGAACGGAGAAGTGCCGCGCTTGAATCCACAATGACTCAAAAATGAAAAAGACTCGATCTAATTACGCAAACCCTAGGCAAACTAGCATGTCTAGAGCCTACACCTATAAAATGTAAAGCCAAATCACAAGCAAACAAGGGTAGGATATGTGAGCTCCTGAATGAAGCAAGTATGTCTCGCCTCAGAGAGGCTTGAGACTCCCATACACAACAAGTGGAGGTTCATAACCAATTATAGTGGCCCTTAGCTTCAACGCATATAACGACTATGTTGTCCGACCCCTACCTGGCCAGGACACCTGCAAAATAACCTCTACGAAGTACCCCCTCGATAACCTAGGTATGGAAAGTAAGGTCACCTCAATATAATCAATGCTCAGGCGGACAGCCATAGGTGGGATTAACCATATGGGTAGGGTAGAAAAGCACAAAACTCTCGAAAGAGCCCCCATATACGAATACAATCTTGGAAATATCTCTGGTGCTACTCAGTTATGATCAGGGGTCATCCCAATCAATAACTGCTCACACTGCCTCGTGCTTAACTCCCTTGTAAGAGTAGGACCCTGAGAAACAATAATTATATAAAGGAATTTCACACTCTCACCTGGACAGACACATAAATGTTTCGTTTAGTGGTCTTGGAGAATTTACTCACAATGAACTATTCCAAGACCCTAAAACCTAATCTTGTTGGTGCACCCTATAAAAGAAAAGAGTGTAATTCATTTTATTATGTGTTGATTTTAATTGGCTTATTACTCAAAAGGGAAAATGGTTGTGCAACTAATGATATTCAAGATGCAACAAGAAGTAAAATGCACACCTGACAATCAATGAAAATTCACTGTGTCAAATGAAAAATGGGGTATGCTACTACGTGAAGTGCAAAATTTTCCTTCAAATGAATATGAAATCATTCCTATATGAAAATCTGACTAATACTCTCCAAGCAAACCTAATGCAAGAACCATGCAAAATGCAAAATGCAACAATTCATAATGATGCAAAATGCAAATGTTTTTGTATTTTTTGAATTCAAATGAGATAAAAAGAAAAAGTATGACTCTACAACCCCCAGAATTTGCAAGCACTACCAGAAAACACCCAAGCAAAGCACTAAGGTAAAAGAGGCCTAATGCACTAATCCCAAAACAAAAAATAGAAAATGAAATGACAAGAACATTTTCAAAAATTTAAACTAAAAAGCATCTTTGGTCAGAAACAAAGGTGTATATAGACTCCAGAAGCATCCAAGAAGACTTAACAATCATCCAAACTTACCCAGCAACACTTAATCTTCCCCAAAAAGGAAAAACTCAAGGCATACGCGACTGTCTGCAGAAAATCCACATATATACGCAGCTATTCTAGTAAAAACCACATGTACACGCGACTGTAAAGACAAAACTCGCGTACAGGAAGAAGAAGAGATAAAAAATAAGGTAAACAGATAAGATGAGACAAAATTTACTCCTATCAGACACTACTAGGAAAACATGCCCCCAAACCCGATTCAGAAATAGAGAAATTAGAGCAATTCAAGAACACTGAATGTCGATAAAACCCCCAAAGGAAATGACTAAGAACTCCCTAGTATGGTCGCCAATTCTGTTACGGAGAAAAATTCCTATGGCTTGGGGTACCACAATAGACAGAGTAACCGCATAAATCAATCCTTTTCCACTATGCAAGAGAAATAAACATATAACACTAAAGGATCTTGAAACATACCTTATTATGGATGGTTGATGTAGATCCCCGTTGAGATTTTCTAATCTCGCTTGTGTTAGCAATTTGCTCTCTCAACAATCCACAAACAAGACAAGCATGCTATATAATAGTGTTAGACCTACTCTAGCATAAATAAGCAATAACGTATGGGCATTTAAAAGCATCCATGGATTCGAAATTCATTTAAATACACATTATTGGATAGGAAAAGATATTTCTATTAATATAAATCAGAGATTACAAGAATGACAACTCTGTCAGCATGTATGCGAACTGAAGAAACTGAGTCCTCCACCTGGGCCTCCACCACTTCAATCCTCCACCTCTCGATAGCAAGATCACAAGCAAAGGCAAGCTTGGGAAGAACACAAAGTGCTCCAAGGGAGAAAGGGATGCAAACTCAAGTATAAGCTCCGGCAACAATGGACTATAGTTTTGTTGCTCTTTAATTCCTCTCCCTTCAATGTATCCAAAGCATTCCTTATATCATGCTTCAATGGGATAATGGAAGGTTGAAACTGAGTGATATCAAGGCATATGGAAGGCCAAGAGACAAGTGAATCAACTCCACATCAAGGGAAACTCCAAAACTATTTGGCCTTTTGCACACATCTCAATAAACACAGGTTTAAGGGTCATATCTGCGTATATACATGAGAATAGGTTTAAAAGTCGCATATGGAAAATAATGCATGTTTTTAGAGATTATCTTGTAAACATCAAAGGTAAAAAAATGGTCCATGGGGTCCAGACAGTCTGCAGACGGATAGGGAAGGCCATAAATGTGTGATCCACCATGTGTGGTAAAATCAGCTGTAACAATAACAGATATGTTTCAAAGAGAAAGGGAACACCAATCTATATATTTTTTGGGTTAACAAGTCAACTTCCCTTTGTCTAGCTTTGGAAGTTCCATTTGCACTGACATAGTTTGTCCCAAAACCTTTTATAGTAAAGATACATGAAAAACATTATGAATACAATAATAAGTGAAATCTAATTCTTAAGTCACTTCTCCAGTGTTGCAAATAATATTCTAGGGTTCATAAAATTTTGGAGCTATTTTTCTGATTTTTTTATGGAGTAGATTGTTTATAAAGTTGTAGTATAAAAAATACCCAATCACCCTCAATTGTATTTCTCTTCAATGTTGAAGCACTAGAATATATAAAAAATTATAATTATCCATTTCAGATCATACCTCTTCATCTAGGGAGGCTTTTGGTCTCCAAAACCTTTTACTAAATGCGGTGAGGAAAATTGTCCTCTACCTTCTCCGTAGAGTTTCATTTATATTTTCTTAGAAGTTGTCCTTTGAACCCAACCTGCAATACTTTTGAAAAAATGTATTTCTTGCTAATACATCTTGAGCTTTTGGAGCTAACTTATTAGAGGAAATTTTGGATCTAAAATGGGTTTCCTAAGAAAAATAATAAAATAATAGTTAACACAATAAATTAGTATTTCTGAATTTTGGAAGAAGAGACAAAATAACTACTTTTGTTCTTCGTATTTTCAACATATGCTTATGTGGTTCTACTCAAATTTCGAGTGGGAGCACTCATTGGATGCAAAATTCAATCTGTGTTCAACGATTCCCATGTTGCATACGTTTTATGGACCCCACCCCACAAAAAGTGACAAATAGATTTTAAAAATGTGTTTATTTGAAAGTAACATTTTTTTTAAATGTATTTCTCATTCTTCATGGGTGGGGTCCATCAAAAGTATGTAGTGTAGGTGCTCATTGGATGAAAGTAACACATTTTTTAAATGTATTTCTCATTTTTCATGGGGTGTGGTCCATCGAAAGTATACATCGTGGGTACTTGTTGGATGCAAAATTGAATTTTACATCCAACAAGTGCTTCCGCTCAAAATTTGAGTAAAACTACAGGTGGAAATGTTGAAGATATAAAGAAAAATAGTTTTTTTAAGACAAATATGCCAAGTCAACCCTTATGGTTGACTATATTCTTGAAATTCTATTCATTAGCTCTTTTTTTATGAGGCCCATTTTGGTTGGCTCTTTTTCTTATGAGTCCCATTTTAGATGCCAATTTTCTTCTAATACGTGTTAGTTTTTCAACATTTAAGCTAGCATTATGATAAGATCTTTTCATTGAGAGAATAACAAGTACAACAAACACATAAGCACATCACAAGATACAAGAGACACAAAGATTTTAGGAGGGGAAACCATAAATGGAGAAAACCCCTCAACTTCCTCTAAGATAGTATCACCACAAGATGTGATCCCAAAACAGTAAGATGACCTCCCAACACAATAGCAGCTTTCTGTCTTCTGTCAAGACAAAGTATTTCCTTGTCCAAAG
>LPNX010546944.1:18482-231042 GCA_001517045.1 Pseudotsuga menziesii | reverse complement strand
ACCCCTCAACTTCCTCTAAGATAGTATCACCACAAGATGTGATCCCAAAACAGTAAGATGACCTCCCAACACAATAGCAGCCTTCTGTCTTTTGTCAAGCCAAAGTATTTCCTTGTCCAAAGGTGCGCCACACTTGAGAGAGCAAGTGATGTAATTCACAAGTGATAAATAGAGAGACTCTCACTCTCTATTTATATTCTTCCATTGACTTGAAGTGCACTCAACCATGTAGGCTTAACTTACAATTACTTACTCGAGCCTACACCTTAATTAGTGTATAATAACCCAAGTGCCCCAAAACTGTGGGGACTTACCTAATGACTTGACAAGACTTGTTTACATTAATAATCCTCCCGATCGGAACATCGGGGTAAGACAATATGACTCAAATACATAATAGAAACATCCTGGAATAAACATCGGGTTACAATACATAAGATACATAGAAGAATACATTTCGAAGTTGCATATACATCAACAATACGACCCTATATGATAGGTAGGACATGCTCTTTAGTTTCATGGTCCAACATGGAAGGCTCCTAGAGCTTTAGATTCTATGCATTCACTATTGAGTAAAAGTGCATTAATGGTGCTACACAAAATCCATAAGCATTATCACCCAAATTCTCCAACACTTCAAAAGGACCACACTAGAAATTCTTGATCTTTTTCTTAGGACCATGTACCCTTTCCTTGGTCAAATGTGACCAAACTCTATGTCATACCTTGAATGTTTTCACAAATATAAGTTGATCATCCCTAGCCTTATAGTTTTCTTGTGGTTTTTTCAATGACTGTTGCACTTGCAAATGGATATGCCTAATCTTATTAATGGAATTTCAACATTCATTGTTTCTCTTGTTGTGTATTCCCTCACTTGTCCATATACAACATCTAAGGGTGAAGGTGGCAAATACCCAAAACAATTTTCAAACGAGGACTTATTGGTAGAAGTGTTGATTGCTTTGTTATAAGAGTATTGAACGTGAACCAATTTTTTTGTCCAATGTCCTTGGATGATTCCAATTATAATCCATCTAAAATTGAACCAATGTCTTGTTCATTGCTTTTGTTTACCTAGAGGTATTTGGATGGAAGGTTGTATATCTCTTCAACTTAGTGTCCTTCTCCCAAATTGTAGTCCAAAAACAAATGTAGAAATAAGATATTAGTCAATGAGTTGATTCTCCTTGGTATCCCAAAGTGCACCCAAACCTTTTAAAATAACATGTTTGTTGCATCATGTCCCTTGATGGACATTCCACAAGGTATGATAATGCACATATTGCTAAACCTATTAACTACCACAAAAAGAGAGTCATATCATGCATTCTTGGAAAACCATCCACAAAAACCATGGATATTCTCTCCCATGGTCTGTTAGGTATAGGTAATGGATGGCATATCTCTTGATTTCTCTTATTGGGCTTGTCGGTACAACAAACTATGTATCCTTTAATAAATCTAGCTACATTTTCTTGCCTCTCTAGGCCAATACACATACTTTTGTAAGTTGGTGATTGTATTCCCCACACCAAAATGATTTGAAAATTTGGAGGTGTGAGCCTCTTTGATAAGAGAATATTTTACCTGTAGGAACATAGAGATTTTCTAGCTTGTAGAGAAACCAATCCTATAGGTGATAGTCAACTATACTATCACCTTTTTCTAGACAAACTTATCGTTGCACCTATTGAAACACTTCTTTAAAGTCCTCATCCTTTGTGTATGTCTCTTTGCATGCATCATGAATGAGAGGATCCATATGCATAATATTTCCCAAAGCTACATTCTTGAACGTGGGTGGATTTGAAATCATGCCTGCCAATTTATTAGTGAGAACCTTCTTATACTTGACGATTAGTTGAAACTGTTGTAAAAACCTCATCCCCTTGTAGTATTGTGTTTGTTGAACTTATTGTGGGTTCAATGTGGATGATAGTTTCCTTTCTCATTAAATAGTTATTACATTCCTTAACAACTTGACTTAGAGCATAAAGTTCATTTTCATATGTATAGAATAGTTTAGGACTCCACCATGAACCTATTAGATTTTTGGGTTAATCTATAAGTATTTACACCATGTTTGGGGTTGCTTCATGAGATTTTGGGTACATGGTGTATGTTCATCCCCTGGATGGTTTGAGATGGATTGTATCATGAAAGATGGTTCATGATGGATATGCATAATGTAAATGGCTTTCTCAATGGATGTTTGACATTAGTTGATTGTTGGCTTAGCATTTTTCACTTGGGAATTGAAGATCTCTTTTTTGGATGGTGGGTGCACTTCGTGATGGCAACATGAAGAATTCACTTGGTGGGAGAATTCCCTATAGGGGATGTGGATTATTGTGCATCATGATGTAATGTCCCTGGTTTTGACCCCGTTTGCATGATGTATATATTGTAATTAATTGTGGTGAGGAGCTCAAGGCAAAAGCCCCACCATCGATTTGGTTTTGTATGTTTCGGCAATAGGGATAGTTGCCGATGGTATGTCGTGCTATAAGGCACATTATAATTCGGCATCATGTAAACACACACATCAATTAAACTAAAATCACAACCAGCTATGGCAGTGCAACGTAGAATGAAAAGGGCGTGATTCCAAAGGATAAGGGGTGGGGGATGTCAAACCTTAGTCTATGGGTGAAAAACCCATGTTTTGCCACCTTTCTTATCTTACCCAACCTCTCCAACTTCTTCAATGTCTTGACTTTGTTAGTTGGGGCATTTATTGCATGAGGAAATGTGGGCATGGGAAAAACATGGGTTTTGGTAGGCTGCTGTCAGTTTGGACAGTACGCATGCCTAGTGGAGAAACTTCATTTCTCTGACGCTGGTCTTCATTCTCCCCATGGTTGGTTTCTCTCACGTCTGGTCCGTTCTTCCTCACGCAGGGGTCGGGTATGTTTTCCCTGGTGTTTTGCTATTGGGTGCAAGCTTCCTCATGAACAGACCGTTGAGTTCGATTTCCCGTGTGAGAGCCGTGCTCACTGTCTTTGTTTTGGGACCGTTGTCTTCCCCATGCCTTGTGGGCTGTGGTGTCCAATTGTGTTTTGGGCCACTGTGGATTCATAGTAAGCCGTTTACTGTCATTAGTGATGTCCTTGCTGTGTGGACTGTGTAATGTTGGATGAAATTCCCTTATCTGTCCATGCTCGGAGTTGGCTTCTCCTTGGTTTTGGGACTGTGATTGGTTGCCATCACTCATTGTGAGTTTGGGTTGTTGAATTGCCCTGGTTTTGGTTGCTGTGGATGCAATCATCTTTTGGGTGTTGTGGCTGAGTTGTTTTGGCCACGTTAGGGCCAAGAACAACTCAGCCGTGTGGTTGGATTTGAGCTGTGTCTCACCCTTGGCCTGAAATCTTTCCCTGGTTGTTTTTCCTTCTTCACAGGGCTGTGAAGGGTTGTTTGGCTGCTGGTATGCAGTGGTTGTCCCTTGGACGGTGCTGGCTTGGCCATTTGTTGGAGGCCTGTCAAACCCAGCTGTGTTTGGTTTGCTGATTGTGTCCCCTTGGCTATGTGCAAGCCTGCAATTAACCCTTATTCCGGAGGAATCATGCCCAGCTTGGGGGTGGCAGTGTTGCTGAGAGATTGATGAGGAAGCTGGCCTATGGTTGGGTGGAACGTTGCAGCGACGTAGCTGGTTGTGGGGCGAGTTCTTGATTTAAAGATAAGTGCTGTTGGTTACCTCATCTTTGCAAATTATGTTGATGACAAATGAATTATAAGGAACATGATTAATGCTGGAATGTATGTCTGTTTCCGCTGTATAATTAAAGGATTATGCATCTGTGCATTCTTGTATGTTTGGCATTCCTGTTATTATGCCTGTTTAAGCTCCCAATTTCAGCATTTGATTTTTGTTTATGTTCATGGGCGGTTTGCCCGGCTGTATCTGGGGTTCGTCGCGTCCTCTTCGCCGGTCTGAGGGATGGGGACGTGACACATGAATGAGGTATTCAAGCCCTAGATGGAACCTAGTAACTTGGGTCCTTGTTTGAAGGTCTGGAGATGGTTTGGGGACCCTTGAGGTTTTGACAATGTTGTTGCAGGGGGTAGTTACTCAAGTGGTTTACTTTGGTTTGGATGATATATGGAGTTTGTGGAGGCTCGATATGGAGTGGAATGGACTTCCCTTGTAAAGCTACATCACTTTGGAGTTGTTATTTCACATATCATCGTCATTGGATCATAACCCTTGTACATTATAGTGGATGTCTAATGTGTGTGCCCTATAAGGGCTCATGTAGGTTACTTGTAAGGGTTTGTTCCCACATGGTATTGTTTTCCTCTCTTAGCTATCATATAAATAAGTGAAGGACATAGTATTTCATTCATATGACTTGTGTTCATTCTTAGTCACTCTTTCATAGAGATGTTACCTATAAGAAGAGTGCACTTGTCCACTATCTAGGTCTTCATTTGTATTTGTTTCTTTCCTTCTTGGGAACTAGGTTTTGTTGATCTCTTTGGAATTTATTGGATAATCTTGGAGTTTTGAGGTTAGGGTATTAGCATTGAAAATTGGAGGGTAGGGTAATGGGAGAAAATTCTTGGGAGCACTTATGAAGAAGATACGAGGATGTCTTTCCTTTGGGATAGTGTTGGAGGGATTCTTGCATTTTCTATTCATGGTGGAGGTAGGGTTTGATGATTTACCCTAGATAGGGCATTCTTCATGATTGGATTATGTAACCTAGAGAGGAGGCTATAGTTTGTATTTCATCATTGAGTTTATATATGAAGTTTACAACCATATATGTCTTGTGTCATTTGAGACTTGATTTTCAGCTACAAATGTTTTTCTTCTTTTCCTATTTACATATATTTATGATCTTATTGATTAGACATAAGTAAAAGAACAAATTATTAAGTGACTTGACACAAAATAAGAAGATAAAGGGATTGATTTTATGATTGTAATATTGTTGTAGTTTCTTCTATAAAAGTTCAGTTTCATCTCTTAATAATCATTGATAAATTTCCCTAGATTTGTTGAAATCTTATCTTATTGGTTGGTATGTTTTGTCTTTAACTGTTGAGATTTTTTGGTTTATTTGAAAGTGAATTATTGTACTTTTTTGGTTGTTTTTTTTCACTTTTATTTACAACAGTCCCAAGGTAGAAAATTACGGGTTTAAATTTTATGAGCCCTATAGAAGGAAGGCGAATATTTTGAATTGTATTAAAGTGTCATTATGGTGAAATTTTTAACATAAACATTTTAGAATGGTATCATACTAGCATATCCCTTCATTAAGAACACTTTGATAGCACAACCACTTGCATATATATCCACTTCGAAAAGATTTTGCAAATTATGCAATGCAAGAACCGGTTGGGTTGATAGATATTTCATTTAATCTCATAAATTACTTTCAACCGATTATTTTCCCACTGAAATGTTTTATCATTGGATATTATGGCGTGCAGTGGTGCAACATTAGATAAAAAATGATTATTTATACTTCCATGGGTACTATGCTGCCTTAAAAAAAATCCTCACTTCAAAGAAATTAGTAGGAGTTGGCTACTTAATAATGACCTCCATATTTGTAATATCTATATTGATTTTCCTTCCACCAATCGCATACCTACAAAACACATATGACCACTTAGAAAATCATATTTATTAAGTTTTGGCACCACAAGATGTTTTTTAGGGTCTTACAAAACTACGGGAGACGTGAGATATGCTATTCCTAGGTAAATCTATAAACCATAATATCATCTATGTACACTACTATATATGAATTTAGAAATGGATGCAAAACCATAAATATAGTTTCTAGATTACATAAAACAAAAGGAATCACTATCCATTCTTATAGACCTTACCTTGTTTTGACAAAAATCTTTTAGGTGTCTTGTGTTTGAATTCATACTTGGTGGTATCCCCATTTGAGATCCAACTTGATGAATTACTTAACATGTCAGAATGAGGTGAGGTACTTTGTTGCATCACTTCATGCTTCGACAAATATTTCTTCACTTTTACATCAAGGATGAATTGTTTATTAAACCCAATATTTGGAAATGGGGAGTAAACCAACAATTGTATATTGGGTTTCACTTCCCTTTTGGTGGTAACCCTTTATATCATGTCCCCAACCACCTTGGTTCCCTTTTGAAGTGATGACGGACCATTTCAAATGGCCCAATTTCAGTTTTTCTTACTCAAATACCAAATACCACTTGGTCATGCCCCCATTCTTCAATTTGTCCTTCAAAAGGAAACATGAACCAAATTTAGGCTTCCAAATCGCCCTACCAATACCAACAAGGAGAAAATGAAGCTAACCATGGGTTGGAATGCCTAATTAATCATTAACTCTAGTTAATCGACCATTAATATAGTTTAATAAACAAACCCGATAGTTATAAACAATCTTTACTGTTAATTTCCATCATTTTGAATTTTTTTAGCCTTCCTGACTGTTCTGGTGTCAGAAATTGGAAGTCGAAATGAACAACGGATCCCCAACGAATCACCTTCAACTTCCCGACTTCGATTGCTACCCTCCGTAGATCGAAAGTCAGAAGAACCAAATGAGTTATGCATAACCTCCCCAACTTCCCAAGTCCGATGTTCGATATTGAGAGTTGAAATTTGAAATTGTAAACCGATCCTTCACAAAAATTCTTGACTTCCGAACTCCGATGTTTTGATATCGGGAATCGGAATTCAAAACAACAACACAATAACCCCTGACTTGCTGGCTCCAAATTTTTCAACATTGGGGGTGAGAAGTTGGAGGCTCAAACAAGTTTCAACCAAATATCTCCTTCTCGACTCCAACATTTCTGATGTCAGGAGTCATAAGTTGGAACTGAAAATGGGATTTTGCACAAATTCCTCCCGACATCACAACGCCTATATTTCCAACATTGAGATTTGGAAATCAGAACACCCAATGGCCTCCACTATCCATCCCAACTTCCCAACTATGACGTTTCCGACGTCGAGAGTCGGAAGTCAGCCTGGTAAAATGGATTCCACACCAAAAAAACCCCAACTCTCTAGCTCCAAAATTTTCAACGTCAAGATTCAAAAGTTGGCACGGTAAATCCGTTCTCCACGAAAACATCCCCAACTTCCTGACTTTGATGTTTTTGATGTCAATATTCAGAATTTGGGACTAGAAAATTCAATCCTTCACCACACCTATGATGTATATTTCACCACTAACCACCCAGTCAGGAATACGAAGTCAGGACATGACCACGATGCTACTACACAATTCTGATTCTGACTTCCTCAATCAACAATGCAATGTCGGCACGTTGGAACTTCGACAACCATCATCTTTTCAACATTGAATATGAATTCAGGACATGACCACGATGCTACTACACAATTCTGATTCTGACTTCCTCAATCAACATTGCAATGTTGGAACGTTGGAACTTCGACAACCATAATCTTTTCAACACTTAACCAAATTTCTATTCCAGCTTTATGTATTGTCTTGAATATTCTACCATGGAAATGTCACGATGACCTTCATTACTTGGGATATTTCAGCTACAAGAAATTGGTCATGCTGCCTCTGGTCCAATGAATACCTTTGAGCCATTTCAACACGTGAATATGGTGGGCATGGAAGCTTCCACCATCCATTTTACGACTCTATAATACTCATAAAACATATTGGAATGTAGTTACTCATGCACAACAAGCATACCATCTGTCTGCTAGTCCATTTTATGCATAAAATAGTCCTTTCATCAGTCACCACAATAGATAAACCATACACATAGAGAACTTATTTACAACTATGAGCAACCATTTCATTTAGTGATTCAAGTTATACAATTCAGTTCATTCACCATGCACAATCGATCATTCATCACTTAAATAAAATTAAGCATTCATAAACAATACAATGAACATTCAAGAACAATTTAAATGCTCATCTTTCTGTCAAATTTTCAAAGTGACTAGCTCAATGTTCCACCCATCCATAGGTCTTTGTCCATCCTATATTATTTCAGCTGTGAGACCACCCCCGAGCTAGTATATGGTATGCACTAGGGAGGAACTATACAAGCTCACTCATAGTCATAAACCCAACCATTCATGCTAAGATAATGTACTACTAGGTGATCAAGCATACATGGAGTCAAGGGAAGGTGACTGCTAATCCAATGAGCTCATCTACAAAGCTACATGCATCTCAAATAGTTCATCCTGACTTGGCACCCACAATACCTACCACACCCAAAAAAGGAAAGTTCCCTTCATCATTGCATAGTCCCTTAGGAACCCTTCCCTCTAGTGCTATTTAGGGTGGGAATAGAAAGGTCCAAGATGATAAATCTATAGATTCTCTCCTTCACTGGGTTTATCAATACATTTAGCCTCATATTCTCCCTAACTTCTAATTTCTCTAGTTCTGCAATTCCTAACTACACTAAGCTCTCCTGCGCGACTCTATTCACGATATTTTAACTAATTATGGTTTCTACTAGTCTCACTCTTACACAAACAGTGCACGTTGGAAATACAAGCTATTCTAGGTATGCTCTATCTCTCCCTCATGCTCTGAGTTTGAATGGATCCTTTCCCTCCTTTTTGAGGACGAGTTTTCCTCTTTTCCAATAGAATCCCCCCTAGATTGAATTTCCATGCATAGGGTTTTACTTTTGAGCCAAATAGTGGAACCCACATATCATACCTTTCCCTACACTCATTTCCTGCTCATTAAACTTGTGAGCTCCCCCCTTTAGATGCCGTTTCTCAACATAACTAAATGCCAACAAAGGGGAATTTAATTAAGTAGTTCCTGCCATTTATGGCATAAAGGTTCTCAAGATGACACTTGGCAATAATGGTCACATCCCACAACCCCCTCACTTATCCCTAGTGGATATCATAGCCCTTCGTTCTTGTTTCCTCCATAGCTAGCCTTGAACATTTTATTTTTATTATATATATACATGTTTTTCAATCTCCCATGGATTACTAGCACATGGTCTACAAATAAAATACAATGCTTGTATTTACAACCTGGTCATTCACTAGAGAGGCCTTAGTCTTGAGATCCATGCTAAGAATTATACATCACATATTTACATAATTTACATCATTCAATCAGTTACATCACATGGGTCAAAGTGAGGGTATTACACTTTATGCTCATGGAAATTCTCAATGTTCTTGCAAAACAAAATCCACTTGAAATTTATTCTCATGAGTGCATCCCTCCATAGAGGCATTTAATTTTACTGATTCATCTCCTAGTTGATTCCTTTTTAAGAAAAGAAATACAAACTTCCTACTAGATCAATTTCTTTGCTTGGTTAAGACTTACTAGAGAGATCTTGGATTGAATTTTGTATGCATTCATTAGGTGGTATTGGTTTTCTCTCCTCATGAAGATTTAATTTCTTAGGTACATATAAGGGCTTATGAATTTTACACCACTCACATTAAGTGGTATTATGTCCATCTCCACTTCATTAATATAGTTCTCACTTATAAAAAAATTGAGCTTGCAATGATTAGTGACCCTGACCTCTGCATTATTATTAACCCATCCCAATTGATAGTAGGGGTGAGGATGGTTATGAAATTTTAATCCAAGCTTGTTGGATAGATATTTTTTTATGAGGTGGGAATGTGAACCATAATCAAATAGATAATTTATCTTTGTCATCTTAAATTGGATCTCAATATGGAACAATTTAGCTATCACCTTTGCTTTGTCAGGATGTAGGCTACTTATTTTCACCTTTTTCTACATTGTAGTGTAGACAATATTTTCATCTACATCTGAGTTACTCTTTACTTGGTATGGCTATTGTTACGGTGAGAAATTCCGATGGATTGGGGTACCACAACAGACATCTTGACTCTAGAAATCAATCCTTTCCAATATGCAATAGAAATTAAATATCTAACACTAAAGGATCAGACCTTGTACCTTATTCCGGACGGTTGAAGTAGATCCCCATTGAGCTTTTCAACTTCAGCTTGAATTGATAGATTACCTCCTCAAGAACAAGTAAACAATACAAGCATAATATAGATATTGGTGTTAGATATATTCTAGCATATATAATCAACAATGTATAAGCATTTGAAAACATCCCATGGATAAAATATTCATTCAAACATACATTATTGGACAGGAAAATATATTTTTATTAATATAAAATCAGAGATTAGAATGGATACAACCTTTATCGGCACGTCTGCAAATTGGAGAAACTGAATCCCCCACTTGGGCCTCCACCACCTCAATCCTCCATCTCTCGATAGCAAGCTCACAAGCAAAAGGCAAGCTTAGGAAGAACACAAAAGTGCTCCAAGGGACAAAGGGATGCATACTCAAGTATAAGTTCTGGCAACAATGGACTATAGTTTCTTTGCTCTCAATTCTCTCATATGCCTTCAATGTACCATAGAGTTCCTTATATAGCTTTTCAAAGGGGTAATGAAAGGTCGAATCCGAGTGATCTCAAGGCATAGGGAAGGCCAGGAGTCAAGTGAGTCGGATCCATGTCAATGAAAAATCCAAAAGGATTTGGATTATGCACACATCCTGATGTATGCGGTTTTAGGGGTCAAACCTGCGTATACACGTGATTAGGGGTTTAAAAGTCGCGTATAGCAATTTTCACATGTTTTTAGGGATGGTCTAGGAAACATCAAAGGACAAAAAATGGTCCAAGGGGTCCAAGGAGTCTGCAGAGGGATAGGGGAAGGCCATACAAGTGTGATTCACCTGGAGTGGTAAAATCAGCTATAACAGCTATCATATCTTATTCTTGGCATATTTCTTGTAGTTCTTTGGATTCAAATTAGGATGTAACTTGCACCACTTATCTTGATTTGACCATTGACACTACAATCAATTGAGTGGTTGTTTTGTTTTTGATACTTGCAATGGTATTACCATATTTTCTAGATATTGTGCTTGCAAACATGCCTAATCAATTGTTGTAGGTTGACTTACAAGAGACATACCTTTTGTATATGAACTTTGGTTGAGGTGATTTCTACTATTTTGGAAAGTTCTCAATTTGTAGAACAACTTTAACAAGCTTGGATCTAAGGTTGAAATGTTTAGACTTGAAAATGGTTGTATAAACCTTGAAATGGAGTTGAGAAGGTTTTGGATCCCAAATTACCAAAGTAGGACCTCCTCATAAAATGGGCCCTATAAACCAATGCCTCCAAATTTGCACATAGCAATACTAAAATAGTTGACAAATCCAAAAGTATTTATTAATGACGTGGCTATACATACAAAATCAAGGTTTATAGCTATAACTGTTAGAATTTGAATGCCATTTAGATCTTCAGGCAGAGAGTTCTGATAATTTTGTAGCAATTGAATGGAGAATGAAAATACAGATCCAACAAGACAAACCACATAGGGTGTTTCTTCATGAATTTATCATATTCCCTTGTAGCTACTTCTCGAGGAATCTTCTTCCACTTTATTAGGTACTCCATATTGGTTTTATTTCAAAGAGAAAGGGAACACCAATCAATATGTTTTTTTGGTTCTTAAGTCAACTTCCCTTTGTCAAGTTTTGGAAGTTCCATTTGCATTGGCATAGTTTGTCCCATAAACTTTTATAGGAAAAATGCTTGAAAAAAATGATGAATACAAGAAGTCGTCAAATCTAATTCATGAATCACTTTTCCAATCCTGTAAATAATCATGTAGGTTCATAAAATTTTGGAGACATTTTTAGATTATGAATTTTAATAGAGTAGATTGCTTATAAAGTTGTAGTCTCAAAAATACCCAATCACCCTCCTCAAATTATCTTTCTCTTCAATGTTGATCTTCTTGTTGCTTCACCCTATAGTGGGCCTTTTAAAGGTTTTATTTAAGAATGCTAGTTTTTTGGTATTTTCCTAATGTGAGTTGGATACTTATACTTTGGAATGATCGTACAAAAATGATTGGACACTAAGAGCTAGACATCCATAAAGAAATTCAAATGGATACCTCTTAGTAACTGTGTGATAAGTGGTGATATACCACCATTATGTGAGAGGTGGCCACTTGACCAATTGTGATTTATTGTTTGAAGAATAAAATTGAAGATAGCTCTCTAAGTAGTTTTTAAATTTTTTTGTTTAATCATATGTTTGTGGAAGATATGTTCAAAGCAAAACAAGTGTTGTTCCTCTTATCTTTTGTCTTAAAAAAAAAGTCCCAGGAATTTAGGATCACTGTCACTTATTATTAATTTAGGAAACCAATGAAACCTATGAATCCCCTTCATGAACACTTTTTACACTTCGCTTGTAGTATATGTACTTTGAATTGTGCAAAATTCGGTATATTTTGTGTCTATCCATGGCAAATGGAATTTTTATTTTGTGGTTTTGGTAAACATGTAATGAATATCACTGATATCTCCTTCCCATCGTTGATTACGTATGTGTAAAGGTTGTATTAAAGCTAGATCCTTGATTTTCTCTTCTTTATTTCTTTCACACATTTGACATTCTCTTACAACTTTTTTAATGTCTTTCTTCATTCCTTCTTGATTTTTCTAATACTTGTTTTTGAGAACCCAACATGTCCCACCATCAGATAGTTATGAGATTGCCTTAATATTTGTTGTTTCAACTTTGAAAACATAAAAATACTCTACCCTCACACCAAATTATATCTCATAAGAAATTACCAAGCCCAAAATGTATCCTAAATAAGAAAAAGGTAGAGTAAACAAAAGAGAATATTATGGTAGTTTTGCGATAACTTTTGATCCCAAAGTCAGATTGGGGTGTTGTTGGTACCGTTGGAAAGGTCTCGTCGAGGAATAAAATTTTTGTGTTTTGATATTTGCAATATTCCTCTAGTTTTGGCCAAGGAGTTCATTTTTATAAATATGGGCATGAGGAATCTCGAAAAGCATCTTTTCAAAGATGCTTTTCATAAAGCATCTTTTCAAAGATGCTTTTCATAAAGCATCTTTGAAAAGATGTTTTTTCAAGATTCCTCATTCCCAAATTTACAAACATGAACTCCTCGACCAAATCATGAATAATTTCATGAAGCTAAAAACATGAAAGTTGTAGCCGTTGACGAGACCTTTCCAATGGTACCAAGAAAGTGTTGGAGACATTTACCACCTTACACACTCATTTTGGTCAATTTGGCCTAGTTAAACCAATATCCTAGGTATTATTGACTTAATTAACATCAGAGGAGCACTAGATGACATCATCTAGATCACATCCACGCCTACCTTCAGTAAAGGAGGCTAACTTAGCCTTCTCCTACATTCGGGGAGGCTAACTGGAGCACTCCGGGGGTGATTTGAGTGTCATTAATGCACCATATTGCTAATTGATGGTGACAATTAGTTAAATAGAGTAGTGAAGGTTCCTTCCTTCATTAAATTGATTATTTAATGAACTGGAGTCAACAGGGGCGCCTCTAACCACTTTCGATGTTCAATTACACTTCAGTTAACCTCATCGGGGTTCATTGGAGTCATTGAAGCACTACCACTTGATGGTTGGCTTGCTGTGACATGTGTCTAACCTACTTTTAGTTAGAATCAGTCATTTATTTCACTTTGACTTTAGTTAGGGCTCAGTTGAGTCAATTAGGGTTTTGATCGGTGGTTAACTTGAGTGTTGACTGTGGCTTACATTTAGTTAAGCTAGACTCAGTCATTCAATTCGAATGACCTCCTTGGGAATTCGAATTTCTTTGTCATTCATGCTTGCAGCATGATCATTGTATTGTATTACTCATTCGTTGTGTGAATATGCAGAGCGACTACTCATTTTGTAGCCCTATTACACCATTTTCATGACTATTTGTTATTAATCTTTGATGAGACTTGTGTTTAGTCCCTAGATTACTATGGTAGATTAATATGGTATCAGAGCTCATAGTGGGATGAAGCTCATATCTCTCAAAAACAAGGTTTTTGACAGATCTTGCATGGAAATTGAGCAATAGCTCAAAAATCCAGCACTGCACTAGAAGCCAAGGCTTACCACTTAATAACCCAAGTAAAGAACTTGTTGATAAAGCTTGCTTGATTGACTATGCTGGGTGTGATGAAAGCCTAAAATGTGCAGGATTTCTGAACTTACATTGCCCCTTTTGTTGTGATTTTCAGGTTTTTGACAGGTGAAAGCATTTGCTCCAGCAGATTCAGATGGCTTCTTTCGTAGATCTTTTGACTCCATTCAATTTCCACTCATGGAAAGGAGACATGGAGATCTAGCTTCGCTCTAGAGGACTCTATAGGGTCACCATGGACACTGAAGAAGAGTCTGGTTCTGCAATAGACAAATCTAGATTCTTGAACAAGAAGGATGAAGCATTCAGATTCTTGTGCCTCTCTGTTTCCTGGGATCTTCTTTTCCATCTTTCGGGATTGAAGACTCCAAAATAAATTTGGGACAAATTGGAAGCCCTGTATGGAAAGTAGGATGATTTGAGAGTTTAGCAGCTCGAAAATGAATTGATGTCTCTCCAACCCTCCAATTTCAAGACCTTGAATGAATTTTTCACAAAGTTCAAGCACATTGTCTTACTATTGAAGCAATGCAAAGTGGAGAAGGAGGATGATCAGCTCATCCTCGCCATACTCTCCAAACTTGGAGCTGATTATTCAGTTTTTGTCTCTACATTCCATGCGGGGAAGCTCACAACCCCTGGATGGAAGATGCCTACACTCAATGCCTTCATTGAGTACCTAACAAGTGAACATGATAAGCTTGTCTAGATGGGGATCGTTAGATCCTCCCATGATCAAGCCCTCCATGTCTCAGGGCCCAAATATCTGAAGGGTAAAGGAAAGCAGCTGAAGAACCCAAAAACTAAATTCGTAGTTCCTAAGCCTAAAGTTGAAAACCAACAGCATGATGAGTCTTCCAGCTCAAGGAAGAACAAAGGAAAAGGGCACCATGGAAAGGAAAAATTCAAGTGTTCATACTGCGGGAAGGGCTTCCACCCTGAACATGCCTGCATGAAGAAGAATCTAGATGAAGCTACCTCTCTCCTTAAGAGAAATCACATCAATCTTCTGGAAATATTTTGGAGGAGAGATCAACAAGATTGGGAACCACAACATGAAAAAGGTCATGCCCTCATGGAAAGCACTTCAAAGTCCAAAGCACTCGTGATTGATTCTGGAGCTTCAAACCACATGATGGATGAAAGAGACTCATTTTCATCCTTGGAGACTAGAAAATCCATCCCCACCCACATGGGCGATGACTCCACCATCATTTTAGAAGGACAAGGTACGGTTGATCTTGAGAATGGATATTTTTCAAATGTTTTGTATGTACCATCTCTGGCATCAAATCTCCTTAGTGTCTATCAGATGATACATACAGGAGTTCCTAAGAGAGTATCTTTCATCCCAAATTATTTTGAGGTAACGAAACTTGCATCCGGGAAAATCATTGCTAAAGGCCTTGCAAACCATCATGCAAAATCCTATGAGTTCTCTCACTTTGTGGCAGATGCAAAGCCCACCGCTCTGCTAACTCATGGAAATGAAGTTAGTAGGTTGTGGAATGAAAGGTTTGTCCATCTAAATTTCAAATATTTACAGCAATTACAGAAAAAATCCATGGTTGAAGGCCTCCCAGTCATCAAGGCAACCACTGGAATTTGCAAGGGCTGTGTGGTTGGAAAACACCCTGAGCACAAGTACGACCGGGGGAAGGAAAACCGAGCTATATGCATATTGGGGCTGATACATTATGATATCAGAGGTCCAATGCTTATCACATCCATGAATGGATCAAGGTATCTTCTAACTTTTATTGATGATTTTTCAAGGTACACATGGATCTTCTTTCTCAAAAAGAAGTCTGAAGTATGTGAAAAATTCTCTGAACTGAAGGCCTTGATCGAGAATGCCTCTGGGCTTAAGATCAAGATCTTGAGATCTGATAATGGCGGGGGGAGTATGTCAGTAATGATTTGCTTCACATATGCTCCCAAAGTGGTATTCAGTTCCAACATTCAATTCCCTACACTCCCCAGCAGAACGAAGTAGTGGAAAGGAAGAATCGGTCTCTCAAGGAGATGACCACCTGTATGTTGGAATCAAAGAAGTTGGCTGAAAATTTGTGGGATGAAGCCATGCATGATGCAGCATACATTCAAAACAGGGTTCCACACTCATGTGTGAAAGGGAAGACCCCTTTTGAAGCATACTTTGGACACAAGCCGAATGTGTCGAACCTGCGGGTGTTTGGGTCCACTGCATGGGCCCGGATTCCACTTGATAAAAGAAGGGCTTTGCAATAGCAAAGCATAGAATGTCTGTTTATTGGGTATCCTAATGAATAAAAATGTTTCAAGCTGTTTGATATCAAAAAAAAATATATCATCATCGAGAGAAGTGTCAAGTTCGATGAGCCTCTTCAGGAGGTGGAACTAGTGAAGGAGAAAATTGCTGATTTTCCTTCCTATTCTACTGAATATTTGGATGATGAAATTGTGGGTGATGACCCTGATTTGGATCCTATGATTTTTGATATCAGTGTGTAGCAAACATTATATGCTGAATCAGAACCTTAAGTACAAAATCATCTTCCCACATGGGCCCGATAAACACTCTCCTCCATAGGAGATAACATTGGAAATCCGGATGATCCAAGGAGAACCCGGTCTGATTTCCAAAGAGAAGGTATTGCGCTCTCTTGTCTTGATAATTTGCTGTCCAAAAATTATTATTTTATGATTAGTTCAGACCCAAAATCCTACTACCATGCTTGGAAGGATCCGAGATGGCAATTTGCCATGGATGAAGAGATGAATTCTCTTCAGAAAAACACTACTTGGGAGCTAGTTTCTCTTCCTCTGGGAAGGAAATTGGTTCAATGCAAGTGGGTGTTTAGGACCAAGGTTTCTGCTGATCATAGAACCTAAAAATATAATGCAATTTTGGTGGAAAAAGGTTTCTCTCAGGTCCAAGGTGTGGACTACCATGAGACCTTTGCACTGGTTGCAAAAATGGACTCCAGTCGCCTAGGTTTGGCAATTTCAGCATCTAAGCACTGGGAAGTGCATCATATGGATGTCAAGTCAGCCTTTATGCATGAATATATTCATGAGGAGATATACATGAAGCAGCCTGAGGGCTACATCTTTGATCCATATTTGGTTTGCAAGCTAAAGAAGTCACTATACCGGTTAAAACAGGCCCCAAGAGAGTGGTATTCCAAGATGGATGCCTTCCTTCTCTTGCAAAACTTCCAAAGGTGTAGATCAGATCCAAATGTGTATTTACAGAAGTATAATGGTCATTTGATTATTTTTTTTTTATATTTTGATGACTTACTGATCACAGGTAACACAGTTGCTTCCATTTCAGCCATCAAAACTGCTCTCCACAATGCCTTTGAAATGAGTGATTTGGGGCTCCTAAAACAATTTTTGGGGCTTGATATTGAGCAAAATTCTGATGGGATAATGGTCACTCAGTCCAAATAAATATCATACCTATTATTCAATTTTAACATGGTTGAATGTAGGCCTACACCATTCCCTTTCCTTTCAGGGATCAGCCTTGAAGAAGGAAAAAGAACACCTCCCATGGACTGCACTATCTATCGACAAATGATTAGTAGCTTGTTGTACTTGAAACATTATCAGCCTGATATATATTATGCCATGAATGATGTATAAAGATACATGAAACAGCCTCATGATATTCATTGGGAGGTAGCCAAGAGGATCCTCCAGTATATTCAGGGAACCAGGACCTACGACATTCACTATGCTACAGACTCTAAGCTAAAGCTGGTTGGAAACACTGATTCTGATTGGGTGGGTGATTCTATTGATCGTAAGTCTACTTTTGGATATGTATTCATGTTTGGTGGTGGCCCCATTTGCTGGTACAGAAAAAAGCAGGCTGCCATAGTATTATCTTCAATAGAGGTCAAGTATCGAGGAGCAGTGAATTATTGCATCCAAGCAGTTTGGTTGCAAGGAATTATTTCAAAGTTTGATCTTGGTAGTACTTTGTCCACTGTCCTCTTTTGTGACAATCAAAGTTCTATTAAGATATCTAGAGATCCAGTTACCAGGCAGAGGACCAAGCATGTAGAGCTCCACATGCACTATATCAGGGAGCTAGTGCATGACAGGACCATCATTCTGCAATACTACCCGACTGATGAGCGGATTACAGACATCTTCACCAAGAGATTTTCTAAAAATAAGTTCACTTACCTCTGTTCACTATTGGGGGTGAGTTCATCAGGGTGATTCAGACTACTTTCAGTGTTCAGCTTGAGGGGGGGTTTTCCCACTGGGTTTTCCCTCTTTTCCTCACTTAGTTTGTTTTTGAGCATTGTTTCAGTTTCAACATTGTACAGGGTGACCTATGGCCTTAGTTGCTGGGGCCCTAGAATTTTTATGCATTTATGTTTTCTACTCCTCCTGAGTATAGCTTAAGGGGGGGTGTTGGAGACATTTACCACCTTACACACTCATTTTGGTCAATTTGGCCTAGTTAAACCACTATCCTTAGTATTATTGACTTAATTAACAGCAGAGGAGCACTAGATGACATCAACTAGATCAGATCCATGCCTACCTTCAGTCAATGAGGATAACTTAGCCTTATCCTACATTCGGGGAGGCTAACTAGAGTACTATGGGTGTGATCTGAGTGTCATTAATTCACCATATTGATAACTGATGGTTACAATTAGTTAAATAGAGCAATGAAGATGCCTTCCTTCATTAAATTGATTATTTAATGAATCGGAGTCAACAGGGGCGCCTCCAATCACTTCTGATGTTTAGTTACACTTCACTTAACCTCATTGGGGTTCATTGGAGTCATTGAAGTGCTACCACTTGATGGTTGGCTTACTGTGACATGTGTCTGACCTACTTTCAGTTAGAATCAGTCATTTATTGCACTCTGACTTCAATTAGGGATCAGTTGAGTCAATTAGGGTTTTGTTCAGTGGTTAACTTGAGTGTTGACTGTGGCTTACATTCAGTTAAGCTAGACTCACTCATTGAATTCGAATGACCTCCTTGGGAATTCTAATTGCTTTGTCATTTATGCTTGCAGCATGATCATTGTATTGTATTACTCATTCTTTGTGTGAATACATAGAGCGACTACTCATTTTGTAGCCCTATTACACCATTTTCATGACTATTTGTTATTAATCTTTGATGAGACTTGTGTTTAGTCCCTAGATCACTATGGCAGATTAATAGAAATCCCCAATCCGACATCAGGATAAAAATTTATCACAAAAATACTATAATATTCTCTTTATCTCTCTCATTTTTGCTTATATTTCTTTACCTTTTTCTTATTTAGGATATATTGTAGAATATGGTAGACTTTTATGCTCTCTACCACTCCCAATGTTCCATAGTGCTATTCCCTTTTTTTAGACATTAATTTGTTTTGTTTATTATTATTATATTCTTTCCATTCATGGGGAGTTTCTTCCAACCACATAGGAATGGAAGATGTAATTGAATATAAACTTGATGCTTATATTATGGAAAGGGCATATACTATCACATTGTCCTTTTCTTTTGTAGATAATTTCAAAATCAAACTCTTTCATTTTTCTTACCTATTTTTGTTTCTCTTCTTATGATAATTTGTTCTCCAAAAAGTGCTCTATACTTTCATGGTATGTCTTGACTTTAAGATTCCTCTCAATGAGATATAGTCACCATTTTTTATTGCATGTAAAATTACTCCCATTTCATTTTCATATGTATATTTCACCAAGTTTGTTCCCTTGTATTTACTTTCAAAAGTCAACAATATTCCTTCTTACATCAATATGACTCTAATTCCTTGTCGCGATCCATCATATTTGTTAGAATATAAAGGTAATATAGACTATAGACTTAAACATATTAATAAAGTGTAGTGTCGCATCTTGATTAATACAATTTTGTGACACCCGAGGAGGGTGATTTTTTATTGTTTATGTATGCTATACTTAAATGTTATGGACCTAGTTATGGTGCATGACTAATTTGATTAGGTGTGCCAATCAATTTTGATTAAGTATATGTTATATGAATGTTTCTTTTTTTGCATCTAGTTAATGACATGGATTAATAACATGGATTAGGATAAATGATTGTGATATGGATGACCATTACTATGTGGAATATATTGTGATTATGATCTTCTCGAGGATACATGTTTTATATGATTATGTATGATTAACCTTGTAATGAGCAAGGTTTCTTGCTGACAAGGATGCTCAGATCATAAATGATCATGGAGGTCCTGAATACA
The DNA here is from genome assembly GCA_001517045.1 of Pseudotsuga menziesii. Taxonomy (NCBI): domain Eukaryota; kingdom Viridiplantae; phylum Streptophyta; class Pinopsida; order Pinales; family Pinaceae; genus Pseudotsuga; species Pseudotsuga menziesii. The sequence goes on along the minus strand of LPNX010546944.1, from coordinate 210,774 downwards.
TTTTGGTAAAATGTACAAAATTTAAATTCATTTTGAATTTTACTTGAAGCTTTTAATCTATGATCTTATGTTGTGTGCAGGTCTCAGGAAAATACCTTTCTAATAGACCATCAAATGGGTATGAGCTCACAACCAATATATTGAGATGAAGTATGGAGCTTCAATGTAGAATAGATGACATTCCATGGAAGTTAGAGAACAAAGTCCTAATTCCATGGAAGATAAATATGTGGAATCTTGGATCTCTGAAATAGATCAGGGCACATAGTCCTAGATCTATTAGAGCATGGAGTCCTAAGTACAGGAAAAAGGGTGTGGAGTCCTAGTAAGTCTAGGGGGCATGCAATAAGGGTGTGGAATCCCTATTCCCTAGCATAAATATATCATTGAGGCATAACTAAACCTTCTAAGCTAACCATTGTTAATATGAATTAGTTTAACTTAAAATTTACCCACTTTGAAGGGGCTTTTAACTTTAATAATATTTTAATAAAAAATGGAAATATTTAGTTATGAAAATGGATAATTGGAAATAATGTAAAAGTGACACACATGTGGGATGAATATTAAGTAATTTATAAAATAAATAATTAAGGAAAAATGGTAAAGATGACACCTCAAGGGAGGTGATGAATAATCAATAATTTTGTAATTAAATAGTTTCATTATTTGCATGAGGTGATGAGGTGTCATCTCTCTCAAAGGTTATAAATAGAGAAGTATCCCATGGATTTGGGGGGGATACTTGGAGACTACCTATATGCTTTCAGAATGGCTCTGGGATTTCAGAATTAGACATCTAGGTTACCTTATTTGGTTGAGGGAGGTTTGAGTGGTGTTGGAAGGAAGAGGTAATTCTTCCTTAATTTTCATGTAACACATCTATTGTTGCATTCAAGAACAGTTTGTGAGCTCATACAACTTGGGGGTTCCAGGGGGAGAAGTTCTACCTGGTTAAGGCAGGGAAGAAAACCAGTTGGTCCATATATGTTGGAAAGGATTGCACTATGAGAATTACAATTCAACTGTGAAATGACATCTATTCACTTTGTTGTTAAGGATAAAGCTTTGAGAAGACACTACTTAAAAATTGGAGCACAAGATCAACAATTATGTATAATTGTGTTCTTTTTTGTTTTCCTACTAGTTGAGTGTGATTTGTTGAATTTCTAGAAGTTCTATAACTGTGTGTGGGTTAATTCTTAACTTGAGGATGAGAATGGAATTCTAACCATTTTGCTTATTGTGTTTTGGAAAATAAATGAATATATTGAACTATTGAGAGAATAGAATTACTTGAGATTAAATGATGAAGAAAGGATTGGGTTGTCAAATTCAGCCATCAAATTCAAAGTGAACCTCACATCTATGTTCATGGGTAAATCCTCTCCTATTAAGATATTTATATTTATTTATTTATTATTTTAATGTATAAATAATTAAGTGTAACCAATTATTGATTGATATAATAATGTGCGATATAATCATGTATATTATTCTTTTAATTCTATTGGTACATTTAGAGTGTATACAAAGTGTTTGTTAAAATATATCTATCAATTATATAGATTATGCACACAATATGTTTGTAAAAATGTGTCAACCAAAACACATAGTTGTATGGCCAAAGGCGTGAACCATTGGCGGAAAGTCCATAGGTATGCATGTTATTTTATTTAAGTTTTCATATTCACCAATTTGCAAGCAATGCTAGTTGAAATGTTCATTTATAAGTATACATATTCAAAAATGTTTTAATCTTTGGAATTTGAATCCATTATGTTTTTAATTACGTTTTCATATTCTAAAATATACAAGAAATGAGATTTGAATACATGTTAAATGGGTTGTGAGATTGGTTTGTTAAATTGGAAGAAAGAGAGATGTGGAATTGTAGTTGGCACTTGGTTTGACAAGTGTTTGTAAAAATGGTTGAATGCATTATGTGGTTGTAGCTTTCATTTTCATTTATTGTTGTGTATTGGATGGTTCATGGATAAAACAATTTAATTTTTTTTGGATTAAATCTCTCGGTTGCTGGATGAAATGAGTAAAACATAATTTCAAAACTTTCTATTCATTTTCTAATCAACATCAAGGGGTATGCGTTCCTTTTGACCATGAAACCCCCATTTTGATTTTTCCTATGAAGTTTTCAGAGCTAAATTTTGTAATTTGGGTGATTTTGCGTAAGAGTTGATTACCCTATGGGGGGTTTCATGCTATAACCTGAGTGTTTTTCTAAGTTTTCTTTGAGATTAAGAATTGAGGGTTTACAGCCAATCGTTGCATGGATGGCTATGTGTGACAATTCAATGTACAAGTGATCTCATACAAAGTGTTTGGAGGAACTCCTTTACCATGAATTATGTTCATTAAGTATTTGTGTATATTTTGATACTCATAAATTTGTTGGGTGGAGCTAATGATACTTGGTCTTAATACCAAATATGAGACTGCATTTCATCTAATTACCTTTACAATAATTAAGTAGGGTTCATTTATTAAATACTTAATTCATAATCCTTGATAGCATGTTGTATTGTGCATGCAAGATCTCAATCAATTGTTGGATTCTGAAAAGGCTCATTAGATGAATTAAAAAACTAGTGGGAACTAAATATATATAGAATCATTATAACTAATCTGATTAATATATGGTTGTGGATTTTCTTGATTTGGTCTAATGGTTAATTAATCTAATGATACCCTCATATGCATTAGTATGTGAGTATAACTCAAGAATAGTTTATCTCATGTCTTGAGTATGAATCCCTCGAAGGGGTGTAGGATTGATGTGTTATAATCCTTTCATGTCTTATAATTTTATTGTAGAGTTAATCAAATGTATTGGATAATCATGGATGTTTTATGCTTCATGCAAGATCTTGAGCTATCTAAACTTTGTGTAGTTACATATTTTAATTTTATCTTATATTATCTTCATGATTGAGTAGATTCTAGCATTGGTTATGCATGCTAACTTTGAGCATAGTTTGTTAAATGATGTAACACATATACAAGGAAAAGGAGAAGATTTATTGTGCCATTTAATAATACACTGAAGTGTACCCTATAGGCTGAAAAATTGTTGCATTCAAGTACTCTTTATTGGTATTTATTTTCTTGGGTTGCTTTGTGATTTGGGTTGAAGGAAGTATTTGCCACTGTAATTTAATATTAAAAATTTAGTTTTAAAGTTGAAAGTTCATAAGAAATAGATCCATGGAACCTCAAGGTTGAGGTGAAATTTATGTATTTTCATTAAGAGACAACTTTTGAAATTCCTACAATTTCTTTTGGTTGGCCATCATTTATCCCATTGGAGAGGAAGCATTGAATCTCTAGTTTTTGAAGGGGAGTTGTTAGTATCTCTATTTTTGAGTGCAACCATTAACATCTCATCATTTGGTATTTCATAGGAAGCATTGTATATATGTTTTTTAGAGTGTACATTAGCATCTATGAGGAGACATTGTGTCTCTAGTTTTGGGTGCAGCCATTTGCATCTTTAAGGATGCATTGTATCTATGTTTTGATGGCATATATTAACATCTCAATGTTTATCATATTTAAGGATGCATTGAATAAACGTTTATCATCCTCTATTTTTATTTGCTGGTATATGCATTGAATAAAAATTGGAAGTATGTTGCAAATATCTACATATAGGAGATGATGAGAATCATTGAAGGCATAGTAGTGATAGTTGTAGTGAAACTCTTGTAGACTGTTACTTAATAGGTGATGTTGAGCTAAGGTAAAGCAAAGCTAGAACTAAATCTAAGTGATTGGATTCAAGGGTGGAATGCCAAGCTTGTGGAGAGCCAATCTTGCTAAGAGAATAAAAATAAGAGGAAATTTGTAAGAAGATTTTTTCTCATCAGGTTTGGTTGAGCCCTATTAGACCTAGTTAGGTATCGTTGAGTTAGAATCAAGTCTTTTGGGTTAGACTAGGTAGGGATGGTCAAACAACTAAGTATAGCTAAAATTGGTTGATTCATGTGATAGAATCATGTGAAACATTGAAAACATGAAGGGTGGAGGAAAAACTAAAGGATAAATCCTATCTTTTAACATGAAATCAAATATTTATTATCATAGTTGATAACAAGACAACATTTTAGCAAGTTTCCCAAATACAACTTCTCAACAACATTGAAAAAAATTGGCATACCATGACAAACATTAAAAAATACAATTTTTTTTCTTCATTATTGTAAACATATAAAGCAACAACACCATATAAACACATTGGCACATAAATATGGAGAAAGAATTGGTATATATGATGTAGTGTATGCCAAATAAAAAAATGAAACATTAGAGTTTCAAAGATTCAAATTTGGAAGTTTAAACATTGATTGGAACATTGGTAATCCCCCTCCTCTAGGCTCTCACCCTTGAATCTACCTTGAATATCAAAGTTGTTCCTCCAAGGACATTAGTAATTCCCTACAATTTTGATGAAACTTCCTAATCCAAGCATTAAAATATGGCAGAACAATCTTGGATTAGGAAGTGACACATTTGATTCACCTAGAGTGACACATCTGATCTAGGATTTATCTATGCAAGGTTATGTTATATATATGTCTACATTATGTAATTAATGGTCATTTTTTTAATTTAATTTTTTACATTATATACCTAAGTTGTTTTTCATTTATTTTGATTTTTATAAATATAATGCAAAAATAGAAGCACGTGACACATCTGATTCACCTAGAGTGTACCTGCCTTATCTTGCTGCAATAACTTCTACCATTTAAAGTTTGAACACCCAAAGTATCATCATTTAAGGTCATGGTTAACAAGAAAAATCATTAAAATTTTAATAGATATATGCAGTTGGATTAATTCCTATAATGAACAATGGATAGGCTTGAAACATATATCTATGTTTGAAGGCATTCCTAATACCTTGAAGATGGATTACTTGACTCCACTACTATAAAGTAAGATATGCAACCCCAATTTATCAAAATCTGAATGGATCCCTAATTTGAGGGCCCTTTTTAGGCATAGAATATGACATGGTCAGAGGTATATGAGAAGTGACTAGTCTTGATCACATATTAACCTTTGGAGGGTGCCAAGTGGAACATGGTTTGGACCTATGCCCCTCTCCCCAAATTAATTCTTTCTAATGGTTGTTGGCATTGAAGAAACCTATAATAACAAAGAAAATTATGAAGGGAGGAATTCAACGGTGTTCTAGGTTCCCTTTGTGTTGATTTTAGGGGGAAAATATATAGTCTGTCCTATCATTCAATCAAGAGTTTATGGTCAAAATTGAGAGCAATTGCAGAACTTCCTAAGATGACACTTCATGAGATTTGTGTTGTATCGAGTTTGTAATTGTGTTGTATCAATTCAAATGATTCTCATAGATGATACACTATGAGATGGCTCTCCTTAACTAGAGATGGTCTTGTGTTGTATCAATAATTCTCTTGTATGAAGACCATAGGACTTGTGTTGTATCAATTCATGAATATTTACTATGTGATGTATGGCTAGCCATGGTCTCTAGGTTCTATAAGTCTCCTCTAGGGATTAGATACCCCTAAAATGATTTACTTTAGCATATGCCTATATGACCTGGGGTAATACGTATGATCATAGGTTGGGAAACAATATTTTGAGTATGTTATGATAAAGATGATTAATTAATTAAACACTCATGGACCATGCATAATTAATTAATGATAAATGAGATGACCATGGAGACAGAGTAAATTTGAATTACCTATATCAGACCTCTAGTGAACTTGAATTGCGAATACATCAACTAAGTTTAAGTTCTGTAAAACAATTTTCAGTTAATTAAGGAATCTACTCCTTGATTTATTCAAAGTGGTTGTCAAATATGACACTGATGGTGAAGCACTAAAGAAATTCAGTTATGTTAAGTTACATTCAGTTCTGTTTAGTTTAGTTTAGTTACATTCAGTTCCATTCAATTCAATTCAATTACATTTAGTTACTTTCAATTCCATTTAGTTCAATTCAGTTACATTCAGTTCAATTTAGTTCAGTTCATTTCAATTAGTTAACAACTTAGTTAGAGGAAGTTAACACCAGTCAATTAATAGAGGGTGCATATCTTCAGTGTGGGAGGTAACTACAATGTGACAACTTGAAACCCAGTCAAGGAAGGCACATTAGGTAATGTGTGAGGTGTGAACACATTGTCTATAGTGTTCACAGTCATGCAACCATTCACTACCTCTCATTGTATGAATGAATAAGCTTGTTATTAAAGTGCTATGCACTTGGCAAGACTAAGACAACAATTTCGAGTAACTCAATTCTAGTGCTACTTATATATCCATTATCAAGTGAAGGATCAGCTAGTAAGCATCGGTGTGGAGATGAATGAGAACGACCTTCTTCAAACCACCATCGATGGATTCCCTTCCTCATGAAAGAATTTCTTAGTAGCAGTAAATGGGAGATAAGAGAATCCCAAATTTGAAATACTTTGGCATGATTGCATCCAAGAAGAAGGTCACATACAAAGCAAGGAACCATGCCCTAAGGAAGAAAATATTTTCCTCATGGAAAGAACTAAGAAAGGGAGGGAGACATTCTCTTCCAAGAAGTTCTTTCGTGAAAAGAAGAAGGAGATATACAAAAGTTTTGACAAGTCAAAATTTCTATGCTATTATTGTCAAAATACATGCCACTTTTCATGTGATTGTTGTGTCGGGAAAATAGGAGAAGAAAGGCTTCATGCATCCACCATCATAGAAGGAGGTGAACCGTCTCAGTAGAAATCATCCAAGGAAGAGGATGATCGAAAGGAATGTTTCCTTTACTGAAAAAGATCATTCAATCTTGGATTCCTGGGATCCTTATTCCCATTCAGAGACACACCCTCTAGTACATGAATTAAGTTTTTGTAGGGCTTATAGTTGCAGTGAATAAATAAGGACTCCACCTAACTCCGTAAGGGTGCAGAGATCAAGAGGGAGCCCACACAAACAATAAAGATAAGTACCTTACATTTTTTTTATTCTGTTATAAATCAGATCTAAAAGTTTTTTAAGTTTCATGACTATTATATATATCTATATTCCTGGACTTGGAACTGTGTTTAGCATATACATTTTTTTGTTTTTGTCTTTATTGGCATGTTATCGGTCTCATGAGTCCATATTTTGCGAGATGATATAGGATTGATGTAATACTTAAGTAGGATTGATAAATACTCATATAGGACTGATATAAGGCTGAAAAAATATTTCATAAGACATGAGATTTAGGTCTGCATGACTTCTTCATAAGTTGTGAACATAGGACTACATGATTGGCCAGATAGAGGGCTACATGCTTACCTCATGAGATATGAACATGGGGTTGTATATTTCTTTCATAAAATGAAATTTTTGGACTCATATAGGACTGATATAGGGATGTATATCAGTACATAATATTAGAATGGGTTATGTTAAATCGGTTGGTAAATATCTGTACACAACTATGTAAATCATTATAAGTATATTGACAGTATTTCATGTGTGTTAACACTATTTTTAGCTAAGTAGTTGGAGGGGGTTAGACCAGTTAAAGAAAGAGGAAGGTTTGATATTTTTCCATATCATATGAACTTGAAGGGTGTTGATGGGGTCCCTAGATGTTCTAAGGGGTTGATCCATTGCTTTGAAATCCAAAATGATTGAAAATCCCAAATTTTAACCTTGTAAATGTGTCTGAAATAGAAAAAATCTGCTCAAGGTTATATGGTGATAGGAATGGAGGGCCTAGATGCATAGCGGAGAAAATAAAAGGGTGCATATGATTTATCCAAGGAAAGTTTCTTGATTTTACATAATTATAACATTGGCCTAAGAAGGTTAAATTTCATGTAGGATCATTTGTTAGATGAATAGATGAAAGCAGGATTGACGGTGCATAAATATTTTGCTAAGCAGATTAGTGACGAGAAATGAATGGAGAAGGTTTGCGGAATCTAGTATACCCCTTTTATTTCAATGGTTGAGATTTGATAGTGTTTGACATCAACAGAAAGAGTATTTTTCAATCCAAACATGCATGAACATATCAAATTTCCACCTTTGCGAAATCCTATAAGAACTGCATATTTCAATGGTTGAGATCTGACGATGCTGAAGATCTATAGTTGATATGAATTTCGTAATGGAAACATGCACGGGGTAAGTATATTATTCAATCTAGGAAATTATGTAGGACTCACATATTCCAACAACTAAGATACTGAGCGGAATAGATCTACGGTGGGTATGCATTTCCCAGCCACAACATGGGAGAAATAATAAACATTTTGGGGCTATGAAATCTTGAAAGCCCCACACATTTGAATGGTGGAGATTTGGGCAGATTTTTAATTCACATTCCAAGATGATTTTACAACAAGAACAAGTAAGGGATAAATCACGATGGTGGATCGCGAAATTAAGTAAGAGTTGCATAGTTGGACTATTAAGATTTATCGTAGATCAAGATCTACGGCTGAGGATTATTTCCTAGTTTTAAGGTGTGAGGAGGAATAGAATGGTTGAGGTTGTGAAATGAAATTAAGGGGAAGACAAAATAAAGGGCGAGTATCTAAGAAAGAGTAGATCTAGGGCCAACAGTTATTTTGCAAGATGAAGGTGCAAGGAAGAATAAAATCAGTAGACCCGTGAAATGGAGATAAAGGGTGGATAAAATGAATGGTGCATATTTCACCTAAGAAAGATATAAGGTTCAAAATCATTCCGCAAGGGGAACTTGATCACTCTGAGTATGGAAAATTTTTTGTGAAATTGGTTAAAGTAAAAGAAGATAAACAACTTATAAAAGACCATATCCAGTTCAATGGTTACATTTTAATCTCAGATTGTGAGCTACATGAAGGATAAGGAGGGCAATGTTGTATTGAAGGAAAATAGTGGATTAAGTTGGAAAAAGGATTGACGGTGCAAAATAAACTAAGAAGGATGGAAGGATAAAAATTGTTTCTATTGCAAAAGATGCAAGATGGATAAGAATATAAAAAATTATAAAAATACTTTGCACGTGAAATTGGGGTATTGTTTTATTCTACTGCATTGAAAAAAAAAGATAAAAATAGTGCGGAAGCAACCAACTCATACAACGTAATTTGGCCACTTGTCAAAACACCAGGTATGCCTTTGTCTCTTCTGAAACTATATAGAATGGCTCAAGTTGAAAATGTAGAAGCTCATAACCTAGAATATCGTAAAGTGGAATAGTTGTTTGAAGATAGATATGGAGAGGTTTTTGATACTATTATGTTAAATGGACCAATTGATACTGTTAAGAAAAAGTTAACGCTTCTTAAAGACCAAGGAACCGATATTCACAATGTTTACCAGTCTTACTTCCACTTTTTCACTACTGAACAACCCCTGAAATGCCCAAAATTTGTTGATTGGTGTGCCAACAATTATTCTCTTTCTAAAAGAGTCATAATGGATATTACCAACTACAAAATCTTGTGTCCCATTAATTCTTTGGTGATTATAAAAACCCTGTCAGTCCCTGATGAATTTACCCTGAAATATAAGGATTACAATGAGGAGTCTATAATTCAATGCTTTAGAGAGTCTATAGTAGAGAAGAAACAATATTTTTTCAAGAAGTGTTTCAAACTAGATGTTGAGCTATTATACCAAACATTTCTAGTTGATGTCAGCCTTTTCAATGAAGCAACCCAGTGCAATAGAACTCTGTTGAGTTAGTTTTTAGGTTTAGACATACATAAGTATATCATCGATCCCATTATGAGTCTACTGTTTGTATTGAGTACTTGTCCAGTCGAGTTTCAGGAGTCTATTCAGTCGATACAAGTTTCATGCCTTAAATTTGATGAATTATTAGTTGAGAACATTCATTCTAAGTTAATGGATTTCCACAAGACTGAGAATTTCAGATTTCAGTCCTACTTACTAAAAATGTTTCTTTCATTTAATGAGGAAAATTTGCAGCTGCCAGAGATGGTACTTACTAAGGAGATGAATAGAGATTACGCTAAGTTTATGAACTTCCTCATCTTAGAAGTGTATAATGCTATTTTTCAAAAGAATTTTCCTAGGGTACTGCCAAAAATAAGAAATACATTGTAACTTTCTACAGAGAAAAGGATAGGGGATTGGTTCCTATTTGAGCAGGGAACAATGATCAGGTTGTATCGTTTTGTTCATCCACCTTATATGTTTCATGCCTTCTTGACTCCTAGAGTGGTATCCATTGAATTCATTATACAAAAGTTAATAGTGGAGATTGAACACTTCTTAAATTTCAAGAAGTCTACTGAAATCAAGTATCCATGGGTTGTAGGCCCATTTGTTATCAAGAAAAAAGCTTCCCTGCCAATGATCAAGAGTTCACTAAAAGAGATGGTATTTTTTACATAACATGTTGTTAACTATGACCCCCATCATGTTATTTCAAACAAAAGAAAAGCTCTGAAAAGAAAGCCTTTTGAGAATGAAGAGATTGTTGGATTAGCAGATGCTACAAATTGGTCTGATTATCCAAAAGAGACTCCAAAGGATACTCATATGCAGGAGGATTCAAATTCTTCTGCAAGAGATATTACTTCATTGTAGCCTGACACTTCCAAGTTGATCTCAGCAACTGAGAACATCACACCTTTGGCCAGCCATTTAGAAAGGACAAACAAGCAATATTTTTCAGATGCTATGGATACCGAAGAGGAGGACAATACTAGAACTTCTACGAAGAAGAATACTGGAGCAGAAGGAAAACTTGTCTAGACTACAAAAGAAGATAAAGAAAATAAAAAGATGAAAGTGACAGAGCCTGCCTTTGAGGTGAAGGAGTATTCTTTTGATGATACACCAGCTGACTCCACATCTCAGTTCAAAATCAAGATAGAATTGTTGGAGAAATACAAAGAAACCAAAGATACGACTACAGAGGAAAATATAAAGTTGTATTCAAAACAAAGGAAAATATCTAAACAAGATGTATCCCTTGTTTATGTTCGAGATTATTCCCGGAATAATCTGAACTTGGCCTTGGAAACCAAGAATAGACTTTCCAGACTGAAGATGGACTTGGAAAATATCCGTATCCCTGACATGATACATTTGCATAAGCAAACATGGGAGATTTTGTTTACTGATATGTTGAAAGATACTTTGAAATTATCAAAGTTGCATACCACTAAAAGCAAAATTGAAAATCAGTTGAGATAGGAAAATGTGGAGAACAAAGTCCACTAAGCACAAATAAAGAAGTTACAGATAGATATATTGGCTCCTGAGAGCCAAGTTGACAAGGGAGAAGGGATACATAAGTTGCTGAATGAAAAGGAAAATGTTGTCCAATTGTTGAAAAAGAAGCTAAAAATACAAGCTACACAGCTAATACAAGAACCTGAATTAGCTAAAATAGAGAAGGAAAAGGAAATCTTGAATAATGAGCTAACTGATTGCAGAGAAAAATTATTAAAATTCTCTAATAAGGAGAAACAGTGGTAGAAAGACATGGTTTTGGTCATAGAGAGTGAGAAGACCATGAAATAAAATTTTGATCAAATAGAAAGGACGCTGTGGGAGAAAGAAAAAGAGTTACAAGACAAAGAAAAATAATTAGAACTGAGAATTGTTCGTCCTATAGTTGAATCTAGTGAGAAAAACATTGTCCATGATATGTCACAAGTTAGACTGAAGGATTTATATTTGAATAGATTGAAAAATCAAAATAACAACCTAGAAAACATAGCATTGTAAAGAGAACAAGAGAGAAAAACTTGGGAAGCCAAATCTCAAGCTTGGGAGGCCAAATGCCAGGAATAGCAAACCAAAAATGATAAATTAATGAAGAAGGTAACAGGTCAATTGCCATTACAGGGGGACAAACATATTATTTGAGATGCCATCATAGAGAAAGCATACAAGTTCAGACCCTACCTTGACTATGTATTGGATAAATAAGTGGTGATTCATTCATCCAGGAAAATTATGGCAGTAGCAAGGGAAAAATTGAATAAAAAGCTAGTCGACTACTCCAATAATGCCATCAACTTTTTGAATGGTTTGTTAAAGGATGATTTGAAAAAGATAAACATTAAGAATACTATATCAATTATGACCTAGTCTAGGAATGTAGTGAATAAATATCACCATTTAGACATAGTTCAAGCTAAACTTGATATTATGGCACATTCAGTAAATATTTTTATTGATATGTTTGATCCTTTATTTAAGAAAGGACTCCCATTATTTTGGGAAGAGAAAGGTGCAATGCTGACTCAGAAGGAATACCATTAAAAGTTGATTGAATGCAGATTAGAACACGCCAATTTTGTAGATATGAACCAATCAATGTCTGGCAAGATGATTGTTGATAAATTCGCTGATGAATTTGAAATATTTTTCACTTTTAAAGAGGAATGTGCGCATCTTCAAAATTATTATTATAGGGATCATATTGAATTGCACGTGTTGGCAAAGGAAATTTATACTTTGGAGCTACCTTCTGTAGCCCAATGGAAGACCATAGAAAAGTTCAAGAGAACCAAGTACACATTGCATACTTGAAGACCTGAAATATTATGGAGTAGGAAATGTTGAAGGATAGTTATTAGGCCCTAAATTATTTTCTAGAAGCTATTAGTAGTTAAGAAGTGTTGATTGACACATGTAAAGGTGGTTGTGCCTATTTTTAGTAGTTAGTTATATTTTAAGCTCATGGAGAAATTGTATAAGAACCTCTAAGTTGTATGGAAAAAGGGTTGGAACCTGTGAGATTTTGAGTTATGTATTTTGATACTTATCTTTAATAAAATTGTAGAGATGAATGCTGGGTTTTGATAAAAGATTCATGTGTTATTTCTTATTACAATTTGTACTTTCTTTTCCTTGTGATTGTTTTCATGTTTTACCTTCCATTATGTTTTCCTTCATGTTTGAAATGAGTGTTTAATGGTTTAGAATTCATACATGAATATGCTCTGGCTATTAGTTCATATATTCACAAATATTTTCAACTATAATTAATGTGGGATTCATCTTATGGTGCTATATATTGATGTACTGTTCTTGTTTCTTTTCTATCACCAGACAATCAACATTTTGACTGTAACTATCTTGCCTTTGTTGAAGTTTCTATGCAAACTTCCTTGTGATTTATTCATTATATATTTCGACTCCATAGCCAAATGTTTACTTTCCCTGTTTCAACCAAAAATACAATCAGAATCTTTATTTTATTCGCATATATGTCCTTGTTAAAAACTAGTGAGAGATCCCTATCTAGAAAGAAAAAAACAAGTTTTCTTTCTTAAAGTGGTTCTATTGTTACCTTGAGCTTTCCTTCCATAACTTGAGGTAAATTTTGAGTGATAAAAAATTGGCGTCATTTCCAGGGAACGAGAGTTCAAATCAACCATGGGAGAGATGACAAATACTACAAGACTACAAGAAAGAAAGGGTCTCTATGGGAAAACAGAGATTTCTACATTTGAAAAAGGTTTGCCATTTTCCCCGATGACTCCACATTCATTTTCAGCAAGATTTTAGAAGGCATCCTGGATTCCAGGAGATCACACACATGAGGTAATCCTAATACTGAAATTTTACAAAGTGTGGAAAACCCATAAAGTTTTTTTGGACATAGGACTGGAAAAAATAAAGCTACTACTCAAAATGAACGTTCTCTATTTCAAGAAGATTTTCATAGTTTCTTAGATGTGGATTTAGGATTGAATATTAAAAAACCTTTGTTAAGATCTAAATCAGATTAAGATTTGAAATAGAAAGAGATTAATACAAAAAGGATTGAGTCGTATCATTTAGATTCCCTATGGCAAAATTTACAAAACCCTATAAAATTTGAAGAAAAAAGTCCTCTTTTTCAAACTCACCAGTAGCATATTTCAAGTCATGTGCATAGTACTCCTCCAAACCCTCCAGTTTTCAAAATCCACCCACCGTACCAAACCCACCTAGACAAATGGAAACCAGGTTTGCACCCTTGGCTTTGTCATCTGTTTTGCATGACCTTCCTTTAAAATACTCACAAAGAATTTCTTTATATGATGGGGAGGGAAACTTTACAACTATAAAACATATGGATAGGTTTGAGGATTTCATTGACCTAGAGGAGGTTGATCATGATGATGCAAATACGAGACTGTTTTCTCATAGTTTGTCTGCAGAGGAAAAATGGTGGTTGAATGACTTACCAACACAATCCATCCCCACCTTTGAGGCCTTTCAAACACTATTTCTAGATAGGTGGGAGGAGAAAAATATCCCTTTACAAATACTATCTCAATATAACAATTTAAAGAAAGGGAATTTTAAATATGTGCATGAGTTTTCTAGTAGGTTTATGCGAGTGTATAAACCTATTCCAGTTGTTATTAAACCCTTAGCAGGCGCTGCAAAATACATTATGCATATGCTTTTGAAAGTGATTTTGCATTACTATTAAGAGAAAGAAAGTCTGCTAGTTTTCCTATTATGTTTAAAGATGCACTAGAAGTGGAGGCAAATTTAATGGCTTCAGGGAAACTAAAAAATAAATTAGAGGTAGGTAGGGGAAGACAAGAAAATCAACCATCTACTTCTTCATCTTCTTCAAGTGATGCTAAATTTGAGACAATGATGAAGACTATGGAGATACTAATGGATAGGTTGTATTTAGATAACATACTACCAAACAAAGAATAGCCTCAAAATCAGATCAGAAATCCTAATTTTAGGACACCACCTCCTCCTCCAAGAAACCAAAGGAATCCTAATGATCATAAAATTAGACCACCATTTCCAGAGAATTTGACTGATGAAGAGGGTGAACAAGAATAAGATCCAATGAACCATCACATTCATCACTTTGATGATATTGTTAACTTTTCATATGCTTAACTAAGACATCGGTATTTCATTTCATTTTCATAACAAAAGAATATAAACATGATCATTGAAAGATAGACAAGCACAAACATACAAAAGGAACACAAAGATTTATCCTGGGAAAACCCTAAAGGGAAAAACCCAGCAAAAGCTTCCTCAATATAGATGTCCCCAAAAAGATAAAAGATAAAACCAGCAAGGAGATCAAAGCCTGATCCTCCTCCTTCTCCAGCTACTTCTCTTCTCCACTAATGCGCTACACAAGTGAGTGTGTATGTCACAAATGAGGAGAGCTACACCTCTATTTATATTCATCCGTTCACTTCAATTAACTCATCTGACATGTAGGCTAGAGTTAATCATGTAGGCTCAAGTAACCACACTGGGGTGCTAATGACCCACCTTTACAATTAGAGGGGACAACCTCATGACTCTTATTAGTTCTTTCGATTAGAAGCATCGGGGTACAAGATAATACAAGTGGTTCTCCCGGTAGGACCATCGGGGACCACAAAAGATACATATAGAATATTCTTTGAAGTTACAATATTTCAACACTCCCCCTTAACGAGAAGGGTATTCTACAACAACAACAACAATAGTAGGAGAGGAAATCATCAACATCATCAAGGTAACACATCTATAAATCATTGGAAGCTTTTCAACGTCATACAGTCTTTGTCTTCAATTTTCAACGACAACAACTCTTTGATCAGCATCAGCATATTTTGACCTTTTGATCAGCAAAATCTTCAACACTTTGACCTTTTGATCAGCAACACCTTCAACAACATCTTCAACAACATATTCAGCACTTTGACCTTTCAAAAAACAACATATTCAGCACTTAGACCTTTCAATCAGCAACAACATCTTCAGCACTTTGACCTTTCGATCAGCAACATCTTCAGTGTTTTGATCTTTCGATCAGCAACAACATCTTCAACATTTCGATCAGCAACATCTTCAGTACTTTGATCTTTCAATCAGCAACAACTTCTTCAGCATTTTGTTCTTTCGATCAGCAACCTGATCGGTAACATCGTGATCAGCACCATAATCATACTTCAATTCTCAAACAACATCATCATCATGATATTTTGATCTTTTGATCAGTACATCACTTTCATCACATACTGATCATTTGATTGGTACGTTATCATCATCATACTCTGATCTTTCGATTAGTACATCATCATCATCATACTCTGATTAGTACATCATCATCATCATACTCTGATCTTTCGATCAGTACATCATCATCATGTTCTGATCTCTTGATCAGTACATCATCATCATCACACTCTGATCTTTCGATCAGTACATCGCAATCATGATCATACTCTGATATTTCGATCAGTACATCATCATCATCATACACTGATATTTCGATCAGTACGTCATCATCATCATAAAAACATCATTATCATCAAAACATCAACATCATCAAAACATCAACATGATCCTTCCTTTCAGAATTATGGGATTTAGGTCTTTATGGAGTTACCTATGATCCTTCCTTTTGGACTTAGCGGATTTAGGTCTTTACGGAGTTACTAACGATCCTTCGTTTCAAAATTACGGGATTTAGGTCTTTACGGAGTTACTAACGATCCTTCCTTTTGTAATTATGGGATCAACACATTTGTGGAACTCAGACAATCCTTCCTATTGGAATTACGGGATCAACACATCTGTGGAACTCAGACAATCCTTCCTATTGGAATTAGGGGATCAATTCAATGATCCTTCCTTTTGGAATTATAGGATTTAGGTCTTTACGAAGTTACTAATGATCATTCCTTTTAGAATTACGGGATCAACACAGATGTGGAACTCAGACAATCCTTCCTATTGGAATTACGGGATCAACACATCTGTGGAACTCAGACAATCCTTCCTATTGGAATTACGGGATCAAGTCAATGATCCTTCCTTTCAGAATTACGAGATTTAGGTCTTTACGGAGTTACTAATGATCCTTCCTTTCAGAATTACGGGATCAACACATATGTGGAACTCAGACAATCCTTCCTCTAGGAATTATGGGATCAACACATGTTCTCGAGTACTGAAGTCACCGGATTTGTTTTGAACTGAAGTTCAAGGATGATACAATCCTACCACATTCATGGGGACCGAGATCTCTGGATACATTTTGAACCGAGGTTCAGGGATGATGCAATCCTACCACTTTCACGGGGGCCAAGACCTATGGATACATTTTGAACCGAGGTTCAGGGATGATGCAATCCACCACTTTCATGGGGGCCGATACCTCCGGACACATTTTTGAACCGAGGTTCAGGGATGATGCAATCCACCACTTTCACGGGGGTCGAGACCTCCGGATACATTTTGAACCGAGGTTCAAGGATGATGCAATCCACCACTTTCATGGGGGTCGAGACCTCCGGATACATTTTGAACCGAAGTTCAGGGATGATGCAATCCTACCACATTCATGGGGGCCAAGACCTCTGGATACATTTTGAACCGAAGTTCAAGGATGATGCAATCCCACCACATTCATGGGGGCCGAGACCTCCGGATACATTTTGAACCAAAGTTCAAGGATGATGCAATCCCACCACATTCACGAAGACCGAAGTCACTGTATCTATTTTGGACAGATGTCCCAGGATGATACAATCCCTCTTCATTCTCGAGGACCGAGGTCACCGGATCACTTTTGGACATATGTCTCGGGATGATACAATCCCACTGCAACATCACTACTCCCCCTTTTGAGGAAGGTTCTTCTAAACCTCACCAAGCTTGTCTTGAAAGTGTTCGAACTTTACTCGAGACAGAGGCTTCGTTAGCACATCAGCAACCAAACCATCATCATCTACATCTTCAGTATGTGAATACTGAACTATCACCATCTGTATCTCCAGTATGTGAATACTGAAAGCATCATCTATATCTTCAGTATGGGAATAATGAAACATCATTATCTGTATATTCAGTATAGAAATACGGAATCACCATAATCTGCATCTACAGTATGTAAATACTGAAACATCATCTATATCTTCAGTATGGGAATACTTAAACATCATCATCTACATCTTATCTCATATGTAGAAATACCGGATTTCTATGTGTTATGATGGAACACAGGGTTCTTTGTCATCAAAACTCTGGTTATCACATAGAATCATTGTAGTATCCATGTTCAGTTCAAAGAGACCTGATATCAGCTTCCGAAGCCATATGGCTTCACAACTTAGCAGAGCAATCTGCTATGTATCTTGCTTCAGCCATGCTATGAGAAACATTGGACTATTTCCTGCTAAACCATGAACTCATAGCAGACCCCAAACAAAAGCATCTACCTAATGTGCTTTTCCTGTCTGAGATATTTCCAGCCCAATCTGCATCTGTGTATCCATACAATCTATACTCATGGATACCATCATAATATAAACCAAAGTCTATAGTCCCTTTCAGATATCTCATCACATGTTTTGCAGTTACTAGGTGAACCCGTCTTGGTTGAACAAGATATTGACTTAAGGTGTTCAAAGCAAAACAAATGTCTGGTCTGGTATTTGTTAAGTACATCAATGACCCAATGATCTGTCTGTAATGAGTCATATCCACTAACTTTGATGAGTCATCAGCTAACAGCTTCAGGTTGGAGTCCATGGGTGTGGCCATGGCTTTGCATTCCAACATATTGAATCTCTTCAATATCTCTACCGCATACTTTCCCTGGTTGAGAAAGATTTCTTTTGAACTTTGCCATACTTCCAGACCTAGGAAATAATGCATTAACCCAAGGTCTTTCATCTCATTTCCTATCAAGGATAAGTCATCCACATATAATAATAAGATGACAAGTTCATCTTCTACAAACTTGATATAAAGGTTAGGATCAGCTTTACTCTTGGTAAATCCCATTCTCGACAAGAAACTATCTATTCTTCCATACCAAGCTCTAGGAGCTTGCTTCAGGCCATAGAGGGCCTTCTTCAACTTGCATACGTGATTCCATCTGGCTTCAAATTCAAATCCTCATGACTATTCGATGAAAAAAAACTCTTTCTCAATCATACCATTAAGGAAGGCTTGTCTTTACTTCACCATGGAAGAAACTACCATGATAGTTCTGAAGGAAGTGTACATAGTTTTGAAGGAAGTGTACTTTACTTCATGGAGTAAGTGTCTCTTCAGAATTAATTCCCTCTTTCTGAAAGAAACCTCTGGCCACAAATCTTGCTTTATACTTCTCGATACTTCAGTCAGCTGCATGCTCTATTTTGTATATCCATTTGGAGGATACAATACTCCTTTCTTCTGGTTTGGGAACTATATCCCATACATCATTCTAGTATTCTTTCATCATGAGTTCATCTTGTCAGATCATCAAGATATCCTAGTCTTCTGCATTCAACTTTGAAGGTTGGAACCCACTTTACTCTTGGTAAAGTCTCGATCCATCAATAAGCTGTCCATCATGTCGTACCGTGTCAAACTCAGATATCTTCTGTAGTCACTCCCCTTGAAGTGGAGTATTATCTTCCTTCTTCATTCTGTACAGGTGGTTCTATGCTTGATATATACTGGTCAATAGAGTATGTCATGTCATAGTCTATTCTTTCTTAGGCAAATCACGAACCTTTGTTTGTACACTTGTTCTTGTAGATCCATATGGAGGATACTATGTACTTCCCTTTATGTCTTGAAATCATATCGTATACATCATTCCCCATGATCAACTGTTATTCTTTGATCATAGTTTCTTTTACAACATTCTTTTCTTCATCTTGAGTTATCTCTCATACCCATGGTGGTCTTCATCCTTTGAGGTGGATCTACCGCTTTCTGAATCTCTTTCTTCCGTCATGGTGTCTTTGACCCTGGGAGCTTCAGATTCATGTTTATTGAATTGTCATCACTTTTTCTTTGGAACAAGTCTCGTCCTTATTTTCTTGTAGGAGGTTGTACAGGACCTTTAATTCAAATGCACCAGTTGCATGGTTAGAACTATTTCATGAAACATATGCATAACGACAAATTATTATGCATCATGCAACTATTTAGCCAATACAACATTCATCCATATATCATAGAAAATTTCTAGATTCCTTCCATCTCTACCATGACATCATTGAGATTGTGCACTAATCCAATATGTCAGCAAAGAGGTTTGATAAGTAGCACTGGAGAGTTGTATAGCGCCATGAGCTACTTACCCATCACATGCATATTAGTAGTATTAATGTAAACAATCTATCATGCATAACACATCAACTGAATATAATCAAATGTATAACAAAACAATATTTTGAAATGGAAACTGAATACTTATCTTTTATTTGTTACGTGGGTAGACTCCATCTTGATCAGTTTGCTTTATCATCTTCTTCATCATGAAATCATCATTTCTTATCCAAATGATAAGATGAATAAGAGGTTCTTCAAGAATTGAGTTTTTCATATTCCTCATCGCTTGAGGGATCTTCTTTGAATGGTGAGAGCTTGATATTCAATTGCTCCCATCTTCTTCTTCTCTTCTTATTAGTCGAGCTGAAAGTAATCACTTACTTCTGGCATACATTTTTCTTCTACCGCTTCAAGTTGTTCTGCGTTCTAGATCTTCACATTCTTAAACTGTTTTCTCAAAGCCATATTTTGATTTAAGTTCTTATATTCAAATAGCTTGATCAGGGAATCAAACATATTTGGTGTCTTTAGGGAAGACACTTGTGGTATAAGTTGATTCGTGATTGAATCAACAATTATCTTCTTGGCCTTGATCAAGTTCTTCTTGTGTAAGGCTTTGAGCCTCATCTTCGTATGGAACTGGAACCTCTCTACTCATGTAGGTGTCCAATTCATTTTCTTTAGAGAGATCAAATACTTCCATTCTTGGAAGTTTTCAACTGATGTGATATATCACTTTGAAATGAGAACCTCAAATACAAATAGCAAAAGGTTAGATCTTACCGATTTGAGGTGTCCGTCTTGCTTCCGGAGCTGGCTGATCTAGAGTTTGTCAGAGAAACCCTAATTTTAAAAACTTGGAATATTTCAGATATTATTGGATATAAATATATATCTCTTCAAATGGAGCTGTCCAATGTACTCCTTTTATGAAAACAGTGGAGGGAAGCTCCCGGAATAGGAAGCCCTAGTTTTCCAATTTCTTCTGCAGAAATTCATGTTACTGTTTCTGTGATATCTCCGAACTTACTGCTCCTCTATGTCTGAAATTTCTCAATGAGGTAACCTCGCATGTCCCTGATCTAAAAAAATATTTTTCATCAGAATTGGTTTCACCAATTGGGATTTATTATCATTTTCCCAAGGTGACCTGTTACAGGACTGTTCAGAACAGTGAAGTTGTACGGAATGACACGTGTCACTGGTTCATCTTCATGTTCTGAAATTCGGACCAAAGAAATTAAAGTCTGTTATTTTTTTGGAACATCTTCAGGAATTCCATTTGGACCTTTGTATCCCACGCACAACAATTCTCCCCAGGTGTCCTGTTTAGGGATGAATTTTGGAAGAGGCTGAAACCCTAACTTGGAGGGGTCATATCTCCCAGAATATAGCGAGTCTGAGGCTAAATTTTGGATACAGTGTAAATAAGGATTTTATCTTCGACCTATGTAATTTTCAACTCCTGATCCATATCCAATATTAGGATATAGTGAATGTACCAAAAATTAGCAGTTTTAGTATTTAGGGTTTTTCCAGATCGGGGTCAAACTAGGGTTTGAATTTCCCAGAGTTTTACCCAACCAAATTTCTTGATCCAGGTCTCTAAACTTATATTTTGATGAGGAGAAAAATCCTATGCTGGGCTCACTCAAAAATTCTTCTTCTGTAGAAAGCCCTAATTTTCCACACCAAAACTGAAAATGCTCGGAATCGAATTCCGCTTCGACAGAAAGATGCACCCTTCAATGGAGATTCAATCTAGCCTTTTTTTGTTGATTGATCATGGATAGAGACCCCCCCCCAAAAAAAAGCCATATATTCTTTAGCTGCACAATGTCTTCTTTCAGGGTGGCTCTGATTCCATGTTAACTTTTCATATGCTTAACTAAGACATCAGTATTTCATTTCATTTTCATAACAAAAGCATATAAATAGGATCACTGAAAGATAGACAAGCACAAACATACAAAAGGAACACAAATATTTATCCTGGGAAAATCCTAAAGGGAAAAACCCAACAAAAGCTTCCTCAATATAGATGTCCCCAAAAAGATAAAAGATAAAACCAACAAGAAGATCAAAGCCTGATCCTCCTCCTTCTCCAGCTACTTCTATTCTCCACTAATGCACTACACAAGTGAGAGTGTATGTCACAAATGAGGAGAGCTAAACCTCTATTTATATTCATCCGTTCACTTCAATTAACTCATCTGACATGTAGGCTCGAGTTAATCATGTAGGCTCAAGTAACCACACTGGGGTGCTAATGACCCACCTTTACAATTAGAGGGGACAACCTCATGACTCTTATTAGTTCTTCCGATTAGAAGCATTGGGGTACAAGATAATACAAGTGGTTCTCCCGGTAGGACCATCGGGGACCACAAAAGATACATATAGAATATTCTTCAAAGTTACAATATTTCAACAGATATTAATGCTTAAATATATCTCACTAAGGAGGATCATAACATGTTTTCTCATGATGATGAAAGTACTATTTCAGTTACATATTCATAATAATATCTCAGAGGATATCAAGATTCCATTGATGACATTCAAAGAAAATTAAAGTTGATAAGTAGAGATGCAGTGATAAATAAAGGAAGGCCAAATCAAAATCAGCCTTCTGCTAGTAAAAAAATCAAGAAAAAGAAAAAGAAAAAGAAAAGGAAACATAAAAAGTTACCACTGTACATGAAAATTCTGAGACCAAAGAAAAAAAGTCAAAAGAAAACACGCAGCTAGTACCTATTGATGTAGAAAAACGAAATTTCTTCTTTCAATTTACAATCCGAATTGTGAAAAATCAAGCTCTCTATTCCCTTTAATGAACTCTTGAGGAATAATGAATACAGGGAAACAATTACAAAAATTGTTAAAAATCAAGGTGAAAATCAGCCAGACATCTTAGAAGTAACAAAAGATTACCCCACTATTGTCCTTGGGCCCAAAATTGAAGAAACAGAGGATGAGGACATTCCTCCTTTTTATTTGAGTCTCAATGTACATGATATGATATTGCACAATGCTTTGTTAGATTCTGGTGCATCTCATAATCTTATGCCTAAGGTGGTAGTGGACAGTTTGCGGTTAGAGATTACTAGGCCTTACAAAGACCTGTATTCTATTGATTCCATAAATGTAATATGTTTGGGATTAATAAAGAACATGGTAGTGACCCTGACACAACTTCTAGCAAAAAGTGTTGTTATGGATGTTGTGATAGTTGATATTCCTCCCAAGTTTGGCATGTTGTTGTCAAGATCTTAGACACCAAAATTGAAGGGAACTTTGCAAATGGACATGACATATGCTACCATTCCTTTATTTGGAGGGAACATGAGGTTGTATATAGAGAAGAGATTGGGTTATGTAGTTAGCAGCATAGATAAACTTGAAAAATCATATTTATGTTGTTGATACTAACCTCGGATCTTCAATATTTTTCAATGATGGCCCTGAAACAGATCCTGATATTCTTGTTCAAATAGATTTTAAAGAAGATATAGATTTTTCAAAAAGACAAGAAGTTTTAGATAAGAAGAAGAATGAAGAAGGTTTATGGACTATGTACTTTAATGGGTCTATAAATAAAATTGGTGCTGGTGCTGGTGTGTTCATAATTTCTCCAATTGGAGATTTCAAAGCTATGCCATATAAATTGAATTTTGAATGTACAAATAACGTGGCCAAGCAAAACCAATAGAGGTGTTTGGGGATTATGAGCTTGTGGTAAACTCAGTGAATGACAGTTATCAAATAAAGAATATCAGGATGAGAGCTTACAGAAATGAGGTATGGGATATGTATGGTAATTACTTTACAGAACACAAAATCAAAGTAATTCCTAGAAGAGAAAATGGAGTGCTTGATTCTTTGGATGTGGCTGCTGGTAAATTTGAGACTCCTATCAATTCTCAGAAAAATGTATAGAATTAAAATTGTAAATAGACCTTCCATACCAGACAATTCCAAACATTGGCAAGTTTTTGATGATGATATGCAAATAAAAATGTTTTTGGAAATGTTTGATGAATTTGTAAATACCCAGAAAATGTAAATTTAGAGAGCTTCCAAGATGATGAACAGAATGAATATGAACAAGTTGAAAATAAAAAGTTGAAAAATATGCTAGGGGAAAAGACATAATCCAGTTGAAGAGTAATTTTATCTCAAGAGGTATGATTCCATTAGAGAATTTTTTTGACTAGAATGATGTTGTGAAAGATCCAAAGGCGAAACCTATTGATAATGATGTCAAAGACAAAAATATAGGTACTGAAGAAACTCCACGGATTGTAAAATTGTCAAAGAATTTGCCTGTTAAGGAAAAAGAAGAATATATCGATTTGATGAAGAAATACATTGATGTGTTTTCTTGGAGTTAAGAGGATCTAAAAGAGTATGATACTTCTATCATACAACATACCATTCCAATAAATCCTGGTGAAAAACCTTTCAGACGAAAATTGAGAAGAATCAATCCAATGCTACTGCCTCTCATAGAAAAAGAAATTAAAAAAATTATTTAATGCAAAGATTATTGTAACTATGAGGTTTTCAAAATGGGTGTCTAATTTAGTACCTGTTAGGAAGAAAAAAGGTCAGATTAGATTCTGTGTAGATTTCAGAAATCTTAACAAAGTCTCATTGAAGGATAACTAACCATTACCAAAAATGGACCATACTCTGCAAAAGGTGGTAGGATCTGAAAGGATTTCTACTATGGATGGTTTCTCAAGCTATAACCATATCAAATTAATTCCCAAGGAACAAGAAAAGACTGTGTTTACAACACCATCAAGCACATTCATGTATGCCAAAATTCCTTTTGGTTTGATGAATGCCACTACATTTCAAGGTGCTATGGACATTTCTTTTACAGAGAAAAAGGGAAAATTTGTGGTAGTTTATATGGATGATATCACTGTGTATTCTAGATTCGATAGGGAACATATCAAGCATTTGGAGAAAGTTTTTTTGAAGTGCAGGAAATATGGCATATCGTTAAATCCCATCAAATCTAATTTTGCATTGGAGGAAGGCAAGTTGCTAGGGCATATTATTTCAAAGGATGGTATAAAAATAGATCCAGAAAGAGTCAGTGCAATTATAAAGGTTGAATATCTAAGGAATAAAAAGGAAGTACAATCATTCATTGGTCAAGTAAATTTATTGAGGAGGTTTATTCCCAGTTTTGCTGAAATATTGAGGAATATTACCAATATGCTGAAGAAGGAGAATGAAATAAAGTGGTCAGTAGATGAAAGGAAATATTTTAGCGATATTAAACAAAGTATTATAGAAGCTCCTATTCTGGTGAGTCCATATTTTAGTAAAGATTTCCTAATTTTTTCTTATGCCTCAGAACATACTATTGCTGGAGTTGTGTTATAGAAGAACAATCAAAATGCTGAACTACCTATAACTTTATTCAGCAAGGAATTAAAGGATGGAGAATTGAAATATGATATCATGGAAAAGCATGCATACACTCTAGTAAAATATTTGAAAGACTTCAGAGTTTATGTTCTTCATTCACATATTATTTCTTATGTTCCAAGTAATGTGGTGAAGAGTATTCTTACACATCTAGATTTAGAAGGGAAAAGCCCAAAATGGATTGTTGTATTGTTGGAATACGATATTGAAATCAATCCTACCAATTTGATTAAAGGACAAGGACTCACAAAAATGATGATTGACTAATTGTGAATCCTTACAACTTAATTTTTTGACAACTCACTCAAATCAGCTTGATACATGGGTACAGGTAATGCCTGATTTTTATATGTCTCCTTAGTACTCTGATATTGTGTATGTTTTACAGAATCTACAAGCTCCTGTAGGGATAACCAAAACAAGGGAAATATCTATGAAGTTGAAAGCTGCCAAGTTTTGTGTATTGAATCAATACATGTATTGGAAAGATCCTGGTGGTATGCTACTAAATTTCCTTTTGGGAAATGAATCCCAACAGACTATGAAGGAATTTCACAAAATAGATTGTGGTGGGAATCACTCATGGAAAGTGATAGCAAATAAAATTTTGAAAGCTGGTTTTTACTGGACCTCATTGTTTTCTGATGTTTATAAGGAAACCACTACATGCCACCAATTCCAAATTTTTGATGGTAAGAGGAAACTTGTTCCACTTCCTTTTAACCCAATATCAGTAGAGGCACCTTTTTAGCAGTGTGGATTAGATTTCATTCAAGAAATTAATCCCAATTCCTCAGGGCAGCATAGATGGATTTTAACAGCAACATACTATTTAACCAAGTGGATTAAAGCAATCCATACAAGGAGGGCTACATATGTAGTGATCATGGAGTTTCTTGAGAACAATATTTTGACTAGGTTTGGTTGTCCTAGGAGGATTGTGATGGATAATGCAATTTATTTCAAATATAAGAAGATGATCAATTTTTTTATAAGTATCATATCAGTATATACCATTCTACTGCTTACTATCCACAGGGTAATGGATCGATAGAGTCTTCTAATAAGAGGTCGATAATAATAATCAAGAAATTGTTAGAGAAAAACAAAAGGGCTTGGCATGCTAAAATATGTTTTGTGGGCTGATATAATCAACACAAAAAGAGAAATTGGGATGTCACCATTCCATTTAGTATATGGAGCTGAAGTTGTTTTTCCAGCATTGTTGGGAGTACCAGTCATGAAATTGTTGCAGGAGTAGGAGGATGAACCTAATCATATGGAAAGGAGGATAAATAAAATCATTGAAATGAATGAGATGAGGGAGAAAGATTATGATAAAGTGCAAATACATCAAGAAAAAATGAAGAACACTTTTGATAGGAAGGTAAAGGATGAACAATTCTAGATTGATGATTTGGTTTTGAAATGGGATGCTCCTAGGGAAGAAAAGCATGGTAAGTTTGATCACATGTGGGTAGGTCCATATATCATTGCAGTGTAGAGAGGTGAAAAACCATTCATTCTACAACATCAGGATGGGTATTAGCTGAAAGGAGGCACAATCAATGGAATATATTTAAAGAATTACCTGTCCTGAGGGAATGAGTTAATTTTTGTACTATAGTTGTATATATTTCTTTACTTTTTAGTACATATGGTGAGCCAAAGGACTTGAATCCTGCAGAGAATGCCATAAGATCTGGAGGGGTAGCAATGTTTCTTTAATTATTCTTTTTTATTTTTATAAATACAGAAAAACAAAAAGAGAATTTAAAAGTTTGAAAGGATTGGGAACAACCCAATGGATCAGGAACTGGTCTACGGGGTTCTTTGCTACCTCGCAAGGAGGATAACATCCCCAATTTGAGCCATTTGTTAGAACTATATTGATTTAAGTAGTTGGAGGGGGTTAGACCAGTTAAAGAAAGAGGAAGGCTTGAGATTTTTCTATATCATATGATTGTGAAGGGTGTTGATGGGGTCCTTGGATTTTCTAAGGGGTCGATCCATTGCTTTGAAATGAAAAATTATTGAAAATCCCAAATTTTAACCTTGTAAATGTGCTTGAAATAGAAAAAATCTGCTTGAGGCTATTTGCTGATAGGATTGGAGGGCCTAGATGCATAGCGGAGAAGATCAAAGGCTACAGATGATTTCACCAAGGAAGGTTGCTCAATTTCAAAGAATTCTTGCATTGGTGGAAGAAGGTTAAATTTCATGTAGGATCCGTTGTTAAATGAATAGATGAAAGCAGATTGATGGTGCATAAATATATTGCTAAGCGAATTAGCGAGGATAAATGAATGGAGAAGTTTTTTGAAATCTGGTATACCCCTTGTATTTCAATGGCTAAGATTTGATGGTGTTCAAGATCAACGACAGGAGTGGATTTCACAATCCAAACATGCACAAACGTATCAAATTTCTGCCTTTGCGAAATCTTGTAAGAACTGCATATTTCAATGGTTGATATTCAACGATGCTGAATATCTATGGTTGATATGAATTTCACAATGGCAACATGCATGGGGTAAGTAGATTTTTCAATATGTGAAATCCTGTAGGACACACATATTCCAACGGCTAAGATCTTGAGCGGAATAGATCTACGGTGGGTATGCATTTCACAGACACAACATGCACGAAAGAATAAACATTTCGGGCTGTGAAATCTTGGAAGGCCCACATATTTGAATGGTGGAGATTTGGGCGGATTTTTAATCCACAGTCCAAGCTAATTTCACAAAAGGGCAAGCAAGGGATAAATCATGATGGTGGATTGCGAAATGAGGTAAGAGCTGCATAGTTGGACGGTTAAGATTTATCATAGATCAAGATCTACGTATGAGGATTATTTCATAGTTTTAAGATGCAGAGAGGAATATAATGATTGAGGCTTCGAAATGATGTAAAAGGTAAGATAAAATAAAGGGCGAGGATCTAAGAAGGAGTAGATCTATGACCAACTATTATTTCGCAAGATGAAGGTGCGAGGAAGAAGAAAACTAGTAGACTTGCGAAATGGAGATAAAGGGTGGATAAAATGAATGATGCATATTTCATCTGAGAAAGATCTAAGGTTCAAAATCATTTCGCAAGGGAAACATGTTCACTCTAATTATGGAAACAAATTTGCAAAATTGGTTAAAGTAAAAGAAGATCAACGGCTTAGAAAATTCCATATCTAGATCAATGGTTACAGTTTAATCTCACATTTTGATTTGCATGAAGGATAAGGAGGGTAACATTGTATTGGAGGAAAATAGTGGATTAAGTTGGAAAAATAATCGACAACGTAGAAAAAATCAGGAAGGATGGAAGGCTGAGAATTTCTTCTATTGCATAAGATGCAAGATGGATAAGAATATAAAAAATTATAAAAATAATTTGTACATGAAATTGGGGTATTATTTTATTCTCCTGCATCAGAAAATGAAAGATAAAAAAAATACGGAAGCAAAAAACTCATACGACATCCTTTGGCCACTTGTCAAAACACTAGGTAGGCCTTTGTCTCTTCTGAAACTATATAAAATGGCTCAAGTTGAAAATGTAGAAGCTCAGAACCTAGAATATTAAAACGTTGAGAGTTGTTTGAAGATAGAGATGTAGAGGTCTTTGATACTATTATGTTAAATGGACCAATTGATACTATTAAGCAGAAGCTAAAGCTGCTTAAAGACCAAAGAACCGATATTCACAATGTTTCCCACTCTTACTTCCACTTTTTCACTATTGACCAAACCCTAGACCATCCAGAATTTGTTGATTGGTGTGCCAACAATTATTCTCTTTCTAAAAAATTCATAATGGATATTACCAACTCCAAAATCTTGTGTCCCGTTAATTCTCTGGTCATTAGAAAAACCCTGTTAGTCCCTGATGAATTTACCCTATAATCTAAGGATTACAATGAGGAGTCTATAGTTCAATTGTTTAGAGAGTCTGTAGTAGAGAAGAAACAAGATTTTTTCAAGAAGTGTTTCAAACCAGATGTCGAACAATTAGAGAAACCATTTCCAGTTGATGGTGGCCTTATCAATGAAGAAACCCAGTGCACTGTAACCCTGTTGAGTTAGTTTTTAGGTTTAGACATGGAAAAGTATATCACTGAGCCCCTTATGAGTCTACTGTATGTCTTGAGTACTTGTCCAGTTGAGTATGAAGAGTCCAGTCATTCGGTACAAGTTTCATGACTTAAATTTGATGAATTATTAGCTAAGAACATTCAATCTCAGTTAATGGATTTCCATAAGACTAAGACTTTCAGATTTCAGTCCTACTTGTTGAAAATGTTTCATTCATTTAATGAGGAAAATTTGTAGCTGCCAGAGATGGTACTTACTGAGGAGATGAATAGAGATTACACCAATTTTATGAACTTCCTCATGTCAGAAGTGTATAATGCTATTTTTCAAAATAAGCTATCCAGGGTACTGCTTGAAATGAGAAATATATTACAGCTTTCTAGAGAGAAAAGGATAGGGGATTGGTTCCTGTTTGAGCAGGGAACAATAATCAGGTTGTATATTTTTGTTAAACCACCTTATATTTTTTTTGCCTTCTTGAATCCTAGAGCATTATCCATGGAATTCATTAGACAAAAGTTAATAGTGGAGACTGAACACTTCTTCACGAGAAGTCTACTAAAATCAAGTATCCATGGGACGTAGGCCCATTTGTTATCAAGAACAAAGATTCCCTGCAGATGATCGAGGGTTTACTAAAAGAGATGATATTTTTTACAGAACCTGCTATTAACTATGACCCCCATCATGTTACTTCAAACAGAAGAAAATCTCTAAAAAGAAATCCTTTTGAGCATGAATATATTGTTGGATTAGAAGATGCTACAAATTGGCCTGATTATCCAAAAGAGACTCCAAAGGATAATGATATGTAGGAGGATTCAACTTCTTCTATAAGAAAGATTACTTCATTTCATCCTAACACTTCCAAGTTGATATCAGTAGCTGAGAACACCACACATTTTGCTAGTCATTCATAAAGGACAAAAAAGTGATATTTTTCAGATGCTATGGATACTGAAGAGGAGGACATTGCCAGAACTCCTAAGAAGTAGAAGGAAAGCTTGTCCAGACTACAGAAGAAGATAAAGGAAAGAAAAATATGAAAGTGACAGGGCCTGCCTTTGATGTGAAGGAGTATGCATTTGATGATACACCAACTGACTCCACATCTCAGTTCAAAAGCAAGATAGAATTGTTGGAGAAATCCAAAGAAACCAAATATATGACTTCAGAGGAAACTCTAAATTTGTATTCAAAAGTAAGGAAAATATCTAATCAAGATGTATCCCTTGTTTCTTGTTAATATTATTCCCATAATACTCTGAACTTGGCCTTGGAAACCAATAATAGAGTTGCCGAAATGAAGGTGGACTTAGAAATTATCCCTATCCTTGACATGATACATTTGTACAAGCAAACATGGGATATTTTGTTTACTGATCTATTGAAATCTACTTTGAAATTATCAAAGTTGCAGACCACTAAAAGCAAAATTGAAAATTAGTTGAGATAGGAAACGATGGAGAACAAATCCCACCAAGCACAAATAAAGAATTTACATACATATCTATTGGTTGCTGAGAGCCAAGCTAACAAGCGAGCAGGGATAAAAAAAGTTGCTGAAGGAAGAGGAAAATGTTGTCCAATTGTTGAAAAAGAAGCTAAAAATACTTGATACATAGCTAATACAGATACCTGAATTAGCTAAAATAGAGAAGGAAAAGGAAATATTGAATAATGAGCTGACTAATTGCGGAGCAAAATTATTAAAATTTGCTGATAAGGAGAAACTGTGGCAGAAAGACATGGCTCTGGTCATAGAGAGTGAGAAGACCATGAAAGAAAAGTTTGATGAAATAGAAAGGAATTTGTAAGAGAAAGAAAAAGAGTTACAAGAAAAAGAAAAATAATTAGAATTGAGAATTGTTCCTCCTATAGCTGAATCCAGTGAGCGAAACATTGTACAGGATATGTCACAAGTTATCCTGAAGGATTTATAGTTGACTGGATTGAAAAATCAAAATAAAAACCTGGAAAACTTGGCATTGCAAAGAGAACAAGAGAGAAAAACTTGGGAAGCCAAATATCAAGCTTGGGAGGCCAAATTCCAGGAATTGGAAACCAAAAATAATAAATTAATGAAGAAGGTAACAGTTCAATTCCTAGTATAGGGGGGAAAACATATTATTTGGGATGCCATCATAGAGGAACCAGACAAGTTCAGACCCTACATTGAATATGTATTGGATAAATAAGTCGTGATTCATTCATCCATGCAAATTATGGCAGTAGCAAGGGAAAAATTGAATAAAAATCTAGTTGACTACGCCAATAATGCCATCAAATTTTTGAATGGTTTGTCAAAGGATGATTTGAAAAAGATAAACATTAAGGATACTCTATTAATTATGAACTAGTCTAGGAAGGTAGTGAATAAATATTACCATTTAGACACAGTTCAGGCTAAACTTGATATTATGGCACATCAAGTAAAGATTTTTATTGATATGTTTGATCCTTTATTTAAGAAAAGACTCCCATTATTTTTGGAAGAGAAAGGTTCAATGCTAGCGTAGAAGGAATACCATTCAAAGTTGATCGAATGCATATTAGAACATGCCAGTTTCGCTGATATGAACCAATCAATGTATGGTAGGATGATTGTTGATAAATTGGCTGATGAATTTGACATATTTTTCACTTTTAAAGAGGCATGTGTGCATCTTCAAAATTATTCTTACAGGGATCATATTGAATTGCTTGTGTTGGCAAAGGAAATTTCTACTTTGGAGCTACCTTCTACATACCAATGGAAGACTGTAGAAATGTTTAGGAGAACCAAGTACACGTTGCATACTTGAAGATCTGGAAGATTATGGAGCATGAAATGTTGAAGGATGTTATTAGGAACTAGTTTATTATCTAGAAGCTATTAGTAGTTAAGAAGTGTTTATTGACGCATGTAAAGGCGGATGTGCCTATTTTTAGTAGTTAGTTATATTTTCATCTATTGGAGCAATTTTATAAGAACCTCTAAGTTGTATGGAAAACTAGTTGGAACCCATGAGATTTTGAGTGATGTATTTTGATACTTATCTTTAATAAAATTGCAGATCCGAATGCTGGCTTTTCATCAATGATTAATGTGTTATTTGTGATTACAGTCTGTAGTTTATTTTCCTTGTGAATGTTTTCATGTTTTACCTTCCATTATGTTTTCCTTCATTTCTGAAATGAGTGTTTAATGGTTCAGAATTCATACATGTATATGCTTTGTCTATTATTTCATATATTCATAAATCATTTCAACTAAAATTAATGCAGGATTCATCTTATGGTGCTCTATATTGATGGACTATTCTTGTTTCTTTTCTATCACCAGACAATCAACATTTTGACTATAACTATCTTGCCTTTGTTGAAGTTCCTATGAAAACAAACTTGTGATTTATTCATTATATATTTCAACTCCATAACCCAATGTTTACTTGCCCTGTTTCAACCAAACATACAATCTGAATATTTATTTTATTCGCATATCTGTCCTTGTTAAAAACCAGTGAGAGATCCCTCTCTAGAAAGAAAAAAATCTAGTTTTCTTTCTTAAAGTGGTTCTGTTGCTACCTTGAGATTTCCTTCCATAACCTGAGGTAAATTTTGAGTGCTAAAAAATTTACGTTGTTGCCAAGGAACGAGAGTTAAAATCAGCTCTGGGAGAGATGACAAAGACTGCAAGATTACAAGAAAGAAAGGGTATCTATGGGCAAACAGATATTTCTACATTTGAAAAAGTTTGTGCATTTTCCATGGCGACTCCACATTCATTTTGAGAAAGATTTCAAAAGGCATCCTGGCTTCTAGGAGATCACACACATGAGGTAATCCTAATACTGAAATTTTACAAAGTGTGGAAAACCCAAAAATTTTGTTTAGACATAGGTCTGGAGAAAATAAAGCTACTACTTCTCAAACTGAACGGTCTCTATTTCAAGAATATTTTCATAGTTTCTCAGATGTGTATTTAGGATTGAATATTGCAAAACATTTGTTAATATCTAAAACATATTAATATTTGAAATAGATAGAGATTAATCCAAAAAGGATGGAGTCATATCTTTTAGATTCCCTGTGGAAAAATTTAAAAAACCCTATAAAATATGAATAAAATAGTCCTCTTTTTCAAACTCACTAGCATCATATTTCAAGTCATGTGCATAGTCCTCCTCTGAACCCTCTTGTTTGCAAAATCCACCTGCCGTACCAAACCCACCCAGAAAAATGGAAACTAGGTTTGCACCCTTGGATTTTCCAACTGTTTTGCATGACCTTCCTTTAAACTACTTACATATAATTTCTTTATATGACGGGGAGGGAAACTTTACAACTATACAACATATGGATAGGTTTAAGGATTTCATTGACTTGGAGGAGGTTGATCATGATGATGCAAAGATGAGACTATTTTCTCAGAGTTTGTCTGGAGATGCAAAACATTGTTTCAAGGACTTACCAACACGATCCATCCCCACCTTCGATGCCTTTCAAACACTATTTCTAGATAGGTGGGAGGAAAAAAATATCCCTTTATGCATATGCTTTTGAGAGTGCTTTTGCGTTACTATTTAGATTCCCTATGGCAAAATTTACAAAACCCATATAAAAGTTGAAGAAAAAATTCCTCTTTTTCAAACTCACCAGCAGCATATTTCAAATCATGTGCATAGTCCTCCTCTGAACCCTCCAGTTTTCAAAATCCACCCGTCGTACCAAACCCACCCAGACAAATGGAAACCAGGTTTGCACCCTTGGCTTTGCCATCTATTTTGCATGACCTTCCTTTAAACTACTCACAAAGAATTTATTTATATGATGGGGAGGGAAACTTTACAACTAGAAAACATATGGATAGGTTTGAGGATTTCATTGACCTGGAGGAGGTTGATCATGATGATGCAAATATGAGACTGTTTTCTCATAGTTTGTTTGCAGAGGAAAAATGGTGGTTCAAGGACTTACTAACACGATCCATCCCCACCTTCGATGCCTTTCAAACACTATTTCTAGATAGGTGGGAGGAAAAAAAGATCCCTTTACAAATACTATCTCAATATAACAATTTAAAGAAAGGGAATTTTGAATATGTGCATGAGTTTTCTAGCAGGTTTGTGAGGGTGTGTAATTCTATTCCAACTTTTATTAAACCCTTGGTAGGTGCTGCAAAACTACATTATGCATATGCTTTTGAGAGTGATTTCGCGTTACTATTAAGAGAAAGAAACTCTGCTAGTTTGCCTATTATGTTTAAAGATGCACTAGAAGTG
The DNA here is from genome assembly GCA_001517045.1 of Pseudotsuga menziesii. Taxonomy (NCBI): domain Eukaryota; kingdom Viridiplantae; phylum Streptophyta; class Pinopsida; order Pinales; family Pinaceae; genus Pseudotsuga; species Pseudotsuga menziesii. The sequence goes on along the minus strand of LPNX010546944.1, from coordinate 175,914 downwards.
GAGGAAAATTTAATGGCTTCAGGGAAACTAAAAAATAAAGTAGAGGTAGATAGGAGAAGACAAGAAAATCAACCATCTACTTCTTCCTCTTGTTCAAGTGAAGCTAAATTTGAGACAATGATGAAGACTATGGAGAGACTAATGGATAAGCTGTCTTTAGATAACAGACCACCAAACAGAGACCAACCTGAAAATCAGATCAGAAATCCTAATTTTAGGACACCACCTCCTCCTCCAAGAAACCAAAGGAATCCTAATGATCAGCAAATTAGACCACCATTTCCAGAGAATTTGGCTGATGAAGAGGGTGAACAAGAAGAAGATCCAATGAACCATCACATTCATCACTTTGATGATATTAATGCTGAAATATATCTTAGTGAGGAGGAGCATAAAATGTTTGCTCATGATGATGAAAGTACTATTTCAGTGACATATTTAGAATAGTATCTCAAAGGATATCAAGATGCCATTGATGATATTCAAAGAAAATTAAAGTTGATAAGTAGAGATGTAGTGATAAATAAAGGAAGGCTAAATCAAAATCATCCTTCTACTAGTAAAAAAAATCAAGAAAAAGAAAAAGAAAAGGAAACATAAACAATTACCACTGTACATAAAATTTTTGAGACCAAAGAACAAAAGTAAAAAGAAAACAACCAGCTAGTACCTATTGATGTAGAAAAACCAATTTATTCTTTCAATTTACAATCCCATTTGTCAAAAATCAAGCTCTCTATTCCCTTTAATGAACTCTTGAGGAACAATGAATATAGGGAAACGATTACAAAAATGGTTAAAAATCAAGGTGAAAATCAACCAGACATCTTAGAAGTAACGGAAGATTACCCCACTATTGTCCTTGGGCCCAAAATTGAAGAAAAAGAGGATGAGGACGTTCCTCCTTTTTATTTGAGTCTCAATGTACATGATATGATATTGCATAATTCTTTGTTAGATTCTACTGCATCTCATAATCTTATGCCTAAGGTGGTAGTGGATAGTTTGGGGTTAGAGATTACTAGGCCTTACAGAGACCTGTATTCTTTTGATTCCAGAAAAGTAAAATGTTTGGGATTAATAAAGAACATGGTAGTGACCCTTACACAACTTCCAGCAAAAAGTGTTGTTATGGATGTTTTGGTAGCTGATATTCCTCCCAAGTTTGGCATGTTGTTGTCAAGATCTTAGACACCGAAATTGAAGGGAAATTTGCAAATGGACATGACATATGATACCATTCCTTTATTTGGAGGGAAAATGAGGTTGTATAGAGCGAAGAGATTGGCTTATGTAGTTAGAGGCAAAGATAAACCTAAAAACCATCATATTTATGTTGTTGATACTGACTTAGGATCTTCAATATTTTTCAATGATGGCCCTCAAACAGATCCTGATATTCCTGTTCAAATAGAGTTTAAAGAAGATACAGATTTTGCAAAAAGACAAGAAGTTTTAGATAAGAAGAAAAATGAAGAAGGTTTATGGACTATGTACTTTGATGGGTCTATAAATAAAATTGGTTCTAGTGCTGGTGTGTTCATAATTTCTCCAATCAGATATTTCAAAGCTTTGTCATATAAATTGAATTTTGAATGTACAAATAATGTGGTCAAGTATGAGGCTCTGCTACTTGGTTTAAATGGTTTAAAGGAGACGGGAGCAAAAACAATATAGGCATTTGGGGATTATGAGCTTGTGGTAAACCAAGTGAATGAAAGTTACCAAAAAAAGCATCTCAGGATGAGAGCTTACATATATGAGGTTTGGGATATGTTTCGTAATTACTTTACAGAACAAAAAATCAAAGTAACTCCTAGAAGACAAAATGGAGTGGCTGATTCTTTGGTTGTGGCTGCTAGTAAATTCGAGACTCCTATCCATTCTCAGAAAAATGTACAAAATTAAAATTGTAAATAGACCCTCCATACCAGAAAATTCCAAATATTGGCAAGTTTTTGATGATTATCTACAAATAAAAAGATTTTTGGAAATGTTTGATGAATTTGTAAATACGCAGATTGACACAAAAAATGTAAATTTGGAGAGCTTCCAAGATGATGAACAAAATGAATATGAACAAATTGAAAAATATGCTAGGGAGAAAAGACATAATCCAGTTGAACAGTAATTTTATCCCAAGAGGTCTGATTCCATTAGAGAAACTTTTTGACCAGAATGATGTTGCGATAGATCCAAAGGTGAAACCTACTGATAATGTTGTCGAAGACAAAAATATAGGTACTGAAGAAACTCCATAGATTGTATAATTGTCAAATAATTTGCTTGTTAAGGAAAAAGAAGAATATATCAATCTGATGAAGAAATAAACTGATGTGTTTTCTTGGAGTTATGAGGATCCAAAAGAGTATGATACTTCTATCATACAACATACCATTCCAATAAAGGCTGGTGAAAAACCTTTCAGACAAAAATTGAGAAGAATAAATCTAATGCTGCTGCCTGTCATAGAAAAAGAAATTAACTTTTTTTTTAATGCAAAGATTATTGTAGCTATGAGGTTTTCAAAATGGGTGTCTAATTTAGTACCTATTAGGAAGAAAAATGGTAGATTTCAGAAATTTTAACAAAGTCTCATTGAAGGATAACTACCCATTACCAAAAATGGACCATATTCTGGAAAAGGTGGCAGGATCTGAAAGGATTTCCACTATGGATGGTTTCTCAGGTTATAACCAGATCAAAGTACTTCTTGAGGACCAAGAAAACACTACGTTTACAACACCATTGAGCACATTCATGTATGCCAAAATGGCTTTTGGTTTGATGAATGCAGGCACTACATTTCAATGTGCTATGGACATTGCTTTTATAGAGGAAAAGGACAAATTTGTGGTAGTTTATATGGATGATACCACTCTGTATTCTAGATATGACAGGGAACATATAAGGCATTTGGAGAAATTTTTTCTGAAGTGCAGGAAATATGGCATATCATTAAATCCCAAAAAATCTAATTTTGCATTGGAGAAAGGCAAGTTGGTAGGGAATATTATTTCAAACGATGGTATAAAAATAGATCCAGGAAGAGTCAGTGCAATTCTAAAGGTTGAAGAGCCAAGGAGTAAAAATGAAGTATAATCATTCATTGGTTAGGTAAATTTCTTGAGGAGGTTTATTCCCAGTTTTGCTGAAATATTGAGGAATATTACCAATATGCTGAAGAAGGAGAACGAAATAAAGTGGTTAGTAGATGCAAATGTAGTAGGGATTTCACCCTAGGTACAGGTAGGAACAACTAACCTCTATCTATAGGATGGAAGGGTAGGGTTCTTGTAGGTGGAAGAAAACCTGCAAAGAAATGTTAGAGCTAAGCTATGCAAACCCTGTAGGAAATGGTTAGAAAACAAGAGATGGCTACAAGAAATCAATGGAGAATTTGGAGCAAACCATTAGCAAACAAACCTGCAAACAAAATAATCTAAAAATATAAGCTATCAACAAAAAATGAATGGTTATACCTTCTTTGTGGAAATGGGACACCATGCCCTAGCTTTGGGAGCACCTCTCAATGGGATGGAGTCTTGGCTTGTGACGCAATGGAAGAGAGGGGTGAATGGATTGAAAGGAAAATGGTCTCAAGGCACTCACATGGGCATGATAACGATAGGGAGAGAAGGAGTATTTTGAGAGTGACCCCCAGCCCTCTATTTATAGTTTTTTCTTGAGATTTTAGGGTTTTAAGCCCCTGGTTAGGGCTTTAGCCCCTTTTTTGGGCTTTAAGCCCCTTTCACCCAACTCTTAGCTCCTTTGGGGGTTTTAAGCTCCTTTTAGGGGTTTTAGCCCCTCTTTAGAGGGTTTAGCCCCTATGAGAGCTATTTTGGCTCTTTTTAGGGGTTTTTAAGCCCTTTTTCATGTTTCTGAGCCTTTGCAAGGGTGTGGGGGTCAAATGAGGGTAGTGAAAGGTAGTGAAATAGATGTCTTTGGGTGGTCTAGGTCATGTAAATCTAATTGAGGGATTTTTTGGGTTAACAAATTGCCCCCTGATGTGTGAGGGTAGGAGCTCATCGTATAACTGACGGACATCATAGGATTTTCTGGGGAGAGGTTGTGCTTCCTGGGCTGGGGCATGGTGGATTTTGGTTTTTGTATTAATATGGTTCCCATCAATTTGTGAGATAAAAATAATGTGTGACATGTATATGGATGAGGTGGGCATCCCCATGCTCGTAAAGATGTCAAAATAATAATGTGATCTAAGCTCTATAATACCAGAGCCGATCATGTATAGTTGTTGTTACAATAGTGGTTGCCTCAATGAGAGGCTGAATACAATACTGATCTGAAGAACTGCTACATTGGACCCATGGCATTCTCATGGAATGCTATATCTTTATGATTGATGGTCTACTGGATCTGGAATGGTACATAGTTTACTGACGGAGAGTCAGATTCTTTATGGTACAAATATGCTGCTTCAATCATGAATCTATATATAAGCACTACTAGGGATTCTGAACACTATCTCCAACACAACTCGGAAATCAAAAGGGACATGAACCTGTTGGGGTCCCTCAAATAGACTCATAAATGTGTTAGAGAGAAGGTGACATCTGGGGTATTTGACCTGGTACTATGTAGACACATATCTTGTACGAATCTCAATGGTGCAATGATGTAGCTGGAGTCAAGCACGTGAGAAACAACCATCCCAAGAGGCACTAAGGACTCCTCTCAAGTGGTCCAAGGAACTCATAAATGAGGTCAATGAAACTAGGATACAAAGACCTTTGGAATATATGTGTTGTCGTCGATAAAGGGAGACTTGCAACTAGCCAAGGCAATGGTGTTTCCTTGACTAGAAGCATGAGGGACATAACTGAAGATGTGAAGCAATCTGAGGACTAACCCACTGAATGGGGGACAAGGGGTGGTGGAATAGGGGCAGAGGGCATATAGTGGACTCAAACTTCCTTTGTTCAGAGTACGATGGCAGGGTGGAAAAGGAAGGAAATGAAACTGACTCAAGGGAAAGGGATCATAGCTATAATACCGGGGATGTAACTGCAGACGGAAAATACTTGGTGGAGGTAGACACTTTTGGTCTTGATCGGATCCAAGGAAGACACATCACATAATACTCTGAACAAAGGTGACCCATAGTGGGAATCTTGTTGAACTATTATATGTGGGGTGGTGTCTAAAGACAACGTTGTGATGCAATCTCGTGGATTTTTGGTGAGCCCGAGAAAGTAAATGCTCGATTGTGCTTTCAATTTTAGAGAGTCTGAAAGCATGAAGAAGAATCCAATGGGGGCTCTTTTTCATTGATAGTCTCCTGTGTCCAAAAAAGGTTAAAATTGTGCATAGGAGAACTCACCCATCCTTTAGGGAATTAGAGACTTCTTTACTGTTGGTAGTCTAATCAGGTTGGAAAAGGTTAAACCTGTACTGATTGGACGATCATTAAGATACTTTTACGAGCATTAAAAAGACCAAGTTTGCTCGACGATATTTTCTTGATGAGAAGGCTGGAAAAGAGCTTAACGACAACCCATGGTGAGATTTTTCCTAAAGTTCGGCCCCTCTGCCCAATAAAGCATAAAAGGATGCAGAGGGGAACAGTCTTGGATTGAATGTGCCAAGGTGGTCCTTTTCAGATGGTAGTCTACATAGTCTATAAAAGGAGATAAAAAAAATGATGTAGACACCATTTCTTATACTTTAATGAGTGAAAAAGGAAGCAGCTGTGCTCGGTGATATTTTCATTCTTTTAAGAGTAAAAAAAGAGCTTAACAGAAACTCTGGTATGGTCAACCGATCAAGGGGGAATTGAAGGTTCCCCAATGTCGTGAAAATGGACAGTGGTCCAAAGGTCATCCGTGCAGTATGGATGGAGTAGGTGGCTCTTGAACATACCTATACATGCACGGGATATATCGCAGTAGAGGCACGCGAGTCGATGTGGCAGAGGCATGCAAACCAAGGTGGCTCTTGGACAGAGGTCAGGAGGGTCTTGTGTGAGTTGTGGTGGATGGAATAGACTACATGTGATGTGAGTGTAAGTTTGGAGGTAGTTATATGCCAAATGCATGCAAAAGAAATGATCCACCCTCCATATGGTGGTCCAAGGATCCACATGAGTTGTATTGGATGGATTAGACAGTTATATGCTGAAATAAAATGATGTGCTTTCCGGGGAGATGGTTTGGAGTCCCGCATGAGTTGCGGTAGGAAGGTGTGACACAAGTACAGGTTAAGAGACACTTGTATCACAATGTGGTATGTAAACCAAGGTAACTCTAGGGAAGTGGAGCCAAAAATTACTTATTAAACATGAGACTATGGTCTCACTAAAAGATAGAGGATGAAATTTTGAATCCAGAGGTGTGAGGGGTGTCTCAAATAGACTCCGAATGACTCATACTAGCAAATCATGGTGCTGCCCCTAGTACCGTGATCCATAGGGGAAAACTAAACCAAATGGGGGCCTATGGGTATGGCGCTAGCTCAATGTACAATGTGAAATTCTCATGGTGGTATGCAAATTGATTGGACCTCCAGGACAGGTCTAAGGACTTGATGGTATGCTAGCATGGTGGTAGCTAGTTCATACATGCGACATACTATGTGCATGTGGTACTATACCCTTCAATGGGATATCCTTATGTGTAGACTTATTACTAGAGGGGGGCTATGAATTGTGGTAAAAACGTTGCAAAAAAAAAGGAAAAAAACTATGCTATAAGGGAATCATAGTGGTTATATCAGGCATAGACTCTCTTGAGGTGGAGCCCGTCGCACGACTTCCTCAAGATTTGATCATTTGAGTGAGCGAAAAGTTATGCCTCCTTCCCAATATGAAGGTCATTGGAAAGGCAGGGTGATAGAATCCGGTATTTTATGGGAAGAACTGGTGCCACACTATGGTTTAAAGGGAATGGGGTAAAACCAGAGGTGGTCTTACAGATCTCTCCATCATCGCGTAAGTGGTGCTAGGATAGATCAGGTGGATATTTCATAATCTATGATATTGAAGGGAAATTAGTGCTAGAGATTATGTAAATGGTATTGATTGTGGTTTTGGTGGCCTTTCCCCCAGTCTCTGTTGGAGGAAGAGGGGCAAGCCTGGAGACGAGAGGAGTCTTTAATGGACCTGGAGGTAGGTGCAACATCATCTCAATTGGTTGGATATGATTCAACACATCTTGGGGCCTCAGAGGTAGCGTAGGTGGTTCAAGGTACCACACAGGAACTCCCAGTGTGAAATCCTATAAATTATGGGTCTCCAAGATAGACTTACTCATGATCCTAGATGGTAGGAAAAGGAAAAGGAAAATGAAAAGGAAAAGGATCATGTTGATCGGGAATGAACCCCAATGTTTCCCTGGTAACTGAGGTTGCAGCTGTGGATGGGGTTGCAACTGCAGATGGAGCTGAGGTTGTGGATGGAACTGCGGCTACAGATGGAGCTACGACTGTGGTTGGTGCTACGGCTGCAGTTGGGGTTTGGGTGTGCCGGTGCTAGACGATAGCATGCACAAATTTGCAGTGTCACTTGGTGTCAGTGGAGGTGACATAAAGGGGAATGGATCCATCATCGAGGTGTCAGAAAACAACCTAGGAGACACATTAAATAATGGGGAGGCAAGTATGTCGTCGACAATGGTGTTGACCGAAGGGATATTGTTGGCTGGTGTTGTTAGTGTTAGATTTTTAGAATTAATCTAGCATTATATTAGGATCTTTAACTGAGAGAATAACAAGCACAACATCAAGCACAAGAGACAATGAACACAGTGTTTTTCCTTGGGGAAACCATAAATGGAGAAAAACCCGCAACTTCCTCAGAGATAGAATCATCACCAAAAGTAAAACCCAAAACAGTAAGATGATCTCCTGACAACAGTAACCTTCTTTCTTCCTAGCCCCAGTGTCTTCTTCTTCCTCAGCTATGCGCTACAACTGAGTGTGAGTGAGTGTGTGATAAATAGAGAGTCTAGCTCTCTATTTATACTAATTCCCTACTAGGGCCGACTTCACTAGGTGAGTTTAACAACCCTAGTGCCATGGAACTATGAGGACTTCAACCCTTGAACAATAAGAGGGTTACCCACATTGACTTGACATGACTTATTTACATTATAGAAAATCTCAATCGGAACATCGGGGAATGACATGACTCAATTACATTACAGACACATCCTGGAATAAACATCGGGGTACAATACATAACAAAATACAAGTGAATATATTCCAAAGTTACAATTACATCAACACTCCCTCTTAACTAGGAAGGTATTCTCTCGACACAATTTATTAGCACAAGTCTTCTTCTATGCATCATCTATATCATCATCTAGTCCTCGTCATCTTCATCTTCAAGTCATCTTCATCTGGATCTTGATCATCACTCAATCTGGATCATCATCACTGGATCTGGATCATCACTCGATCTGGATCATCACGAGTGCTATATCACGATTCTTCTCATCACAGGAAGTTACACAGAGCCATCCCTTTTTCATGCTAGTTGTAGGCCTAGCCTCCATGTAGGTCTTCTTCTAGCACTTATATCTGACCCTAAGTCAGAATGGCCCTCCCAACACTTATATCTAATCATGTAGGAACCAATCCTATAATCATATCAGAAAGGCATGCCCAGCACTCACATCTGACCATGTGGGAACACATCCCACAACCCTGTCAGAAAGGCCCAGCACTCACATCCGACAATCAATGTCAGAAAGGCTCAGCACTTACAATCGACCATGCGAGGAACCAATCCTCCATGATGAAAGGCTCTGCACTTACATCTGACAAACAATGTCAAAAAGGCTCAGCGCTTATATTCAACCATGCAAGGAACCAATCCTTCATGCCGAAAGGGCTCTGCACTTACATCTGACAGCCAATGTCAGAAGGGCTCTGCACTCACATCTGATCATGTAGGAACCAATCCTATAGTCACATCAGAATGGCCCTCAGTCCCAGACTGAGCTTTCTTGGTAACTGACCAGGTGCCTCCATTCTAAGAATGGAATTTAGTACTTATATCTGATCATGTAGGAACCAATCCTACAGTCACATCAAAATGGCTCAGCACTCACATTTGACATGGAAGGAACCAATCCTCTCACCATGATAGAATGGATCAGCCCTTACATCTGACCATGGAAGGAACCAATCCTCTCACTATGTGAGAATGGCTCTAGGTCTCATCATTTCCCCTTGGAGGAAGCCTCAATCTGGAGAACACCAAGCTTCTCCCTGAAGTACTCAAACTTTACCCCAGCCAATGGCTTTGTCAACACATCAGCTATCTATTCATCTGTCACAACATACTGGAGCTTCACCGCTCCCCTCTGCACCATATCCCTGATATAGTGATACTTGATATCAATATGCTTCGACTTGTCATGGAACACCGGGTTCTCCGACAACTTCATGCAAATCTGGTTGTCACAATGTATACAGGTAGCATCCATCTGGAGATGAAATAAATTAGACAGTAGCTTCCTCAGCCATATTTCCTCATAACTAGCTGAACAAGCTACAACATACTCTACTTCAGCTGTACTTAGTGACAGACAAGATTTCTTCCTGCTAAACCAAGAGATCACACCTGATCCCATATTGAAGTAGGACCCTGAAGTGCTCTTCCTATCAATGGCACTGCCTGCCCAATCTAAATCAATATAACCCTCCAGATTAATCTTCTAATTTTCCTCATACTTGAGCCCATAATCAATTGTACCCCTTAGGTACCTCAGAATATGCTTTGCAGCAATCAAGTGAACATGTCTCGGATTTGTCAGAAACTAGCTCAAGGTGTTGACAGTAAAGCAAATATCTGGTCTCGTGTTCATCAGGTACATCAAGGACCCAATCATTTGACGATACATCATAGCATCAACCGCTTCTGATGAAGCATCACTCAATAGCTTCAGGTTCAATGCCATAGGTGTGGTCATGGCCTTGTAGTCCATCATCCCGAACCTCTTCAAGATCTCTATTGCATACTTCCCTTGTCCAAGGGAGATTCCATCCGCATTCTGCCACACTTCCATGCCTAGAAAATAGTGCATCATACCCAAGTCCTTCATTTTGAAATCGGCAGCAATATTTCTCTTCGTATCAACAATCAACCCATCCATACCTGTTACAAACATATCATCTACATACAGTAGGAGAATCACTGGGTTTCCATATTCAACCTTGTAGTAAAGATTGGAATCTGCTTTACTCTTGGTAAAGCCCAAACTGGATAGAAAGCTGTCAATTCTACCATACCATGTCTTGGGTTCCTGTTTCAAACCGTACAGGGCTTTCTTCAATCTACACACATGAGACTCCCTATCATGTGTCTCAAGACTGAGTGGCTGCTCTACATACACTTCCTCTTCCACTACACCATTCAAGAAAGTAGTCTTGACATCCATTTGGTGTATCTTCCATTTCATCACTGCAGCCAGAGCAAGTACTGATCTGATGGAAGTGTATCTGGATATAGGTGCAAAGGTTTCTTCATAATCTATTCCTTCTTTCTGTGAGAAGCCACGAGCCATGAATTTTGCTTTATATTTCTCTATGCTGCCATCTGCAACATGCTTTATCTTGTAGATCCATTTGGAAGTTACAACCGACTTCCCTTTTGGTCTTGGGACAACATCTCAAACATCATTCTTCATGATCGATTTATACTCTTTGATCATAGCATCCTTCCATTCTTTTCGTTCTTCCGCTTCTTCATACTTGGAAGGGTCTTTATTGGTAAAGTCACACAATAAAGCTACATACCCGGAGCAAGACCTGGTCCTCTTTATTTCTCTATGATTCTCTTCTGGAGCCCCATATCTTTTCAAACCTTGGATAGCTTCTCATACCCAAGCAGGTTTCCTCTTGTGTATATTCTTCTTCTGAGGTGGATCTATAGGTTCTTGTGGTTCTTCAAATTCTTGATCTTCTTCTTGAGTTTCCTCGTTCATGGTTGTGTCATGAGTTTTGGGTGCTTCTGATTCTTCAGGATCTTTAGCAGGTCTCTTCTTGGATTTGTTGTAAACTGTGTCTTCATCAAATGTTACATCCCTACTGATGTTGATCTTCTTGAATCCTAGGAAGTATATTTTGTAAGCCTTTGAGCTTTCAGAGTATCCCACAAATATACCCTTCTTTCCTAGAAGGATCTAACTTTGTCCTCTTTTCTTTCGGAATGTGTATGTACAATGGATAGCTGAATATTTTGAGATGGCTGACTTCTGGTTTCTTTCTAGAAAATACTTCTTTAGGTGTCTTGTTCTTGAGTACTTTGTGTGGAGTACGGTTCTGTACATACACCATTGTTCTAGAAGCTTTTTCCCATAGATGCATGGGAAGATTTTGATCATGAAGCATTGCTCTTGCAACTTCCATGATAGTTCTATTCTTCCTTTTTTCAACCCCATTCTATTTTGGATTATATGGAGTGGATAACTCCCTCTTAATCCCTGAATCTTTGCATAACTCTTTGAATTCATTTGATGTGAATTCTCCGCCATTATCTGATCAAAAGGTCTTGATCTTCTTTTCTGTGTGGTTCTCGATTAAGGATTTGAATTCCTTGAACTTGCTGAAAAATTCATCTTTGTTCTTCATGAAGTAAATTCATGTATTCCTAGAATAATCATCAATGAAAGAAACATAGTATACATACCCTCTTAGTGAACTTGATGACATTGGTCCACATATATCGGAGTGGATGATTTCCAAGATTCCTTTTGCCTTGCTCTTGCTACTTGAAAATGTATTCTTTGTATTCTTTCCTTTCACACATCCTTTGTAGACTCCTTCATTTTTTGCTTGAATTTCTGGAAGACCTTCAACAAATTTGCTTGCAAGTGGTAGTGCTCTGTAGTGCACATGTGGAAGCCTTCTATGCCAAAGTTCATTTGGCTCTACGGTGTCATGGACCAAAGCTTGTTCTGGATGGCCCTTCAATTTGTATAATCCTCCTTCTTGTTCTCCAATTACTATTGCATTGTCAATAGTCTTTCCTCTTGGCCACATGAGGACTTAGCCATCTACAAATGCAACCCTCATGCCTTTTGCATCTAGTGCTGATATGGAGAGAATATTCTTCTTTAGTCCTGGTACAAACAAGACATCCTTCATTTTCATAGACTTTCCAGAGTCTAGCTTGTAGGAGGATTCACCACTAACTTTTATGGGATATTGGTAGTCATCCCTAAGTTTCACCTTACGGGGTAAATTATGTTTGGATAGTTTCTCAAAAGATTCCTTAAAACTTGTCATGTGTTTGGAAGCCCCACTATCAATAATCCAATATTTACTTCCATGAGTGACAGTTCCTGTGAGAGCGGAGATCAAAACATATTCTTCATCACTTGAAGAGTCTTAATTTTCTTGTTTTACTTTCTTCCTGGGATGATCATCATCCTGAGCAGTGTGAGCATGATGTATTTTTTTGGATTTCTTATTCTTCTTGGATCCATTCTTATTCATGGGACAAATTCTAGCAAAGTGTCCTATTTCATCGCATGTATAACATCTGAGTTTGGATGGATCCCTTCTTTTCTGATGAGAATGCTTACCTTGGTGATGATGATTTTCCATTCTTCCTTTCTTGGAGTGTATTGTGAGATCTTGATCTTCACTTCCCATATTTTCTTCTCAAGCTGCTATTCGAGATTCTTCTTGTGAACATTCTTCCCACAGTCTACTAAACTTGACTCACTTCTTCCTAGCACAGATTCCTTGGATGAAAGAATCCCATGACCTAGGGAGACCATTCAAGGTTGTCATCACAATTTTTGCATTCTCCACTTCTTCATCTATTGCTTCAAGTTGTTCTTTGATCTGGGAGACCCTTGTGAAGTATGACTAGACGGTCTCCTCATTCTAAATCTTTACGTTCTTCAACTGGTTCCTTAGAGTCATCTTTCGGTTTATGTTCTTCCCTTCAAATAGTTTGGTTAGGGCATCAAACATAGATTTAGGTGTCTTGAGGGAGGACACCTATGGTATGAGGTGATCCTTGATTGAATCAGAAATAATCCTCTTTTCTATAACCAACTTCTTCTTATGTAAGGAATTAGCCTCATCTCCCTCTGGAACTGGAACCTCCTCATGGATGTAGGAATCCAACTCATTTTCTTCCAGAACTAGGGAGATCCTATACTTCCAGGCTTGGAAGTTATCAGCTCCCTCAAGCTTTTCATCAAGCTTGGTATGATGAGACATCTTAACTGAGAACCTCAAATGGAAATACAAAATATTTAGATCTTACCAGGTCAAGATGTCGGATCTGGATTTGGAGCTGAAATTCTGCAGTGCTGGTTCAGGAGCAGATTAGGGTTTTGCTTTTCTAGAGTTCTATCCAACCAAATGATTTGATCTTGATCTCTAAACTTAGATTTTGGGGAGGAGATCAATCCAGGCCTGGGCTCACTGAAAAATTCCACTTATGTGGAAAGCCCTAATTTTCGGTAGTAGTGTTGGGTCCAAAACTGAAAAACCTCAGAATTGGATTCTGCTTCGACAGAAAGATGCACCCTAGGGAGGGGAGTTAATCCAACCTTCTTTTGTTGAAAATATGTGGAGAGAGATCCACAAAGTAGGAAGCCCTAGTTCCCATAGCTGTACAATGTATTCTTCTCAGTTTAGCTCTGATACCATGTTAGATTTTTAACATTAAGCTAGCATTATATTAGGATCTTTAACTGAGATAATAACAAGCACAACAATAAAAAACAAGAAACAATGAACACAGTGTTTTTCCTCGGGGAAACCATAAATGGAGAAAACCCCACAACTTCGTCAGAGATAGAATCAACACCAAAAGTAAAACCCAAAATAGTAAGATGATCTCTTGATAGCAGTAACCTTCTTTCTTCCTAGCCCTAGTGTCTTCTTCTTCCTCAGCTATGTGCTACAACTGAGTGTGAGTGAGTGTGTGATAAATAGAGAGGCTAGCTCTCTATTTATAATAATTCCTGACTTGACTAAACCCTACTAGGGCCGATTTCACTAGGTGAGTCTAACAACCCTAGTGCCCCGAAAATGCAGGGAATTTAACCCTTGAACAATAGGAGGGTTACCCACATTGACTTGACATGACTTGTTTACATTATAGAAACTCCCGATCAGAACATCGGGGCATGACATGACTCAATTACATTACAGACACATCTCGGAATAAACATCGAGGTACAATACATAAGAAATAAAAGTGAATACATTCCAAAGTTACAATTACATCAATAGTTAGCCCTTGCATATCAATGGTATTAACTGTAGGGATAACATTGGTTGGTGCAGTTAGCCCTTGCAGATCGTGATAAGTTAATTGGTCAACCGTCACAATTTTCTCGTTGTGAGGGAACATCATGAGACAGAAAATAGTTGATGCTACGGCTCTCATGGAATACATATAACTTCTTCCGAGGAGAAGGTTATATTCCAACTGAGCATTAACAACCTCTATGTCAATCAATATGATTTTCCCGGCTAATGTGATGGGGACATGCAGGAGGATACCTTGGGATTTAGTGGGGTGGCCATCATAAGCTTGCAGAGTAGTAGTGGATGGTTGCAGAATTGGGGACCCAAGTTTCTTCCAGACTAAGGTTGGCATGTCACATGTGGATTCCCCCTCGTTTATGATGCACTGGTGCACGATCAAATTTTTAATGGATACCAGGATTTGGAAGGTAATGGTTGATGGAATCCGTGGTTCTCCATTTTCTGTGACAAATGTGATCAACTTGGAGTCAGAGGGGTCTACAGCACCGAGGGCAGCTAGTAAGGCTTTCTGCTATGTTGGGAAAGTTTTAAGCACCTCAAGAGCGGTCATGGGTGTGGGTGTTTGGGGCAATTCATCCACAATTTTGTAGCTCATAGTAGCTCTAGCCGTGACATTATTGGCAACCCATCGTATGGGGTGGTGTGGGGGAAAAGGGGGTAAATGAAGAGCTGTACTGGTTGTTTTGGACATGCATGTCACTGATGGATCAGCAGGTTTGGTGTTAGTTCTGTACTTATTTTGTCTGGTTTGTAAATTGACCTCTTTGGTTGTCAAGGCTAGCAGGTGATGAACACATGTTTCTGCTGTTGAAGGTGTAGTCGGGGCGGTGGGATTGGTTGGGGATCTGGTGTAGTTGCTACCAGTACTTGGACTGGTAATGGGTTTTGGAGCACCATAGGAGGAGGTTTTGGTGGTGCCAGGTTGGGTTGACCTGGGGCTGCCGTATTGGTGGAATGCTAAACCTCATTCTTAATGGCCTGCTTAGCACGAACCATGAAGGGACATTCATGTGTATAGTGCCCATAGACCTCGCATAGTGTGCACTGTTAGTTTGTGTGCAACAGAGCGTTATGTCTCGGTGCATTTGGTTGATGAGGATTTTGGGCTGGATGATTTTCCCTAGTATTTTTGGGAGGACTTGGTTGTTGACCGCATCCTTCTGGTTGGTTGTTGCCTTGATTCCTGGCTCAGTTATTTCTAGCTTTCCCTTATTGGTTATTGGGGGTTGGCTGGTTGGGACGATTTTTCTGCACAAAAAATTACCCCAAAGGTGCTGGAAGAGCTGGGGAAGGGGCTTGAGTTACTTGCACTAGTAGTGCATATTAGACTTGGGGGGCTAGGGTTGCTACAAACGTGGGAATCTACTGCTGTGGTGCAGGTTGTGCATAAGAAGTTGTAGCTCCGGACTGGGACATCATTCTTGCACAGTCAGGAGTTTGGTTTGGGTACGAAACACTAGGGGTGTTTCTTGGTTGTGGTGGCATCGTATGTGGTGACAGGTGATGTTATGGTTGATGGGAGACAGAGCCTATGATGCCATCTGCAGCATGGGATTCCCCCGACGCATCCCGGTAGGAGGTGCCTGCACGGGGAGCACCTGGAATGATGGTGTAGAGGTATCTAGACTGTGCATAAATGCGGTCTAACTATTGGGCCTTCAAGATGGCCTCTTCCTCTATTTGGGGACGTTTGGAGGTGACATCCTTGGCTATAGGTGGCAGCAAGGTTTTCAAGAACTAGTCCAGGAAGATCCTGTCATCAAGCTTGATCTTGCACAAGCTGTGACATTGCCTCCACTCATGGATGTGGTCGGTGATGTGGGTCACAATGTTTTGGTGGCAAGATAGCAAGATTTCCACTCCTTCATCATATATGCCAGGGAATTGGAAATATTGTAGGAACACAAAGGCCAAAGAGTTGAAGTCTGGGTACTTGGCTTGTGGTAGTTCAATGTACCACTTGGATGCAACACCTGTGAGGATGCGTTGGAATAGTATGAGTCTGATTGAATCATCTATGATGCTGTTTGATGAGCACCATAGGTGAAACATCAATACATGGTTTTGGGGACACTCCCCTTCCTTCCCTTCAAACTTAGGGATGTATGAGGGGAGTTTGGTTGGATTGGGAAGCCAAAAGGTTTGATGATAGATGGGGTCATTGGTTAACCTGTCCAAATAAAGTAGGTTGAGGCATGCCATGAAGGGGAGGTTTGACCCAAGGTTGATTTGGGAGGGACTGATAATGGTGGTGGAGTTTCTAGGAACATGATGTACCTGCATGACTGGGGGTACTTGTGGCAATGTTTTGGATGGGCCACTTCCCCCAGGTGTGATAGAAGGGGCCATGTAGGTGGAAGGGCCACTTCCCCCAGGCATGCTCCACTGCCAACCACTAGTCCAGAAAATGGTTCTGAATTTGCACCAGCCATGGGGCTAGATGGTGCGGTGTGTAAATCTGGCTCAGATTGATATGATTCTGAGTCTGAGTCTGAGGCTATGTGGCCTTCTAACGGTGTAGAGGGTCATCAAGAATGGTCTCGATGGTGTTGGTTCAAGGATCCGAACTGTGGTGGATCGCCTCTTAGGAGTGAGGAAGAGCATGGGGTATCAATTTTGTCTGGTTGGTAGATCAGGTGGTGAAATATGGTAGTGACGTTCTGGACCCCAGTTTTAGTGGGTTCCTATTGGATTTTAGGTGGTCACTTGGCCACCAAGACTGCCATGAGACATTGCTTGTCTTTTTCATCATGGGAGTGCTAGTCAATCTGTAGGGGTCGTTGCCCATTTCGCTTGGTAATTCCTCTCAGCGGCCAGCTACTTTTGGGTTCCTGTGGTACTCCTCACAATGAATTTCTAGGATGATCCCAAGTACTTCACATGGTTAAAGCAGTCAGGAACTTATGTCCTCAAAGACTGCAAGTGTTTGAATTAGTGTAAATTAATAAATTTTAATGGGTGGCTCAGCGTCATGAACTGAGTTTGGTTATCTTATTTGGTATGGTTGTGTGCATGTCCATTGTATTTCTGTTACTCACTTGGTGGCTGCTTGTATGGTTTATGAATATTTCATAGAATTTTTGTGGTTTATTATAGAACTTACAACATGGGTAATCCTGTTATGAAAGCAGTAAATTGTGAACAAAAAATTTGAAACATGCCATAAATGAATCTGAACTATGGTAGAATTACTAGGTGACTGCCTTACACTTGTATTCCTATTTGACCAGGAAAGAGCGTTGGGCTCTCAACAGAGTAGGACTAAGCCCACTCATAGATCCTCAGGTCACTCTCCGAGTGCAAGGTTGGTCAACAGGGAGGACGCGAACGACGTGAGGCCCCCTGGGCCTACCACCCCCTCTACCTTCCAAGTCACCCATTTTTAGTGGTCTCAAAAAATCTTAAGTGAAGTGCTTATTACTATACAAGATTCACCCTTCATCTTATCCTAGAATACCCCGGAGGGTGATGACTGGGTAGAGGAGAAAGGGCTAGGCAAGGGGTTAATTTCCAATCCTTATTAAAAACTGAAATTTAACCTATAGTAATGTATTCAAGCCTTAAAAAACATATTCATTATACCATTAACTAGTTAAATTTATCATTGATTTACATAGATTGTATGAAAATGAAGACAGACTAGTGGACAAAGGTGACTGAGCCGCACTTACAGTCCAAACAGCTTAAAAATCCAAATTCTAAGAGACAAGTCTCCTATTTTGGGGTAAATGTGGCGAGTGGGTCTCCAATTTTTCCAAAATACAGGCGAGCGGGTCGCTCAGAAACAAAAAACAGGAGCGATCTAGCTCTTGAGAGGGAAGTCGCACCTTTCGGGCTGGAATGAGTGACCTGTTTGCCCCTTTTAGCCCAATTAGAGTGACATGGCCCAAAAAGTTAAAATTTTTTTAACCTAAGTTGGGAACGGCTGACAGTAACTTGTACTATGGCCGAACGGGCTCGATTTGGCCTTAAGGAGGCTGATCTGTGAACTTAAATGCAGAAAAACAAAGATTTAAACTAGATTTAGCAGAAATTGAAACTAGGGCAAGAAAAGAGAAATGAAAACTGAAAACTTGAAAATCAATCTAGGGATCCTTTGGGATTGACCTAGTATGGTCGCAAAATCTGTAGTAGGGATTTCACCCTAGCTACAGGCGGGAACAAATACCTTCCGTCTATAGGACGGAAGGGTAGGGTTCCCGTGGGTGGAAGAAAACCTGCAAAGAAATGTTAGAGCTAAGCTATGCAAACCCTGCAGGAAATGGTTAGAAAACAAGAGATGGATACAAGAAATTAGTGGAGAACCTATAGAAAACCATTAGCAAACAAACCTGCAAACAAAATAGTATAAAAATCTAAGCTATCAACAAAAAATGAATGGTTATACCTTCTTTGTGGAAATGGGCCACCATGCCCTAGGTTTGGGAGCACCTCTCAATGGGATGGAGTCTTGGCTTGTGGAGCAATGGAAGAGAGGGGTGAATGGATTGAGAGGAAAAGGGTCTCAAGGCACTCACATTGGAAGCATAACGATAGGGAGAGAAGGAGTGTTTTAAGAGTGACCCCCACCCCTCTATTTATAGTTTTTTCTTGAGATTTTAGGGTTTTAAGCCCTTGGTTAGGGCTTTAGCCCCTTTTTTGGGATTTAAGCCCCTTTTGCCCAACTCTTAGCTCCTTTGGGGGTTTTAAGCTCCTTTGTGGGGTTTTAGCCCCTTTTTGGAGGTTTTAGCCCTTATGAGAGCTATTTTGGCTCTTTTTAGGGGGTTTTAAGCCCTTTTTCATGTTTTTGAGCCTTTGCAAGGGTGTGGGGGTCAAATAAGGGTAGTGAAAGGTAGTGAAATAGATGTATTTGGGTTGTGTAGGTCATGTAGAGATCATTGAGGGATTTTTTGGGTTAACAGCAAGGAAATATTTCAGAGATATTAAACAAGCTATTACAGAAGCTCCTATTCTAGTGAGTCCATATTTCAGTAAATATTTCCTAATTTTTTCTTATGCCTCAGAACATGCTATTGTTGGAGTTTTGTTACAAAAGAACAATCAGAATGCTGACCAGCCTATAGCTTTCTTTAGCAAGGTATTAAGGGATGGAGAATTGAAATATGATATCATGGAAAAGCATGCATACACTCTAGTAAAATCTTTGAAATACTTCAGAGTTTATGTTCTTAACTCACATATTATTTCTTATGTTCCAAGTAATGTGGTGAAGAGTATTATTACATAGCTAGATCCAGAAGGAAAAAGTGCAAAATGGATTGTTGTATTGTTGGAATATGATATTGAAATCAAGCCTACCAAGTTGATTAAAGGACAAGGACTCGCAAAAATTATGACAGACTAATTGTGAATCCTTACAACTTAATTTCTTGACCAGTGACTCAAATCAGCTTTATACAGGGGTACAGGTAATGCTTGATTTTTCTATGTCTCCTTTTTACTCTGATATTGTGTATGTTTTACATAATCTACAAGCTCTTGTAGGGCTAAGCCGCAAACAAGGGAAAGATCTGTGAAGTTGAAAGCTTCCAAGTTTTGTGTCTTGAATCAATACCTGTATCGGAAAGATCTTGGTGGTGTGCTACTAAATTTCCTTTTGGAAAATGAAGCCCAGTAGACTATGAAAGGATTTCACAAAATAGATTGTGGTGGGCATCACTCACGGAAAGTGACAACACTTAAAATTTTGAGAGTTGGTTTTTACTGGCCCTCATTGTTTTCTGATGTTTAAAAGGAAACCACTACATGCCACCAATTCCATATTTTTTATGGTAAGAGGAAACTTGTTCCACTCCCTTTTAACCCAATATCAGTAGAGGCACCTTTTCAGCAGTGTGGATTAGATTTCATTGGAGAAATTAATCCCAATTTTCAGGGAAACATAGATGGATTTTAACAACAGCATACTATTTAACCAAGTGGATTGAAGCAATCCATACAAGGAGGGCTACAGATGTAGTGATCATGGAGTTTCTTGAGAAAAATATTTTGGCTAGGTTTGGTTGTTTGAGGAGGATTGTGACTGATAATGCAATTTCTTCCAAATATAAGAAGATGATAATTTTTTGTCATAAGTATCATATCAATCTTAACCATTATATTGCTTACTATCCACAGGGTAATGAACTGACATAGTCTTCTAATAAGAGCCTGGTAATAATAATCAAGAAATTGTTAGAGAAAAAAAAAGGGATTGGCATACAAAGCTGAAATATGTTTTGTGGGATGACAGAATCAGCACAAAAAGAGCAACTTGGATGTCACCATTCCATTTAGTATATGGAGCTGAAGTTGTTTTTCTAGCATCGTTGGGAGTGCCAGTCATGGAATTGATGTAGGAGAAAGAGGATGAACCTAATCATATGGAAAGGAGGATAAATAAAATCATTGAACTAAATGAGACGAGGTAGAAATATTATGATAAAGTGCAAACATCAAGAAAAAAAGAACAATTTTGATAGGAAGGTCAAGGACGAACAATTCCAGATTGATGATTTGGTTTTGAAATAGGATTCTCCTAGGGAAGACAAGCATGGTAAGTTGATCGCATGTGGGTAGGTCCATATATCATTGCAGTGTACAGAGGTGAAAAATAATTTATTCTACAACATCAGGATGGGTCTCAGTTGAAAGGAGGCCTAGTTAATGGAATATATTTAAAGCATTACCTGTCCTGATGGAACGAGGTGATTTTTGTACTATAGATTATTTCTTTACTTCGCAGTACATATGGTGAGCCAAAGGAATTGAAGCCCATAGAGAAGGCCCTAAGATCTGGAGGGGTAGCAATGTTTCTTTAATTCTTAATTTTAATTTTTATAAATACAGAAAAACAAAAAGAGAAGTTAAAAGTGTGAAAGGATTGGGAACAACCCAATGGATCAGGAACTAGTCTATGGGGTTCTTTGCTACCTTGCAAGGAGGATAACATCCCCAATTAGAGCTAGTTGTTAGCACTATTTTGAGCTAAGTAGTTGGAGGGGGTTACACTAGTTAAAGAAAGAGGAAGGATTAATATTTTTCCATATCATATGATCGTGAAGGGTGTTGATGGGGTCCTTCGATATTCTATGGGGTCGACCCATTGCATTGAAATACAAAATTATTGAAAACCCCAAATTTTAATCTTGTAAATGTGCCTGAAATAGAAAAAATCTGCTCGAGGTTAGATGGTGACAGGAATGGAGGGCCTAGATTCATAGTGGAGGAAATCAAAGGCTGCAGATGATTTCACCAATTAATGTTTCTCAATTTCAAAGAATTCTGACATTGGCAAAAGAAGGTTAAATTTCATGCAGGATCAGTCATTAGATGAATAGATGAAAGCAGATTGACGATGCATAAATATTTTTCTAAGCGGATTAGCGAGGAGAAATGAATGGAGAATGTTTATGAAATATGGTATACCCCTTTTATTTCAATGGATGAGATTTGATGGTGTTCGAGATCAATGGTGGGAGTGGATTTTGCAATCCAAACATGCACGAACATATCAAATTTCTGCCTTTGCGAAATCCTGTAAGAAATACATATTTCAATGGTTGAGATCTGACGATGCTGAATATCTATAGTTGATATGAATTTCGCAATGGAAACATGCACGGTGTAAGTATTTTCTTCAATCTATGAAATACTGTAGGACCCGCATATTCCAATGACTAAGATCTTGAGCAGAATAGATCTACGATGGGTATGCATTTCACAGCCACAACATGCACAAAAGAATAAACATTTCGGGCTGAGAAATATTGTAAGGACCAAATATTTGAACGATGGACATTTGGGTGGATTTTTAATCCACGGTCCAAGATGATTTCTCAAAAAGAAAAAGAAAGGGATAAATCACGATTGTGGATTGCAAAAGCAGGTAAGGGCTGCATAGTTGGACGTTTAAGATTTATCGTAGATCAAGATCTATGACTGAGGATTATTTCATAGTTTTAAGATGCAAGGAGGAATAGAATGGTTGAGGCTATGAAATGAAGTTAAAGGTCAGATAAAATAAAGGGTGAGGATCTAAGCAGGAGTAGATCTACGACCAACTGTTATTTCACAAGATGAAGGTGGGAGGATGAAGAAAACTAGTAGACTTGCGAAATGGAGCTAAAGGGTGGATAAAATGAATGGTGCATATTTCATCTGAGAAATATCTAAGGTTCATAATCATTCCGCAAGGGAAAATTAATCACTCTGATTATGGAAAAAAATTTGCAAAATTGGTTAAAGTAAAAGAAGATCGACATCTTAGAAAAGGCCATATCCAAATCAATGGCTACAGTTTAATCTCAGATTGTGAGTTGCATGAGGGATAAGGAGGGTAACATTGTATTGGAGGAAAGTAGTGGATTAAGTTGGAAAAAGGATTGATGACGTAGAACAAATAAGCAAGGATGGAAGGCTGAGAATTGTTTCTATTGTAGAAGACGCAAGATGGATAAGAATATAAAAAACTATAAAAGTAATTTGCACATGAAATTGGGGTATTATTTTTTTCTCCTGCAATGGGAAATGAAAGATTAAAACAATGTGGAAGCAACAAACTCATACAACGTCATTTGGCCACTTCTCAAAACACTAGGTAGGCATTTGTCTCTTCCAAAACTATATAAAATGGCTCAAGTTAACAATGTAGAAAGTCAGAACCTAGAATATCAGAAAGTGGAAGAGTTGTTTGAAGATAGAGATGCAGAGGTTTTTGATACTATTATGTTAAATGGACCAATTGATAATGTTAAGCAGAAGCTAAAGCTTCTTAAAGACCAAAGAACCAATATTAACAATGTAGTAGGGATTTCACCCTAGCTACAGGTAGGAACAACTACCTTGTGTCCATAGGACGGAAGGGTAGGGTTCCTGTTGGTTGGAAGAGAACCTGCAAAACAATGTCAGAACTAAGCTACAAAACCCTACATGAAATGGTTAGGAAAAAAACTATGGTTGCAAGAAATCAAAGGGAAAACCTGCAGCAAGACATTAGAGAACAAACCTGCAACTAAAATAAGCTAGAAAACTAAAATAACAATAAAAAAAAAATGGTTATACCCTCTGTTTGGGTGGAAATGGGCCACCATGCGCTAGCTTTGAAAGCACCTCTCTCTTTGGGATGGAAGCTTGGCTTGTGGAGCAATTAGAGGGAGGGTGAATGTCTTGAGAGGAAAAGGTCTCAAGGCACTCACACGGGAAGCATAATGATAGTGAGAGAAGGAGTGTTTTGAGAGTGACCCCCACCCCTCTATTTATAGTTTTTTCTTGAGATTTTAGGGTTTTAAGCCCTTGGTTAGGGATTTAGCCCCTTTTTTGGGATTTAATCCCCTTTCTCCCAACTCTTAGCTCCTTTGGGGGTTTTAAGCTCCTTTGAGGGGTTTTGGCCCCTTTTTGGAGGTTTTAGCCCCTATGAGAGCTATTTTGGCTCTTTTTAGGGGTTTTTAATCCCTTTTTCATATTTTTGAGCCTTTGCAGGGGTGTGGGGGTCAAATGAGGGTCATAGATAGATGTCTTTAGGTGGAACAGTTCATGTAGAGCTCATTGAGGGATTTTTTGGGTTAACATATTGCCCCTTGATGTGTGAGGGCAGGAGCTCATCGTATGGCCAAAGAACATCATAGGATTTTCTAGGAGAGGAGGTGCTTCCTGGGCTGGGGCATGGTGGATTTTGGTTTTTGTATTAATATGGTTCTCATCAGTGGGTGAGATACAAATAATGTGTGACATGTATATGGACAAGGCAGGCATCCCCATACTCGTAAAAATGTCAAAAGAATAATGTGATCTAAGGTCTAAAATGTAAGAGTCGATCATTTACAATTGATGATAAATAGTGGTTGCCTCAAGAAGAGGATGAATAAAATATTGATATCATTAACTGCTACATTGGACCCATGGGATTCTCATGGAATTCTATATCTCCATGACTGATGGTCTGCTGGATCTGGAATGGTACATAGTTGTAGGGACCCACTGACGAAGAGTCAAAGTCTCTGTTGTACAAATATGTTGCATCAATCATAAATCTATATAGAAGCACTGCTAGGGATTTTGAACATTGTCTCCAACACAACTCAGAAATCATAAGGGACTTGAACTTGTTGGGGTCCCTCAAATAGACTCATCAATGTGTTAGACTCAGGTGACATCCGGGGTCTTCGACCAGATACTACATGGACCAATACCCTGTACGAATATCAATGGTGCGATGATGTAGCTGGAGTCGAGCACATGAGAAACAACCATCTTGAGAGGCACTAAGGGCTCCTCTCAAGTGGTACAAGGAACTCATCAATGAGGTCAATGAAACCAAGATACAGGGACCTCTGGGTCTATACTCTAGAATATGTGTGTTTTCGTTGACAGAGGGAGACCTGCAACCAACCAAGGAAATGGTGTTTCCTTGGCCAGAAGCGCAATGGAGATAATCGAAAGATGTGAGACAATATGAGGACTGACCCATTGAATGGAGGGAGAGGGGGGTGGAATAGGGGAAGCGGGAGTGTAGTGGACTCAAACTTCCTTTTTTCAGACGATGATGGTAGGGTGGACTAGGAAACAAATGAAACTGACTCATGGGAAAGGGATCATAGCTATAATACTAGGAATGTGACTGCAGATGGGAAATACTTGGGGGAGGTATACACTTTTGGTATTTAAGGAATCCAAGGAAGAAACATCGCAGAGTACTCTAAACAAAGGTGACCCAAAGTGGGAATGATGACAAATTGTTATATGTGGGGTGGTTTCTAGAGACACCGTTGTGGTACGATCTTGTGTATTTTTAGTGAGCCCAAGAAAGTATATGCTCATTTGTGCTTTCAATTTTAGAGAGTCTGAAAGCATGAAGAAGACTCCAATGGGGGCTCTTTTTTGTTGATAGTCTCCTATGCTCGAGAAAGGTTAAAAGTATGTACAGGAGATCTCACCCATCCTTTAGGGGATGAGAGACTTCTTTACCGTTGGTAGTCCAATCAGGACAAAAAAGGATAAACCTGTACTGACTAGACGGTCATTTAGATACTTTTATGAGCATGAATGAGACCAAGTTTGCTCGGTGATATTTTCTTGATGAGAAGGCTAGAAAAGATCTTAACGAGAACCCATGGTGAGATTTTTTGTAAAGTTTGGCCCCTCTACCTAAGAAAGAATAAAAGGATGCAGAGGGGAATGGTCTTGGCTTGAATGTGCCAAGGTGGTCCTTTTCAGATGGTGGACTACATAGTCTGAAAAAGGAGATAAACGAGACGATGTAGACACCCTTTCCTATACTCTAATGAGCGAAAAAGGAAGCAGCTACACTCAGCTATCTTTTCATTCTTTTAGGAGTCAGAAAAGAGCTTAACGAAAGCTCCAGTATGGTCAACCAATCGAGGGGGCACTAAAGGTGCCCCCATGTCGGGAAAATGGATAGTGGTCCAAAGGTCATCCGTGTAGTGTGGATGGAGCAGGTGGCTCTTGAACATACCAGTACATGCATGGGATAGATTGCAGTAGAGGCACATGAGTCGATGTGGTAGAGGCACGCAAACTGAGGTGGATCTCGAACAAAGGTTAGGAGAGTCGTGTGTGAGTTGTGGTGGATGGACTGGACTACATATGATGTGAGTGCAATTTTGGAGATAGTTATATGTGAAAGGAATGATCTTCCCTCCGGGAAGTGGTCTGAGGACCCGCATGAGTTACAGTGGACAAATTAGACAGTTATATGCTGAAATAAAATGATGTGCATTTCGAGGAGATAGTCTGGATTTCCACATGGGTTGCAGTAGGTAGGTGTGACACAAGTACAGGTCCAGAGACACTTGTATCACAATGTGGTACGTGAACCATGGTAACTCTCAGGAAGTGGCCCCTAAAATTACTTGTTAAACATGAGACGCTGGTCTCATTAAAATATAGAGGACAAAATTTTGAAACCAGTGGCATGAACGATGTCCCAAATGTATTTCGTATGGCCATGTTATGTGAAAAGGAAGAAAATAGGTCAAATGGGGCCTAAACAGATGGTTAGAACATTTGAATCCATCACATTCACACATGTTCCTAGAAACCTCAATGGTGTAGCATATCAAATGGATAATGACCTTCTAAATTGGCACATTCATCATTGCGCATAGGAAACATACAAACACGACATCATGCATTATCATACATAAACATGCATACACATGTAAAAATACATCACATAGGAATTTCATTCACATCATCATAAAAAGACTCACATATAAAACCATAAAAAGCGTATCCACGTGCGTAAAAAATATATAGATATATAAATCGCATGTCTGAATATGTCTAGTACAAAATGAGAAGCCACATATGCTTTCTCGGCTAAATATACATAGCGATGCAAAAAGTCCTGAGTGCACCAACACACTAGGGGAAGGGATAATTTTAGGGGCGAATTTTAGCCCAGT
Organism: Pseudotsuga menziesii; assembly: GCA_001517045.1. Classification (NCBI taxonomy): domain Eukaryota; kingdom Viridiplantae; phylum Streptophyta; class Pinopsida; order Pinales; family Pinaceae; genus Pseudotsuga; species Pseudotsuga menziesii. Next base: position 149,248 of record LPNX010546944.1, on the reverse strand, counting down.
GGCCTATTTTTCCATGTTTTTCTCCCAAAAAAGATTTTCCATTTTGCATTTTTTGAAGCCCTGTTTCGCCCAATTATGATGGGGTGAAATGTTTTCATCCAAAAAATCACCAAATTATTATATAAATGATATAAAATCCTTGGAAAGTAAAATATTTTTTGAAAAATATCACCAATCATTTTATAGTTGGTGTTTTAAGAATTGGTAATATTCACCAACATTTATACACTTGTAAATAAGTATGGTTCCTTAAAATCATCCTTGACTAGGGGAAGCCCCACTGGCTGCTAATCTGACCTAGACTCATCCTCATCATCTAGCTTAGTATAATCATCTTCCTCAAAAGACTCATATTCCTCTGTAAGAAGATCCACTCGCGTCGCCCTACAAAGATAATCACAGGCCACGACCATCCTCCTCATCACAGAGGTCCACTTTGGAGGCACACTGTGAATGGCGATGATCAGATCATTGTCTAAACGCTACTATCCAATGTTAGAGATCCCCTCAGCAAGCCTCTATAATTGTGGAAAAATAGCATCTAACTCTCGCCGTCACCTGTGAGGGTTCCCCGCAAGGACCGCTGCCTCCTCAATCGCAACCACCCACCTTTGATACCCGAGTGGTGGGTGAGGACCAATATCTACATACACAAACAAAGACTCCATCAGTCTATGCATATAATCATACAACTATCAACTAGCTAAACTACTCTATGTATAAATATGAACAGAAAAACATCACACATACATACCAGCTGGTCCCCATACCTGACCTAGAGGTTCGGGCATCTTGGGGTCCCCATGATAGTCCATACCCACATACAGGTACTCCTTAATAACCACTGGGATATGCCACCACTTCTCTAGTAGATCCTTTGTAAAGAAGTGGCCCACTCTACTGCCACCCTATTGCACCATCATCTGGCACCATCTATGCATTCGCGGCTCCCGTGGACCACTATCCCACATCGCTAGATGCGGACGTAGAGTAGGTACTTTCTTGAAAAAGAAAGCACATAAGAAGGAGCCAAAACAAATACCTCCCCCAGATGCCCTTGCATTGTTCAACTAACACCAAACAGCCAGAAGGTACATCTGGGCCCACCCATAGTAAGTTCCCCTCATGGCACACTCTACCATCTACAACTTCCCTCTAGATATCTTGTGGCTCCCCCTGGAACCCAAGATACATAGAACTAGTGTCATCACAGCCCGTGTCGATAAGTCCTCAATGTCACACATTAAGATGTGTGACCCATGCACATACATAGTAGTGTAACAGTGCCTATCACATAACTCTTCTAGCCTCTCCCCGCGAGATAGTACTGGTGCCAAGTTGCCAACGACTCCCAACATTGGGAGCCCAATCAAAAAATATACATTCAACAGCGTAATCTCAACACACTGCCCCTGGATCAAAAATGCCTCCTACCCAATGTCCCAAAAGATCACCAAAGTCTGTAGTAGTAGACGTAAGCTCTTCATTAGGGGAATCCGCATAAACTTCAATAATTCATAATGGGCTAGTGCACCACGCACATTCCCCTCCTGTAATGCCTCCTCCTAGAGGTCTCTGCAGTCTCTCTCACACCACTTCATCTCAAGCATCCTACACAAGCATAACCCAACTGCTAGCCACAGTTTTTAGCAAAAACAACCACCCAGGGACTAGGTCACACCTGTTTAGCCCAAAAGAGCAACTAGGTCGCTCAAAACAACCTCACAGGTGTGACCCAGTCGCTCCTTTACCCATGAAAGGTGCGACTTGGCTCGTGGAGGCCCTAACAGGCTCATAGAGGACCACCTAGTAAGAAAATTCAAAATGTAAACCACTAAAAAAGATATATTTTGCAAGAGCTCTTGCCTGCAAGTCATGGATCTTGAAACCACCAGTCGAAATAGGAGAAATCAACAAAAGAAATTTAGGGCCCACCTCTCCAAATCAGAAGTGAATAGTGACAATGACACCTCACAAAGTGGTCCCCATTTGTCCCGCATATTGTTGTGCTAGACAAGCTAATGCCTAGGCCTACTGCTGTGATGCAAGTTGTGTATAGGAGGTTGTAGCTCTGAATTGAGACATCATTCTTGCATAGTTAGGAGCTTGGTTTGTGTAGGAAACACTAGGGGTGTTACTTTGTTGAGGTGGCACCGTAGGTGGTGTCAGATGGTGTTGTGATTGGTGGGAGATGGAACCTATGATGCCATTTGTAGCATGGGATGCCCCTGGCGTATCACGGTAGGATGTGCCTGCATGGGGAGCATCTGGAATGATGGTGTAGAGGTATCTAGACTGTGCATAAATGAGGTCAAACTATTGGGCCTTCAAGATGGCCTCTTCCTCTGTTTGGGGACGTTCAGAGGCGACGTCCTTGGCTATAGGTGGAAGCAAGGTTTCCAAGAACTAGTATAGGAAGATCCTATCATCAAGCTTGATCTTACACAAGCTGTGACATCACCTCCACTCGTGGATGTGGGTCGTAGTGTTCTAGTGGCAAGATAGCAAGATTTCCACTCCTTCATCATATCTGACGGGGAGTTGGAAATATTGCAGGAACATAAAGGCCAAGGAGTTGAAGTTTGGGTGCTTGGCTTGTGGTAGCTCAATGTACCACTTGGCTACAACACCTCTGAGGGTGTGTTGGAACAGTATGAGTCCGATCGAATCATCTACTATGCTGTTTGATGATCACCATAGGTGAAATGTCATGATATGGTTTTGGGGGCACTCCCCTGTCTTCCCTTCAAACTTAGGGATTTTTGAGGGGAGTTTGGCTGGCATGGGAGCCCAAAAGGTTTGATGATATATGGGGTTGTTCATTAACCTAGACAATTCAAGAAGGTTGAGGCATGCCATGAAGGGGAGGTTTGACCCAAGGTTGATGTGGGAGGGACCAACAATGGTGGTAAGTTTTACAAGAATATGATGTACCTACGTGACTAGGGGTACTTGTGGCACAGTTGTGGATAGGACACTGCCCCTAGGTATGGTAAGTGGCACAATGTGAGTGGAATGGCCACTGCTAGTAGGCATGCCAAGTGGGACAGTGTGAGTGGACGGGTCACTACCCTAAGATATTCCAAGTGGGACAGCTTGACTGGTAAGTATGGGCAGAGGTAGCTGACTTATGACATCCTGCATGATGGTGCTAGGACCTCCAGCAGGGGTGTTTGTGGTGGTATGGGGTATGGACATGGGTCCATTTCCAATCAGCAAGACAGAAAGTGGATCCTGGTTTGCACCAGCCATGGGGCTAGATGGTGCAGTGTGTAAATCTGTCTCAGATTGATATGATTCTGAGTCTAAGTCAGAGGCTATGTGGCCTTCTGACGGTGTAGAGGGTCATCGAGATTGGTCTCAACGATGTTGGTTCAAGGACCTGAACTATGGTGGATCACCTCTTAGGTGTGAAGAAGAGAGTGGGGGATAAATTTTGTCTAGTTGGTAGATCAGGTGGTGAGATCTGGTAGTGATGTTCTGGACCCTAGTTTCAGTGGCTTCCTATTGGCTTTCAGGTGGTCACTCGGCCACCAAGACTTCCAGGAGAAAACGCTTGGATTTTTCCTCACAAGAGTGCTAGTCAATTGGTAGGGGTCATTTCCCATTTTGCTTGGAAATTCCTCTCAGTGGCCAGATACTTTAGGGTTCCCATGGTATTCTGGGCTGATCCCAAGTACTTCCCATGGTTAAGGAAGTCAGGGACATATGTCCTTAAAGACTGCAAGTGTTTGAATTAGTATAAATTAATATATTTTAATGGCTAGATCAGTGTCATGAACTGAGTTTGGTTGTTTTATTGGGTATGGTTTATGTGCATGTCCATTGTATTTCTGTTATACTTGGTGGATACTTGTATGGTTTATGAATATTACATAGAGATTTTTGTGGTTTGTTACAGAACTTACAACATGGGTAATCTTGTTATGAAAGCAGTAAATTGTGAACATAAAATTTAAAACATGCCATACATGAATCTGAACTATGGTAGACTTACTAGGTGACTGCCTTACACCTGTATTTCTATTCGACAAGGAAAGAGTGCTAGGCTCTCAATACAATGGGACTAATCCCATCTTTAGATCCTCAGGTCACTCTTTGAGTGCAAGGTCGGTCAAAAGGGAGGACCCGAACGCTATGAGGCCCCCTGGGCCTACCACCCCCTCTACCTTCCAAGTCACCCGTTTTTAGTTGTCTCAAAAAATTACAAATGAAGTGCCTATTACTATACGAGCTTCACCCTTCGTCTTATCCTAGAATACCCCGAAGGGTGATGACTGGGTAGAGGAGGAAGGGCTAGGAAAGGTGTTAATTTCCAATTAAGAACTGAAATTTAACCTATAGTGATTTTATTTAAGCCTTAAACATATTCATTAAACCATTAACTAGTTAAATTTATCATTTATTTACACAGATTGTATGAAATGAAAACAGATTGCTGGACAGAGGCGGCTGAGCCGCACTAACAGTCCAGATAGCTTAAGAAAATGAATCTGAGAGACAGGTCACCTATTTCAGGGCCAATGTGGCGAGGGGGTCACTCAGAAACATAAAATAGGAGCGATATTCTCCCTGAGAGGGAAGTCGCACCTTTCGAGAAAAATTGAGCGACCTGGTCGCCTATTTCAGCCCAATAAGTGCGAGCTGGCCCGAAAACAGGAAATTTTTTTAACCTGAGCTAGGAATGGCTGATAATAACTTGTACTGTGGCCGAACAGGCTTGGTTTGGCCTTAAGGAGGCTTGAATATGAACTTAAATGCAGAAAAACAAAGATCTAAACTATTTTTAACAAAAATTGAAACTAGGGCAAGAAAACAAAAATGAAAATTGAAAAAATTGAAAGCAATCCAGGGATCCTTTGGGATCGACCTGGTATGGTCGCCAGTTCTGTAGTAGGGCTTTCACCCTAGCTACAGGCAGGAACAACTAGCTTCTGTCTATAGGATAGAAGGGTAGGGTTCCTGTTGGTTGGAAAAGAACATGCAAAACAATGTTAGAACTAAGCTACAAAACCTTGCATGAAATGGTTAGGAAACAAACTATGGCTGCAAGAAATCAAAGGGAAAACTTACAACAAAACATTAGAGAACAAACTTGCAACTAAAATAAGCTAAAAAACTAAAATAACAATGAAAAAAAATGGTTATACCTTTTGTTTGGGTGGAAATGGGCCACCATGCCCTAGCTTTGGAAGCACCTCTCTATTTGGGATGGAAGCTTGGCTTGTGGAGCAATGGAGAAGAGGGAGGGTGAATGGATTGAGAGGCAAAGGGTCTCAAGGCAACCACATGGGAAACATAACCATAGGGAGAGAAGGATTATTTTGAGAGTGACCCCCACCCCTCTATTTATAGTTTTTTCTTGATATTTTAGGGTTTTAAGCCCCTAGTTAGGGCTTTAGCCCCTTTTTTGGGCTTTAATCCCCTTTCACCCAACTCTTAGCTCCTTTTGGGGTTTTAAGATCCTTTGACGTGTTTTAGCCCCTTTTTGGAGGTTTTAGCCCATATGAGAGCTATTTTGTCTCTTTTTAGGGGTTTTTAATCCTTTTTCATATTTTTGAGCCTTTGTAGGGGTGTGGGGATCAAATGAGGGTCGTCCATAGATGTCTTTGGATGGCGTAGGTCATGTAGAGCTCATTGAGGGATTTTTTGGGTTAACACACAATGTTTCCCACTCTTACTTCCACTTTTTCGCTACTAAAAAAACCCTGAACTTCCCAGAATTTGTTGATTGGTGTGCCAACATTTATTCTCTTTCTGAAAGAGTCGTAATGGATATTACCAACTCCAAAATATTGTGTCCTGTTAATTATCTGGTCATTAGAAAACCCTGTTAGTTCAAGATGAATTTACCCTGAAATATAAGGATTACAATGAGGAGTCTATAGTTCAATGCTTTAGAGAGTTTGTAGTAGAGAAGAAACAAGATTTTTTCAATAAGTGTTTCAATCCAGATGTCGAACAATTAGAGAAACCATTTCCAATTGATGGCAACCTTTTCAATGAAGAAACCTAGTGCAATGTAACCTTGTTGAGTCATTTTTTAGGTTTAGACATAGATACATATATCACTAATCCCCTTATGACTCTACTGTATGTCTTGAGTACTTTTCCATTCGAGTCTGAAGAGTTGAGTCATTCAGTACAAGTTTCATGTCGTAAATTTAATGAATTCTTAGCTGAGAACATTCATTTTCAGTTAATGGATTTCCACAAGCCTAAGACTTTCAGATTTTATTCCTACTTACTAAAAATGTTTGTTTCATTTAATGAGGAAAATTTGCAGCTGCCAGAGATGGTACTTGCTGAGGAGATGAATAGATATTACACCAAGTTTATGGACTTCCTCATGTCAGAAGTGTATAATGCTATTTTTCAAAAGATGCTTCCCAGAGTACTACCTGGAATTAGAAATATATTATAGCTTTCTAGAGAGAAAAGGATAGGGGATTGGTTCCTGTTTGAGTAGGGAACAATAATTAGGTTGTATGGTTTTGTTCATCCACCTTATATGTTGCCTTCCTTTTTGACTCCTAGAGTGTTCTTCATGGAATTCATTAGACAAAATTTAATAGTGGAGACTGAACACTTCTTAAATTTCAAGAAGTCTACTAAAATCAAGTATCCATGGGGTGTAGGCCCATTTTTTATCAAGAACAAAGCTTCCTTGCAGATGATAAAGAGTTTACTAAAAGAGATGGAAATTTTGACAGAACCTGCTATTAACTATGACCCCCATCATGTTATTTCAAATAGAAGAAAAGATATGAAAATAAATCCTTTTGAACATGAAGAGATTGTTGGATTAGCAGATGATGCAAATTGGCCTGATTATCCAAAAGAGACTCCAAAGGATACTGATATGTGAGAGGATTCAACTTATTCTATAAGAGAGATTACTTCATTGCATCCTGACACTTCCAAGTTGATCTTAGTAGCTGAGAACACCACATCTTTGGCCAGTCCTTCAGAAAGGACAAATAAGCAATATTTTTCAGATGCTATGGATACTAAAGAGGACACTTCCAGAACTCCTACGAAGTAGAAGGACAACTTGTCCAGACTACAGAAGAATACAAAGGAAAGAAAAATATGAAAGTGACAGGGCCTTCCTTTGAGGTGAATGAGTATGCATTTGATGATACACCAATTGACTCCACATCTTGGTTCAAAAGCAAGATAGAATTGTTGGAGAAATACAAAGAAACCAAATATATGACTTCAGAGGAAACTCTAAAGTTGTATTTAGAAGTAAGGAAAATATCTAATCAAGATGTATCTCTTGTTTTTGTTCGATATTATTCCTAGAATACTCTAAACTTGGCCTTGGAAACCAATAATAGAGTTGTCAAAATGAAGATAGACTTGGAAAATATCCCTATCCCTGACAATGATACATTTGCACAAGCAAATAGGGAATATTTTGTTTACTGGTCTATTGAAATCTACTTTGAAATTATCAAAGTTGTAGACCACTAAAAGAAAAATTGAAAATCAGTTGAGAGAGGAAAAGGTTGAGAACAAATCCCACCAAGCACAAATAAAGAAGTTACAAAGATATATATTTGTTGCTGAGAGCTAAGATGGCAAGCAATCATGGATACAAAAGTTCCTAAATGAAAAGGAAATTTTTTTCCAATTGTTGAAAAAGAAGCTAAAAATACCTTCTATACAACTAATACAGAGATCTGAATTAGCTGAAAGAGAGAAGGAAAAGGAAATATTGAATAATGAGCTGACTGATTGCAGAGAAAAATTATTAAAATTTGCTGATAAGGAAAAATAGTGGCAGAAATACATGGCTCTGATTGTAGAGAGTGAAAAGACCATGAAAGAAAAGTTTGATGAAATAGAAAGGAAGTTGTAGGAGAAAGAAAAAGAGTTACAAGAGAAAGAAAAATAATTAGATTTGAGAATTGTTCCTCCTATAGCTGAATCCAGTGAGAAAAACATTGTACAAGATATGTGACAAGTTAGGTTGAAGGATTTACAGTTACTGGATTGAAAAATCAAAATAAAAACCTAGAAAACCTGACATTGCAAAGAGAACAAGAGAGAAAAACTTGGGAAGCCAAATATCAAGCTTGGGAGGCCAAATGCTAGGAATTTCAAACCAAAAATGATAAATTAATGAAGTAAGTAACAGTTCAATTGACAATACAGGGGGGAAAACATATTATTTGGGATGCCATCATAGAGGAAGCAGACAAGTTCAGACCCTACATTAACTATGTATTAGATAAATAAGTGGTGATTTATTCATTCAGGAAAATTATGGTAGTAGCAAGCGAAAAATTGAATAAAAATCCAGTTGACTACTCCAATAATGCCATCAACTATTTGAATGGTTTGTCAGAGGATGATTTGAAAAAGGAAAACATTAAGGATAGAATATCAATTATGACCTGGTCCAGGAAGGTAGTGAATAAATATCACCATTTAGGCACGGTTTAGGCTAAAGTTGATATTATGGCACATCAAGTAAATATTTTTATTGATATGTTTGATCCTTTATTTAAGAAAGGACTCCCATTATTTTGGGAAGAGAAATCTGCAATGCTGACTCAGAAGGAATACCATGAAAATTTGATCGAATGCATATTAGACCATGCCAATTTTGCTGATATGAACAAATCATTGTCTGGTAAGAATATTGTTGATAAATTGGATGATGAATTTGAAATATTTTTCGCTTTTAAAGAGGAATGTGTGCATATTCAAAATTATTCTTATAGGGATCATATTGAATTGCGCATGTTGGAAAAGGAAATGTCTACTTTGGAGCTACCTTCTGCATACCAATGGAAGACAATAGAAAAGTTCAATAGAACCAAGTACACGTTGCATACTTGAAGACCTGGAAGATTATGGAGCATTAAATGTTGAAGGATAGTTATTAGGAACTAGTTTATTTTCTAGAAGCTATTAGTAGTTAAGAAGTGTCGATTGACACATGTAAAGGTAGTTGTGCCTATTTTTAGTAGTTAGTTATATTTTCAGCTCATGGAGCAATTGTATAAGAACCTCTAAGTTGTATGGAACAAGGGTTGGAACCCATGAGATTTTGAGTTATGTATTTTGATACTTATCTTTAATAAAATTGTAGAGCCAAATGCTGGATTTTCATCAAAGATTCATGTGTTATTGTTGATTACAGCATGTACTTTCTTTTCCTTGTGAATGTTTTCATGTTTTAATGTCTGAAATGAGTGTTTAATGGTTCAGAATTCATACATGTTGTTACGGAGAAAAATTCCTATGGATTGGGGTACCACAACAAACAGAGTAACCGCAGAAATAAATCATTTCCCATATGCAAGAGAAACCAAACATCTAACAATAAAGGATCTCGAAACATACCTTATTCCAGATGGTTGATGTAGATCCCCATTGAGATTTTCCACTCTCACTTGTATTAGAAATTTTCTCTCTCAACATTCAGAAAATAAGACAAGCATGCTATATAATTGTGTTAGACCTACTCTAGCATATATAATCAATAACATATACACATTTAAAAGCATCCATGGATTCAATACTCATTTAAATTCACATTATTGGATAGGAAAAGATATTTCTATTAATATAAATCAGAGATTACAATAGTGACAACCTCTGTTAGCACGTCTATGAACAAGAGAAACTGAGTCCTCCACCTGGGCCTCCACCACTTCAATCATCCATCTCTCAATAGAAATCTCACAAGCAAAGGCAATCTTGGGAAGAACACAAAGTTCTCCAAGGGACAAAGGGATGCAGACTCAAGTATAAGCTTTGACAACAATGAACTATAGTTTTCTTGCTCTTTAATTCCTCTCCCTTCAATGTATCCAAAGGATTCGTTATATAGTTCTTCAATGGGGTAATGGAAGGTTAAATCTAAGCGATCTCAAGGCATATGGAAGGCCAAGAGACAAGTGACTCAGATCCACATCAAGGAAAACTCCAAAACTATTTGGCCTTTTGCACACATCCCGATGTATGTGGATTTAAGGGTCATATCCATGTATATACGTGAGAATAGGTTTAAAAGTTGCGTATGGAAAATAATGCATGTTTTTAGGGATGATCTTGGAAACATCAAAGGTACAAAAATGGTCCATGGGGTCCAAAGAGTCTACAGAGGGACATGGAAGGCCATAAATGTGTGATCCACCATGTGTGGTAAAATCAACTGTAACAGATGCCCCCTAATGTGTGAGGTCAGAGGGGTGATACGATTTCTGAAATACATTATAAGTCCATCCCAGAAGTGGAACGATGAAGAACCAGGTGGAAGAACCAGCCATCCAACAGTATAATACAATAATCAAACTCTGCACATGACTACAAGTATATACAACAGTCCCGGATACATAAGAGTACAATGGCCATGAATAGGCATGATACAAAATGTGACATGTGTGGTCATCACCACATACAATATAAAAATATCAGAATATCCATGAAAGCTGAAGATATACAATGGATCAAGTCACCATAATGGCTGAAGATATTTGACATACACTGGAATCAAGTCACGAGAGCTGAAATCTCATGAACACTGGCATGATCAAGGAGGTAGCATATATGAAATGCCACCAATATAGAAGGTCTTCTATACAATCCGCTATGAGTACATGTCCTACTATGTGAATAGAGGTGTCGAGGTCGAACATAGTAGTCCTTCGTCTAATTATCGATCATTGATGTATACTGTTAATAGACACGAGATCACCCACCGATAAAGAAAATGGGAATCAAGGTACTAGAGTGCAAACTAACAAGTGTGAATAAATGTGTTGAGGTCAAACACTTGAAATAATCCATTGATCCAGGGACATTGATTTATTCCCAAAAAATGTTGATGGCGAGAACCTGCCACTGATGACTGCAAGTCTCAAGGCACTCAAAATTACTCTAGACTCCTATCCCAAAATAAATGATTTGAAGTCAATGGGATGAAATCCACTAGAAGGAGGGAATTAAGGCATCCCCCATCATCCAACATGAGGTACTCAACAAAGCTGTATAAGTTGGAAGGACTCAATCATAATGTGCTCGAACCAATACCAGTACCGGGAATGGCCGACATGCAAAGTCAAGAAAACTGAGGAATGGCCGACTCAGGATTCAACTTCCTTTGAACAAGAGAATAAAGTCAAATGGTGACTAAACGTAGGCAGCATAGACTCAACATACAAAACTGGGACATCTCTGCAACACAGGAGGCATTGATAGAGGCTCCATAGGGACTGGAAGCTTAACCAGTTGGTGGAGATAAACTCAGAGAAATGAGTACAGCTCCTAAATTCAAACTATTAACCCAACCAAAGGATGTGATATATAGTGCTTTGTTCGAAGGTGACACAACTCGACTACTACCAAAGATAACATATTTTCCTATCCGGCTTTTTGGTTTTTTTATGTTTTTTGGAATTTTTCAAATATTTTGAAAAGCTTGAAAAAGAATAAAAGTGCTTTATAGTTACAAATATAGGAGGAGACGAGTGTCAAGGGGAAACTAAACTAGTTCCAAGTAGTGGAACATACCTATGCTCAAAGCAAGGAAACATGTGCAGGATAACGACACTTGGGGGAAAAGTCTCCTCCTGGTAAAAACTGGGGAATCAAGCTGCAAACGATATATAAAACGGCTTTGCTTGGCTAGACATGAGACAATATTGGGCTATATAGCTGATAATCAGAGTTAGGGAAGCCGACATAAGGCTCAAAAAGGTAGGTAAAACTCATGATAATGCAATTACAACTTGACATATACAAGGGAGTCTCGGGGAAAAAGGCCAGCATAAAGGTCAAGAGGAGTATGAAGCTCTTGCTCAAAGTCATGGTGATACTATACAAAGGACTCCCGCAACCTAAAGGAGGCAACGCAACATGGCCACCAAATGCAAAAAGGATCTAACTCAGGAACCCATGTATAGGAAAGCTCTACCATTCGCATAGTGTCACTTATAAAAGCAACATGAAGGTTTCGTGACACCATGGAATGGGTTCGTACCTAAGGTTAAAATGGAACGGTCATAAGGAAATGCATAAGTGCAAGCGCATGTGATATCCTAACCTATATGCTAGTTCAGAAATAATACCTATGATAGGCATGAACGGGTCGAAACCTCGAAGAGAGTGTACAAAAATTGGACCCTATATGACAACCATATTAGTCCAAAACAACCCAAAATAGTCAATAAATAATCAAAACTATAGGATATAGGGAGGAATGATCATGACAACTACACCTAAAGGAAACAATGCAGTGAACGATGGGACATAAAAAAGAAATTAAGGTGTAGACCCAATGTTCACGCATCCACTACCACCCCCGTGAGGGTGAACATCGGTGTAAAAGATCGAGAGGTGGGATTCAACATCTTCCACAAATGGAGTATAGGGAGGAATGTGACCACTCCCAAATCTATGAGCATGGTAAGGGGCTGTGATGCCCCCAAGTTTGACACAAGAGTCTATACTAGGACTAAGGACGAGTGATAGAATACCACGGGGGGTTCACTTTTTGACCAATATCCTAGCACGTTAGTTCATATTGTGGGTTTTAAATTTATTAAAAATCAGGCCAATATATTTTAGGTATTGGGGGGGATGAGAGGTTTAGGGTGATGGGTTAGAGGGTTTTATAAGGATTAGGGTATAAAAAAGGGGTGGTGGGGAGGTTTAAGGTATTGGGAAGGGGTTTCAAAAATAGGAGTTTGGACCAATATCTACAGAAATTAAGGGTATTATTTAATATTCCATGATTGCATGTGCTATGTGAGAGGTTCACTGAGTGAATCCCCTGAGTAGGATACCAGGCATGCCAAAAATAAAAGGACCCGAACTCAAGAGAGCATAAATATACTCAAGTAACCGTGATTCCAAAGGCCAACTAGCACACAAAGAGCACACTCCTAAGGAAATATACAACCAAAATATAAGCAAAACAAGGAGAGTATGTGTGAGCTCCCAAATGCAGGAGGTATGTCTCACCTAGGAGAGGCTCGAAACTCCCATACACTACAAGCGGAGGTATGTAACCAATTATAGTGGCCCTCAGCTTCAACGCATAAAGAGACTGTGCTATTTGACCTCTACCTGACTAGGACACTCATGGAATAACCTCTATAAGTACCGCCTATGATACTTAGGTAAGGAAACTAAGGTCACCTCAATATAACCAATGCTCAGGAGGATAGTCGCACGTGGGATCGACCGTATGGGCAGGGTAGCAAAGCCAAAAACTCTTGAAAGAGCCCCCAGATATGAATACAATCCTGGAAATATCTCTAACGCTCACAGAAAGTGACCAATGGTCATCCCAATCACAATCGTGTGCACTACCTCGTGCTTAACTCCCATGTAAGAGGAGCATCCTAAGAAACACTAATTATATCAAGGATTTCTCTTTCACCTGGATAGACACCTAATTGTTTTGTTTAGTGGTCTTGGAGAATTAACTTACAATGAACTATTGCAAGACCCTAAAACCTATTCTTGTTGGTGCACCCTATAAAATAAAAGAGTGTAATTCATTTTATTATGCGTTGATTTTAATTGGCTTATTACTCAAAAGGAAAAATGGTCATGCAACTAATGATATGAAGACTCAGTAGTGAAATAAAATTGCACACCTAACAAGCAATTCCAAGTGCAATCTTGTAGAATGAAAAACATGGTATGCCACTACATGAGATGAATAAATATATATTCCTTTATGAATGCTAATGCAATCCTTCCTATATGAAAGCCTAAACACAACTCTCATCCAAGCAATCCAATGCAAGTACCTCCTCAAATCCATATCTAAGATGCAACTAAGAGTGCAACTACTTTGTATTTTTCAAAGAATGAAAAATGCAATAACAGTCATCTAAAACTCTCAGTCTTTGCAGCAAGTATAAAACACAATCCCATCAAGACACCAAGACAAAAAAGAGTAATGCACTAATGTAAAAACAAAAAAGGATAAATGAATAAAACTAATTTCAAAGAAAAATCAATGAAAAGACAGTCTCTGGTCACAAAAGAAGCATCCAACAGACAACATCATAACCAAAAAGACCCAACCACACTCACAACCCACCCAACAACTTCCCACAACATCAAACTCACCAAAAGGGAGGATGTATGCAATAGTTTAAAGAAAAACTGCGTATATATGCAACTTTTGACCAAAAAACTACATGTATATGTGGATCTTGGCCAAATCCCTGCATGTATATGCGACTTTTAGCCAGAAATCTGCATATGTAGCAACTTTTGGCCAAAAACCTGCATATACAGAGAAGACAGTGGTAAAAAGTAGGCCAAGGGTCAAACCAATAAAGGGGAGTGTTAATGGATGAACATACTATAAAATGCAACAAAGAAACGAGGAGAAACAAAGAGCAAGTCAAGAATATAAAGCACATTGTTCCCCCAAATCCCAAATAAAAACAAGGAACATCCCCAGTATGGTCGCTGATTCTGTTACAGAAACTTCCTATGGCTTGGGGTACCACAACAAACAAAGTAACCGGATAAATCAATCATTTCCCATATGCAAGAGAAACCAAACATCTAACACTAAAGGATCTTGAAACATACCTTATTCCGGATGGTTGATGTAGATCCTCGTTGAGCTTTTCCACTCTTGCTTGTATTAGCAATTTGCTCTCTCAACATTCAACAAACAAGACAAGCATGCTATATAATTGTGTTAGACCTACTCTATCATATATAATCAATAACATATAAGCATTTAAAAGCATCCATGGATTCAATACTCATTTAAATACAAATTATTAGACAGGAAAAGATATTTCTATTAATATGAATCAGAGATTAAAATAGTGACAACCTCTGTCGGCACGTCTACGAACCAGAGAAACTGAGTCCTCCACCTGGGCCTCCACCACTTAAATCCTCTATCTCTCGATAGCAATCTAACAAGCAAAGGCAAGCTTGGGAAGAACACAAAGTGCTCCAAGGGACAAAGGGATGCAGACTCAAGCATAAGCTCCGACAACAATGGACTATAGTTTTCTTGCTCTTTAATTCCTCTCCCTTCAATGTATCCAAAGGGTTCCTTATATATTTATTCAATGGGGTAATGAAAGGTCAAATCTGAGCAATCTCAAGGCATATGGAAGGCCAAGAGACAAGTGACTCAGATCCACATCAAGGAAAACTCCAAAACTATTTGTCCTTTTGCACACATCCCAATGTACACGGGTTTAAGGGTCATATCCGCATATATATGCGAGAATAGGTTTAAAAGTCATGTATGGAAAATAATGTATGTTTTTACAGATGATCTTGGAAACATAAAAGGTACAAAAATGGTCCATGGGGTCCAAAGAGTCTACAGAGGGACAGGGAAGGCCATAAATGTGTGATCCACCATGTGTGGTAAAATCAGCTGTAACACATGTATATGCTCTGGCTATTATTTTAGATATTCACAAATATTTTCAACTAAAATTAATGAATAATTCATCTTATGGTGTTCTGTATTGATGGAATGTTCTTGTTTCTTTCCTATCACTAGACAATCAACATTTTGACTGTAACTGAGTAATATCTTTCCTCTGTTGAATTTCCTATGCAAACGGCCTTGTGATTTATTCATTATATATTTTGAATCCATAACCCAATGTTTAATTTCCCTATTTCAACCAAAAATACAATCTAAATCTTTATTTTATTTGCATATCTAGCCTTGTTAATAACCAACGATAGATCCTTCTCTACCAAAAAAAAGCTAGTTTTCTTTCTTAAAGTGGTTCTGTTGTTACCTTGAGATTTCCTTCCACAACCTGAGGTAAATTTTGAGTGCTAACAATGTGAATAAAATTCACGAGTATGAAATGGTTCTAACCATTAGAATAATTTGTCTTGTAGAGAAAATTAATATGCACTTACATACAAGTAAATAAGGACATGAATGTGGAGTGATTTCGATGGCTAAGACTGAAACATTACAGTTCGGGACGTTCCTATGCCTCTTGGGAAACATGTCAAATATATGGCTTAGTTATATTCTAATACATGTGAATAATCTTGAAGATATTCTATATTATTTACATTCATGTGTCAAAGAATAAAGTCATATATAGATGAGCATAAGTCTCTATGATGGAGGTTCAATATTATGTTTCTACATTTACATGGTGAGAGGGAGTAGCTATAATCGCTAGCTCCTGAAGAACCAATGTAAATGGTTGATGTACCTCCTGCAAAAAGGAGGCCTTCAAGATTCTCATAATTTAGAAGGAAGATTAGAACAATATTCAAGAGTATTGTTATGATTCTTATGATTAGAGGTGTGGCATCCTCCAGATATGATTTTCCTTAGTTAAGGAAAATGTGCAGTACATATATTGAAGAGTTTCAGGATGATGGATTAAAATTCCATGGCCAGCTATATGTGATCATGGTTTATGTGAGAACGAAATGAAAGAGCATATATATATATATATATATATATATATATATTCAAATTCACATATATACATGGTGATAAACACAATGATACAGTAAACTCAGATTCTATTAAATGAATGAAACAAAACAAAATGTAAAACAAAAGCAGTTAGAATGGTGGTAGTTGTATCTATGAGAAGAGATGTGGCAGCTACGCTCACTCATGACAAGCTAAATACAAAAGGAAGCTGAAGGGAATTTTATCATAAATCCTTGGAGAGGTATAAACCCTAAACCTAACCCTAGGAGATGAATCGTCATGAAGTTTGCGGCCCCAAGGTGGTTAGTTGAACATTCAACTTCTCGGGGTCATAACTTTTGCATACGGTAACTGTTTGGGGTGCTTGATAGCCCGTTGGAAAGGTCTATATGAGATTTAAAATTTTTTAATGGGATAAAATTCATGCAAAATGAAAACATCCCCCCCCCCCCTTCGAATCACCAAAAAAACATCATTTAGGTCCTCAAAACAACCCCAGAAGTTTAGGACCCAAAAAACCCTAGAAAATTACAAGAAAATTGTCAACATTATAAACTATTTTGAGCCAGTGGAATAGTTGGGTGGACACCTATACCAATAAATATCAGTCCTCACCCCTTAGGAAACAATGGTTTCCATTGCGTTGAGTGCCCCCATCAAATGGGGAAACTTCTGCTGAACTTGGCTCTTGGTGATCCACTTTCCTTGGTGGAGGAACTGCCCTTCTTTGACAACTTGATATAGTTGGATATTCTACTAGTGGGTGCCCTTAAGATATGTGTCCATGATATCATCAATGGTTGCTTGTTATTAGTTGGGATTAAGATCTGTAGGTGCCAATTGTTCTGCCACCTCCAATTTTTCCAACAATGGTGCAAAATATGGTCGAAGGAGATCCACATTGAATAATGGGTGTAGTCCAAGGAATGGAGGAATGATTAATTCAAAATCATTATCATCAACTATATTGGTGATGGTGTATCACTCATATCAAAGTGGATGAATCTCACGATGGGGTCCTGTGAGCCTCTCTTTCTGTAAATGCAACCAAACCTTATCCCCAACCTGGAACTTGTGTAGAAACCGATGTTAGTCATTTTGTTGCTTTTATTTAGTATTTTCCTTCTCCAAAATGTCATGGACCTGTTGGAGTATGTGATGGATTTGTTCAAAAATTTGGTGGCCTTATCAAACTCAACTCGAGCATGTGAATATTCCTCCTGTGTGGATGCAAGGGGCAAAGCTACATCAATCGGGGCCAATGGTTGGAAACCCAAGCGCACCTGAAAAGGGTTGTGGCCAGTAGAGATATACAGAGCTCAATTATAGCTATGTTGAAAATAAGGAAGCCTCTCATCCCATGTGAGGGGATGTTTAGAATTGTACATTCTCAGAATATGCATAATCATCATGTTGAATACCTTTATCTTTTCATCAATCTGGGGGTGGAAGGAATTTGATTTGGTGAGTTTGGTATCCATCAATGAACATAGAATAGACCAGAAAGTGCTCAAAAACCTACTATACTGATCTGAAATGATATTTTGTGGAAGCCCAAAATGAACCCAAACATGCTTAAAGAATAGATTAGAAGTGGCTTCAGCAGAGATGCTCTTCTTACAAGCTATCATAATGGCCATCTTAGAGAAGTGATCCACAACCACAAACATTCAGTCATTACCATGCTTATTTGAAGGTAGTACTAACATGTAATCCATGGATATGGATTCCCATGGCCCATTTGGAGTGGGAAGGGGGGTGTACAACCCTTGATTTTTAACGGTTGGTTTTGCGATGCCGTGGGAAGTGCAGGATATGATATATCAACCAGCATCTTGTCAGATTTTGGGCCAATAAAAATAATTTTGTAAAACTATCGCTATCTTCTCAATACCAAAATTCCCTGCCAATCGACTGTAATGTGCTTCCCAAATCATATTCACACGCTCACTTAAAGGAACATAGAGATGGCCCAGGTGGCATAACAATACTTCCTAAAGATGAAATTCTACCATGTTGTACCTGTACACAATGATTTATAGATAGGAGTGAACTCAAGATCATCGTCATATAGTTGAGGCCACCCAGAGGTCTCGTGGCCGCAAGAGTTGAGAACCGTTGTTAATTCCGCCACTAGAGGTCGTCTGAGGAAATCAACGACTTGATTGGTGCTTCCATACTTATATTTAATGTTCAGGTGGAATTGCTACAAGTAAGTGGACCACTTCTGGTGTCGGTCATTCTGTAACTTTCCTTGGATTTCCATGAACTTCAATGGATTATGATCAGTGTGGATGACTGTTTATTTTCAAAGGATGTAATGCTTCCATTGGCGGTAGGCTTGGACAATGGAGTACATTTACTTATCATAGGTGGGGTACTTGTGGACTATATCTGAAAGTGTATCACTATGATATGCCACTAGATGGCCATGCCGAGCGAGGACCACACCAATAGTGTAGTCCGAAGCATCTGTCTCGATCTCAAAGGGTTGTTGTAGATCTGGTAAGGTAAGGATGGGTATCAAACATAAGCGGCTTAAACTCCTAAAATGTGTGTTGTTGTGTCTTGGACTAGATGAACTTGGCCTTAGATCTCCCTTTGGTCACTTGGCTAATGGACCAAGCAATATTAGAGAAGCCCAACACAAATCTGTGATAGAAGCTTGCAAGGCCTAGGAATATGCGAAGCTACGTGAGAGTCATCAAGGTCTTCCAATCGTGAATGGCTTGGATCTTGATTGAATATACATGAATACCATGATATTCCACAATGTATCCTAGATACTAATCCCTTTCCATGCCAAATAGGCACTTCTCTAATTTGGCATATAACTTGTGTTGTCATAGGGTGCCGAGGACCTGGTGGATATGCTCGAGATGTTCTACCCATGTTCTACTGTGGATGAGGATATAATCTAGATATACGACCACAAAGGAAGTGGTGAATGGATGTAGAATGTCATCAATAATCCTCATGAAGGTTGCTGGAGCATTAGTTAAGCCAAAAGGCATGACCAACCACTCAAAAAGGCCTTCCCAATATTTGAAGGAAGTCTTCCAAACATCAGTTTGATCAATCGACACTTGATGATAACTAGATTTTAGGTCAATGTTATTGAAATTCTTGGCCCCTTGAGATGATCGAGGAGGTCATTGATCTATGGAATGGGATAGATATTCCAGAATGTGGTCTTGTTTAGAGCTCGGTAGTAAATATAGAGTCGTCAACGTGTCCCATCTTTCTTCTGTACCAACACAATTGGGCTCCCACAGGGTGAGGAGTTGGGTTGAATGTACCATTTTTGGATTAACTCTTGAATATGGTGTTTGATTTCTTCATTCTCCATGAGGGAATGCATGTATACTATCCCATTAGATAAAGGTGCACCGGGGATCAAATCAATGGAGTGCTTGACTGGATAATGTACTGGGACCCCAACAAGTGTAGTGAATATGTCTTTGTATGCTTCCACAATCATGTCCAGTTGTTTCTGCTATGTAGAGAGATTCTATGTGGAGGCAGTGGATGTTGTTGTTGTCTTTCATCCTCCCTTAGAATGAACCATGAAGAGTATGAATTTCCCTGTTTGGGAGATTACCTTCCTACACTACTTCGTTGTGATGAGAGACACTGCAGTAGCAAAAATTGTCTCTAGTATCCTGTAGATTTTATTTCCCAAAGTAATAATGACACTATGAGTTCTAGAATCATACACAACATGGTGTTTCCACATATATGCTTGTCCTAAAAGAACATCACAAAATTGAAGTGGGGAAAAATCCCACATTACCTCATCTTTGAAGGGCTTGATGTCGTAGGAGAGGTGCCACTGTTAACTGACACAGATGTCTCATCCATGGATCAGCTAACCAATGTTGTAGGGTTGGGGATGGGGAACTAACCAAAGATTGAATCTGTTGACGACCTCAGTCGAGATTAGGTTCTTCTGACTACCATTGTCGACAATTATGTTGGAGACATTTACCATCATACACACTCTTTTTGGTCAAATTTTCCTAGTTAAACCACTATCCTAAGTATAATTGACATTAATTGACATCAGTGGAGCATTAATTGACATCATCAAGTCACACCCACACCTACCTTTAGTCAAGGAGGCTAACTTAGCCTTCTCCTACATTTGGGGAGGCTAACTGGAGCACTCCAGGGGTTATCTGAGTGATATTAATGCACCTATTTGCTAACTAGTGGTTAAAATCAATTAAACAAGTTAGTTAAGGAACCTCCTCTCATTAAATATATTATTTAATGATTATTTAATGAACTGGAGTCAACAGGGGTACCTCCACCAACTTCTGATGTGTAGTTCAACTTCAGTTAACCTCATCGGGGTTCATTGGAGTTAGTGTAGCGCTACCTCTTGATGGTTGGTGAGTTGTGACATGTGTCTGATCTCTTTCAGTTAAGACTCGGTCATTTATTGTACTCCAACTTCACTTAGGGTTAGTTGAGTCAATTAGGGTTTTGGTCAGTGGTTAACTGAGTGTGAACCATGGCTTATAGTCAGTTAAGCTAGACTCACTCATTCAATTCGAATGAAATCCTAAGGAATTCGAATTGTCTCTTCATTCATTCTTGTAGCATGTCATTGTAATTGTAATCATTTATTCTTTATGTGAATACAGAGCGGCTACTATTCCTGTATACCGATTACACCATTTCATGAGTTATTTGTTGATTAATATTTGATGAGATTGATTCTTTGTTCCTAGATTAATAGACAAGATTAATAAATGAAATGTAGAGGTGTTCCCTGCACCCATATTTGTGTGTGGAAGAGGTGCTACACTTCCTCTGGCTCCTCTGACTCTTATGGTTGAATATTTGCAGTTGCTATGGTGGAATTATGTTATGCGTCAATGATATGCTTACCCCTTTCTTTATATGCATCAGTGTCTAAGTCAGAGTCTGGATCCAAGGATTTTGTCTTGGCCAAGAATGACTCATTAAAGAAAATTTCAACTCAAAATAGGCATCCTAAAGAAAATTAATAAAATAATAGTTAAAATAACAAAATAATATTTATTAATTTTGGAGGAAGAAAAGAAAAAACTACTTCTTTGTTTGTATTTTCGACATATCTCCCTGTTTTTTTACTCAAATTTGGATCGGGATAGTTCATTGGATGTGAAATTAAATTCTGCATCCAACGTTTACCCACTCGGCATACTTTTGATGGGCCCTGCTACCCCAAAAACAAAAAATACTTGAAAACATGTGATGATGATGTCATCATCACATGTTTTCAGGTATTTATTGTTTTTGGGGTAGCGGGGCCCATCAAAAGTATGCCAAGTGGGTACTCGTTGGATGCGGAATTTAATTCCAAATCCAATGATCTCTCCTGATCAAAATTTGAGTAAATATATAGGGAGATATGTCGAAAATACAAACAAAAAAGTAGTTTTTTTTTATGATACCTATCCCCAAATTTATATTAAAAAATTGTTTAAGAGGTGCTCCCTTTTTGAATTTTAAATAATTTTGATTGGCTAATACATGATGACATGGAATTTGTATTATTTTTGGAAGGCCCATTTTAAATTGAAATTTCCTCTAATGACTTTCAGTGTCATTCATCAGTTTTGTGCTAGGGGGTTTTATGGAACTCGCACCACTTTCTAGTGTCCTTCTTGAATTTCTTGTTTCCCTTCTTTGTTTGTGGCTTGGTCTGGTTGTCAATACTTTGGCCATCCTTTCTATGTCCTTTATATTGTGAGTTAGGGCCACTTTTTCATGGATTCCACTGCTGATTTGTAGACCCAAAATCCCTCTTATTCTTTTGCTCAATTTTGATGGCGTATCTGTAAGCTGCTCCTAGTGAGGATATGTCCAGGAAATCCATCTCTGAATAAATGTACTTGTGAATAAAACTGCAGTATTTTAGAACCAAGTGTCATTCACAGTCTCTAATATCCAACTTTAAGTGCAGCGAATGGAATATATTAGTATACTCCGGCACTGTCTGGTCTCTTTCCTGGCGCAATGTCGTCGACTGGGTGTATTGGTCATCATAGTTTCTGATAGGGTAGAATTCCTCTTTGACGACATCAAAAAAAATATTCTCTAGTGGGTACTATTTTGAATATCTCAGATTCATCCTTTGTATGCCTTTCACAGTACCCATCCCACAATTATTTGACATTGGGGAGGGACTTAAGGAGTGCGAAGGTGATATTTTCGTTGTCGGAAAATTTTTGAACAAAGAAGTAACCCTCTAATAGACTTAACCATTTTCCCAAAGCATTTGCATCTATATTTCCTTCAAATAAGGGGATGTAAAAGTTAACTTGTACCTTGAAGGGAGTCTCACCCCCGAAACGGTTGCTCATTGAAGGTGCATCTGCTGCCTTCGACATTCTTAGAAGGATCTGGGCGAAGTTATCTCGTTCCTCCACCACATGAGGGCTTCCTCGAGAAAATTTTTAATAGGATATCCTGATCTTTAATATCTCTTTTCTTCTCTCTCCATGTGAGGATGCTTGGGATGACGAGAGGTATTTTTCCCAATCTCAACTAAATCTAGACCCAACACTCGATATTTAGATCTCGTCGGGGACATGCACTGAGAAACCACAAGAGAAAAAAGCTCTAATACCACTGATATGGATTTATATGAGAAAAAAATGAAAGAGAATATATATATATATATATATTCAAATGCACATATATATATGGGCATAAACACAGTGATATAGTAAACTCAGAATCTATTAAATTAATGAGCTAGAAAAAACTGTATAACAAAAGCATCTAGAATGGTGGTAGTTGTATATTTGAGAAGAGATGTGGCAGATACACATAATCGTGACAATATGATTACAAAATAAGGCCAAAGGGCCTTTTATCATAAATAATTGGAGAGGAAGAAACCCTAAACCTAACCCTAGGAGTTGAATCATCATGAAGTTTGCGACCTAAAGGTTGTTAGTTGAATAGTCAACTTCTCGGGGTGATAACGTTTGCATATGATCTTTGTTTGGGGCGCTTGATATCCCATTGGAAATTTCTCTCTGAGCTTTACAAATTTTTAATGGGGCCAAATGCATGCTGAGGGAAACCATTTCTCCCCCGAATCACCAAAAAACATCGTTTAGGGCCTCAAAACGACCCCAAAGGTTTAGGACACAAAAAACCATAGAAAATTACAAGAAAATTGTGAACATAAGAAAATGTTTTGAGCCAGTGGAATAGGTATATGGACACCTATAATGATATGGATCATCCCTCCCCTCTTAGGAAGTAATGGTATCCATTTCATTGAGTTCCCCCATCAAATGGGGAAAATTCTGTTGAACTTGACTCTTGGTGAGCCACTTTCCTTGGTGGAGGAGTTGTCCTGCTTTGACAACCCGATATAGTTGGATATTCTACTGATGGGTGAATTAACCTATGTGTCCATGATCTAATGAATGGTTTCTTGTTCCATACAGTCGGATTAAGCTCTTTAGGTGTCAATTGTTTTTCCACCTTTGAGGTGTCCAACAGTGGTGCAAAATATTGTCGAAGGAGCTCCACATTGAATACTTGGTGCAGGACAAGGAATGGAGGAATACTTACTTCAAAAGCATTATCACTGACTTCCTTGGTGATGGTGTATGGCCCATATCAAAGTGGATGAAGCTTGCGATGGGGTCCTGTGAGCCTCTCTTTCTGTAAATGCAACCAAACCTTATCCCCAACCTGAAAATTATGTGGAACCCGATGTTGGCCATGTTGCTACTTGTATTTAGTATTGGACTTCTACAAAAAGTCATCGACCTTTTGGTAGATGTGATGGATTAGTTCAAAAAATATGGTGGCCTTATCAACCTCAGCCAGATAATGGGAAGATTCCTCCTCTATGGATGAAAGGGGAAAATCTACATCAATCGGGGCCAATGTTTGGAAACCCAAGCATGCCTAAAATGGGTTGTGACCAGTAGAGCTATGCAGAGCGGTTATAGCTATGTTGAAAATAAGAAGGATCTCATCCCATGTGCGTGGATTTTTATAATTGTACATTCTCAGAATATGCACAATCATCTGGTTGACTACCTATGTTTGTCCATCAGTCTGGGGGTGGAAGGAAGTTGATTTGGTGAGCTTGGTATCCATCAATGACGATAATATAGACTAGAAAGTGCTTAGGAACTTACTGTCCTGATATGAAATGATATTCTGTGGCATCCCAAAATTAACCCAAACATGCTCAAAGAATAGCTTAGAAGTGGCTTTGGTAGAGATGCTCTTCTTATAAGCTATCATAATAGCCATCTTAGAGAAGTGATCCACAACCATAAACACAGATTCATTACCATGCTTAGTTGAAGGTAATCTTGACATGTAATCCATGGATATGGATTCCCATGGTCCATTTGGAGTGGGAAGGGGTGTGTACAACCCTTTCTTTTTAATGGTTGGTTTTGGGATGGCGTAAGCAGTGCAGGATCTGATATATCGACTGACATCTTGTCACGGGGACTTCACTTAGTGAACCTCTCACATAGCACATGTGATCATGGGATATTAAAGAATACCCTTAATTTACAGAGATATTGACCCAAACTCTTTTTGTTGAAACCCCCTCCCAATACTTAAAACCTCCTCCCCACCCCTTTTTATACCTCAATCCTTATAAACCACCCTACCCACCCCCACCTTAAGCCACTCACCCCCACCAATACCTGCAATATATTGGTTCAATATTTGATAATTTTAAAACCCGCAATATGAACTAACGTGATAGGATATTGGTAAACAAGTGAAACCCCCGTGTGTCTTGTCAAATTTTGGGGAAATAAAAATATTTCTGCAGAACTGCCACTATCTTCTCAATACCAAAGTCCCCTGCTACTCGACTCTAATGTGCTTCCCAAATCATCTTTGCATGTTTTCTTGAAGGAACACAGAGATGGAACATGTGGCATAACAATACTTCCTGAAGATGAAAGTATTCCACTGGTGTACC
This sequence comes from Pseudotsuga menziesii, assembly GCA_001517045.1. Taxonomy (NCBI): domain Eukaryota; kingdom Viridiplantae; phylum Streptophyta; class Pinopsida; order Pinales; family Pinaceae; genus Pseudotsuga; species Pseudotsuga menziesii. The sequence continues at coordinate 123,836 of LPNX010546944.1, read as the reverse complement.
TACACACAATGATTGATAGATATGAACAAAATCAGGATAATTGTCATATATTTGAGTCCACCCAGAGGTCTCATGGCCACAAGAGTTGATCACCATTGTTAATGCCACCACTAGAGGTCAGCTGAGGCAATCAACGAATCTATTGGTGCTGCCCCTTTTATATTTAATGTTCAGGTCTAATTGTTGCAAGTAAGTGGACCACTTTTGGTGGCGGTCATTCTGTAACTTTCCTTGGGTTTACATGAACTGCAAGGGCTTATGATTAGTGTGGATGAATGTTTATTTTCCAAGGATGTAATGCCTCCATTGGCGACAGGATTGGACAATGGAGTATATTTCCTTGTCATAGGTGGGGTACTTGCAGAATGTATCTAAAACTATCTCACTATGATATGCCATTGGATGGCCATGCTGAGTGAGGACCGTACCAACAACATAGTCCGAAGAATCAGTCTAGATATCAAAGGGTTGTTGTAGATATAGAAAGGTAAGGATGGGCACCGAACATAAGTGCTACTTCAACTCCTCAAATGCATGTTGTTGTGGCCTGGACCAGATGATATTGTCCTTAGATACCCCTTTGATCACCTAGCTAATGAACCAAGCAATATTAGAGAAGCCCAATACCAATTTGTGATAAACTTTTGGAAGAACTAGGAAGTTGCGAAGCTCTGTGAGAGTCATCAGGGTCAAACAACCACGAATGTCTTGGATATTTATCGGATCTACATGAACACCATGTTTTTCCACAATGTATCCTAGATAATGAACCATTTCCATTCCAAATTAGAGATTCTCTAGATTTGCATATAACTTGTGTTGTCACAGGGTGCTAAGGACCTGGTGGCTATGCAAGAGATGTTCTACCCATCTTCTACTGTAGATCATGATATCATCTAGATATACGACCACAAAGGAATTGGTGAATGGCCATAGAATGTCATCCATCATCCTCATTAAGGTTGTTGGAGCATTAGTTAAGCCGAAATGAATTCCCAACCATTCAAAAAGGCCTTCCCTGTATTTGAAGGTAGTCTTCCAGACATCGATCTGCTCAATCGACACTTGATGATAGTCATATTTCAGGTCAATCTTGTTGAAATACTGTCCCCCCTTGAGCTGATCAAGGAGGTCATCTATCCATGGAATGGGATACTAATTCCATACTGTGATCTTTATTAGAGATCAGTAGTTAATACAGATTCACCATGTCCCTTCTTTCTTTTGTACCAACAGAATTGGGATACCAAAGGGTGAGGAGATGGGTTGAATGTGCCCCTTTTGTATTAACTCTTGAATTTAGAGTTTTATTTCTTTGTTCTCCATGAGGGAACACATGTAGACTGCCCCATTAGGTAAAGGCACATCGAGGATCAAAACAATGGAATCCTTGACCAGATAATGTACTCAAACCCCAACAAGTGTGGTGAATGTGTATTTTTATGCTTCCATGATATTTTCCACCTATTTATACTACGTAGATGGATTCTATGTGGAGGCGGTGGATGTTTCTATGATATTTTGTTCCCCCTCAGAATGAACTATGAATAATACAAATTTCCTTGTCTTGGAGATTAGCTTCCTACACTGCTTCGCTATGATGAGAGAGACTGTAGTAGCAGGAAGTGTCTTTGGTATCCTATAGAGTTTATTTCCCAAATTAATAATGACACTATGACATCTAGACTCATACACAACATGGAGTTTCCACATATATGGTTGTCCTAAAAGAACATCACAAACTTCAAGTGGGGAAACATCACACATTACCTCATCTTTGAAGGGCTTGATGTCGTAGGAGGCGACGCTGTTGATTGACATGGATGTCTCATCCATGGGTCTACAAACAAATGTTTTAGGGTTGGAGATGCAGAACCATTGGAAGATTCAATATTTTGATGACCTTAGCTGAGATGAGGTTTTTCTAACTACCATTGTGGACAATGAAATGTAGTGGAGTCCCCTGCACCCATAGTTGTGAGTGGAAGAGGTGCTCCACTTCCTCTGGGTCCTCTAACTCTTTTGGATGGATATTTGTGGTTTCTATGGTGGAATTAAGTTCTACGTCAATTATCTACTTACTCCTTTCTTTCTATGCATCGGTGTCTGAGTGAGAGTCTTGATCGAGGGATTTTTTCTTATCCAACAACGACTGCTTTTACTAGCATTCATCAGTGTTGTGTCAGGGGATTTTATGGAACTCATACCACTTACCGATGTACTTTTTATTTCTCATTACCCTTCTTTGTTTGTGGATTGGACTGGTTGTCGGGACTTTGGACATCATTTCTTTGTCCTTTGGGTTATGAGTTAGGGCCACATTTTCTTGGCATCTACTGCTAATTTGTAGACCCAAAATCCTGGTTAATCTTTTGATTAAATTTTTTCTCTAGTTTGATAGCGTATCGGTAAGATGCTCCTAGTATATGTCCAGGAAATCCATCTCTGACTGAATGTACATGTTCAGACCACTACAGGATTTTAGAACCAAGTATCATTCACAGTCTCTAATACCCAGCTTTGACCGCAGGGTATGGAATATATTAGTATACTCCGACATTGTTTGGTCTCTTTCCTGGTGCATTGTCATCGACCGCATGTATTGGTCATCATAGTTTCCTACAGGGTAGAATTCCTCTTTGACGTTTGTTAGCACTCAACATGTACCTCCAGTTGCAAAAAGTTAATCTCAAGGTAACCACAAAACCAAGATTTAGGAAAGAAATATTGATTCTTTCAAATTAGAGAGGGATCTCTCAATGATTGTTTTTACAAGGCCAGATATATGAACAAGAAATACAATCATAATTGGTGTTGGTTGAAACAAGACAAGTGCACAATGGGAAATGGAGTCAGAATAATGGTATAATTCACAATGCTATTGCATGGAAATTTTTAACAAAGGAAAGGTAGCAATCTTGTTACATTCGAAATTCTTTGGACTAGTGATCATAGAAGAAATAAAGAACAGTCCATTAACGTGGGCATCTAACAAGGATGAATCCAGCATTAAATAGTGATGAATAGGTTTTTGTAAATATATGAAATTAATAGATGGAGCATACAAGTATCAATTATGTGCTATTAAAGACTCATTTCAGACATGAAAGGAAAACATTGTGTAAGTAAATAACAGGAAATACATTCACATAAGAAGGGGAAATACATACTGCAACATTGACAACACAGAAATCTTTGCAAAATTCCAGATTTGGCTCTATGATTTTATTATAGAGGTAGATCTCAAAATACAACGCTGAATTCTCACGGGTTCCAACCCCTTTTTCATTACAATAACTGGTTCTTATACAAACTGCTCCATGAGCTAAAATAACAAACTTCTAATAATAGGCATAACCACCCTTACATCTGTCATCTACATTTATGAACTACCTACTATTTTTTGAAAAATAAACTAAATCCATAGCTAACTAATTATTTAAAAATAATCCTTCAATGATATTCAATAGTCTTCATGAATGTAGCTGATACTTTGATCTTCCATATTTCTCGACCAATTTCCATTGATGAAAAGATGGTAAGTACAGGGTGGAAATTTCTTTTTCTAGTACTCACAGCTCCATGTGGTCTCTATATGAAAAGTATGGTAAACATGCACATGTGGCCTTCACCTGGGTTGTCAATACAGGATGCCTCTACTCTATTCCGCTAATTTTCAACTTGATTTTCCCCATGTTTGTTCTCATAGCGGAATTCATTTGAACCATTGATATGAAACTCCTTTAAATATCTGTTGTCTATCAATGATGGGCATACCAAATTCCGTAAATCTTCAACCTTGATTTCTTCATGCATGTTATTCCAATGGAATCCATATCCACCATAAATATTTCCTATCCTTCGATCTTCACTGTTGAAAGGTGAGGGATCTACTCGATTCCATTGATTTGAGAATTTTGTTTTTCCTTGCATGTTTAATCAGGGAAAATATTTCTAACCATAGATCTTACTCAATCTGCTGATTTGATGGTAGATTTTAGCTACAAGTTAACTAAATTCTGTAGGTAATAAAATTTAATTGAACCTTGCAACTTACCTCTGCGGATTGATCTGTAGTCGTCGATCTCCTCTGCTGTAGATCTACACCATTGATTCTTGCTGCGACATAACACTGAAGCGGATTTCTCATACACAACTTATTTCCAAGGTTGCTCTTAGAGTTTTATTCACATTTTTTCATTTTATACCTAGGAATAAGTCCTCCAAAGCATTTTAGAACCCCATCTGCATACCCCTAGGTCATATGATACAAATTTTTAGACCTTGCCTTTCATTTCCTCTAGTATGACCCCTTCCAACTTCTTAACCCAAAAATGGTGCTAACAACGACATCGACAAAAGATGCCCAAGTGGGTTCTATTTTGAATATCTCAGATTCATCCTTTGCATGCCTCTCACATTACCCATCCTACCAATCTTTAACATGGGGGAGGGACTTAAGAAGCGCGAAGGTGATCTTTTCATTGTCAAATTTTTTTTGAACAGAGAAGTAAAACTCTAACAAACTTAACCATTTTTTAAAGCATATGCATCTATATTTCCTTCAAATAAGGGGATGTCAAAGTTAAGTTGTACCTTGAAGGGAGTCACGCCCCTGAAATGGTTGCTTGTTGAAGGTACACCTACTGTCGTCAACATTCTTAGAAGGATCTAGGTGAAGTTATCTCATTCCTTTATCGCACGAGGGATTCCTCTAGCAACATTTTAATAGGATCTCATGCTCTGTCATCTATCTTTTATTCTCCCGCCATGTGGGGCTACTTGGGACAATGAGAGGTATTTTCCCCAATCTCAACTAGTTCGAGATCCAACTCTCGATATTCAGATCTTGTCGGGGACATGCACTGATACCACAAGAGAAGAAAGCTTTGATACCACTGATCCATATTTATGTGAGAATGAAATGAAAGAGAATATATATATATATATATATATATATATATATATATTCAAATGCAAAGATATATATGGCAATAAACAAAGTGATACAGTAAAATCATATTCTATTAAATGAATGAAACCGAACATATTGTAAAACAAAAGCAACTAGAATAGGTGTAGTTGTATCTTTGAGAAGAGATGTGCCGGTTACGCTCAATCGTGACAACATGAATACAAAAGGAGGTAGAAGAGCCTTTTATCATAAATCCTTAGAGAGGTAAAAACCCTAAAACTAACCCTAGGAGATGAATTTTCATGAAGTTTACAGTGCCAACGTGGCTAGTTGAACAATCAACTTCTTGGGGTCATAAATTTTGCATACGATCTTCGTTTGGGGTGCTCGATAGGCCATTGGAAAGGTCTATCTAAGATTTATAAATTTTGATAGGGTCCAAATTCATCCCAAATGTACCATTAGAGGAATTTTGGGGTCTAAAATGGGCCTCCTAAGGAAAATACTAAAATAATAGTTAAAATAATAAAATAATAGTTAAAATAATAAAATAATATTGATTAATTTTGGAGGAAGAAAGAAAAAAACTACTTTTTGTGTTCGTATTTTCGACATATCTCCCTGTGTTTTTAATAAAATTTCGATCATGAGAGCTCGTTGGATGTGGAATTTGATTCCACATCCAACGAGTACCCACATTCCATACTTTTGACGGACCCCGCTACCCCAAAAACAAGAAATACCTGAAAAAACGTGATGATGATGTCATCATCACATTTTTTCAGGTATTTCTTGTTTTTGGGGTAGCAGGGTCCATCAAAAGTATGCAGTGTGGGTAACTGTTGGATGCAGAATCAAATTCTGCATCCAACGAGCTCTCCTGATCGAAATTTGAGTAAAAACACAATGAGATATGTCGAAAATACGAACAAAAAAAGTAGTTTTTTTTAATGACAAATATGTCAATTCAACCATTATGGTTGACTTATTTTATTGAAATTCTATTGGTTCTTGAATTCCAACTCACAAAAACTTATTTTGGCACGTTTTCTTATAAGGCCCATTTTAGACCCCAAATTTCCTCTAATGCCATATGGCCCCCTGAATCACCAAAAAATGTCGTTTAGGGAATCAAAACAGCCCCGAAAGTTTAGGACCTGAAAAACCGTAGAGAATTACAAGAAAATTGTCAACATGAGAAACGTTTTTGAGCCAATGGAATAGGTGGGTGGACACCTATATCCATATGGATCAGTCCTCCCCCCTTAGACAACAATGGTATCCATTTTGTTGAGTTCCCCCATTAAATGGGGAAACTTTTGCTGAAATTGACTCTTGGTGAGCCACTTGCCTTGGTGGAGGAGCTTCCCTGCTTTCACAACTCGATATAGTTGGATATTCTGCTAGAGGGTTCCCTTAACCTGTGTGTCCATGATTTGATCAATGGTTTCTTGTTCCATGTAGTCATTATTACGCTCTATAGGTGTCAATTGTTCTTCCACCTCTGAGGTGTCCACCAGTGGTGTAGAATATGGTCGACGGATCTCCACATTGAATACTGGTTGCAGACCAAGGAATGGAAGAATTCCTAATTCAAAATAATTATCACCAACTACCTTGGTGATGGTCTATGGCCCATATCGAAGTGGAAAAATCTTGTGATGGGGTCCTGTGAGCCTTTCTTTCTGTAAATGAAACCAAACCTTATCCACAACCTGGAACTTGTGTGGAACCCGATGTTGGTCATGTCGCTGGTTGTAATTAGTATTAGCCTTCTCCAAAATTTCATGGACCTGTTGGTGGATGTGATGGATTTGTTCAACAAATCTGGTGGCCTTATCAACCTCATCCTAAGCATAGGAATATTCCTTCGGTGTGGATGCAAGGGGCAGAGCTACATCAATCGGGGCCAATGGTTGGAAACCAAAGAACACCAAAAAAGGGTTGTGACTGGTAGAGCTATGCAGAGCTTAGTTATAGCTATTTTGAAGATAAGGAAGGATCTCATCCCATGTGCGGGGGTGTTTAGAATTGTACATTCTCAGAATATGCACACTTATCTGGATGAATACCTCTGTTAGTTCATCAGTTTTGGGGTGGAAGGTAGTCAATTTGGTGAGCTTGGTATCCTTCAATGACCATAGGATAGAATATAAAGTGCTTAGGAACCTGCTGTCCCGATCTAAAACGATAGTCTGTGGTAGCCCAAAATGAACCCAAACATGCTCAAAGAATGGCTTAGCAGTGGATTTGGCAGAGATGATATTCTTATAAGCTATCGAAATGTCCATCTTAGAGAAGTGATCCACAACTACAAATAAAAAGTCATTACCATATGTAGTTGAAGGTATTCCTGACATGTAATCCATGGATATGGATTCCCATGGCCCATTTGGAGTGAAAAGGGGGGTGTACAACCCTTCATTTTTAACGACTAGTTTTGCAATGGCACAGGTAGTGCAGGATCTGATATATCAACTGACGTCTTGTCAGAGTTTGGGATAGTTAAAATACTTCTACAAAAATTCCACTATCTTCTCAATTACAAAATTCCCTACCACTCGACTGTAATGTGCTTCCCAAATCATCTTAGCACGCTCACTTGAAGGAACACAGAGATATCCCAGGTGGCATAACAATTATTCCTGAAGATGCAAGTCTTCCACTGGTGTACCTACACATAATGATTGATAGATAGGAGTGAACTTATGGTCATTGTCATATATTTGAGGCCACCTAGAGGTATCATGGTCGTAAGAGTTGAGCACCATTTTTAATGCCACCATTGGATGTTGACTGAGGAAGTCAACGACTCGATTGGTGTTGCCCTTATTATATTTAATGTTCAAGTGGAACTGTTGCAAGTAAGTGGAAAACTTTTGGTGGAAGTCATTCTATAACTTTCCTTGGGTTTGCATGAACTAAAAGGGATTATGATTAGTGTGGATGACTGTTTCTTTTCCAAGGATGTGATGCTTCCATTGGAGACAAGATTGGATAATGGAGTACATCTCCTTGTCATAGGTGGGGTACTTGCAGAATATATCTGAAGCTATCTCACAGTGATATTCCATTGGATGGCCATCCTGAGTTAGGACTGAACCAACAATGTAGTCTGGAGCATATGTCTCGATCTCAAAGGGTTGTTGTAGGTCTGGTAAGGTAAGGATGGGAGCCAAACATAAGCACTACTTCATCTCCTCAAATTAATGTTGTTGTGGCTTGGACTAGATGAACTTGTCCTTAGATACACCTTTGGTCACCTGGCTAATGGAACAAGGAATATTAGAGAAGCCCAACATCAATTTGCGATAGAATTTTTCAAGGTCTAGGAAGCTGCGAAGCTCTGTAAGAGTCGTCGGGGTCAACCGATCATGAATGGATTTGATATTGGCTAGATCTGCATGAACACCATGTTCATCCATAATGTATCCTATATACTAAACCCTTTCCATGCCAAATGAGCACTTCTTTAGATTGGCATATAACTTGTGTTGTCACGAGGTGCTGAGGACCTGGTGGATATGATGGAGATGTTCTACCCATGTTCTACTGTAGATCAGGATATCATCTAGATATATGACCACAAAGGAATTGGTGAATGTTCATGCAATTTCATCCATCATCCCCATGAAGGTTGTTGGATCATTAGTCAAGCCAACATCGGTCTTCTCAATCGACACTTGATGATATCTAGATTTCAGGTCAATCTTGCTTAAATACTCCCCCCCCTTGAGTTGATCGAGGAGGTCATCTATTTGGGGAGCAGGATATTGATTTCGGACTGTGATCTTGTTTAGAGCTTAGTATTCAATACAGAGTCATCATGTCCCATCTTTGTTCTATACCAACTCAATTGGGCTCCCACAGGATGAGGAGTTGGGTCGAATGTGCCCCTTTTGGATTAACTCTTGAATCTAGTGTTTGATTTATCCGTTCTCCATGAGGGAATGCCTCTAGACTATCCCATTAGGTAAAGGCACACCAGGGATCAAATCAATGGAATGATTAACCGTACAATTTACTGGAAGCCAAAAAGGTGTGGTGCATATGTCTTTGTATGCTTCCACGATCTTGTCCACCTATTTATGTTGAGTAGAGGGATTCTGTGTGGAGGTGGTGGATGTTGCTGTGATCTTTTGTTCCACCTCAAAATGAACCATAAAGAGTACTAAGTGTCTCTGGTATCCTGTAGAGTTTCTTTCCCAAAGTAATAATGAAACTACAAGGTCTAGAATCATACACAACATAGCATTTCCACATATATGGTTATACTAAAATAACATCACAAAGTTCAAGTGGGGAAACATCACACATTACCTCATGTTTGAAGGGATTGATGCCGTAGGAGAGGAAACAATGTTGACTGGCATAGATGTCTCATCCTTGGCTCAGCCAACCAATGTTGTATAGTTAGCGATGCAAAACCATCAGAAGCTTCATTATTTTGATGACCTCAACTGAGATGAGGTTCTTATAACTACCATTGTCGACAATGAAATGTAGCGAAGACCCATGCACCCATAGTTGTGAGTGGAAGAGGTGCTCCACTTCCTCTGGCTCCTATGACTCTTCTGATTGTATGTTTGCGATTGCTATGGTGGCATTAGGTTCTGCATCAATGATTTGCTTACCCATTTCTTTCTATGCATCAGTGTCTTAGTCAGAGTCTGGATCCGAGGATTTTGTCTCGACCAACAATTACTTCTTTGAGAGACATTCATCAGTGTTGTGCCAAGGGATTTTATGGAACTCACACCACTTGTTAGTTTCCTTCTTCTATTTCTCGTTACCCTTATTTTTTTGTGGCTTGGACTAGTTGTCGGAATGTTTTCTTAGATTCTGCTGCTAATTTGCAGACCCAAAATCCCGCTTATTCTTTTTCTTAAACTTTTGCTTGATTTTGAAGGCGTATCGGTAAGCTTCTCCTAGTGAGGATATCTCTAACCAAATGTAGCTGTGTAGACCACTACTGTATTTTTAGAACCAAGTGTCATTCATAGTCTCTAATACCTAGCTTTCAACACAGTGTATGGAATATTCTAGTATACTCCGGCACTGTTTGGTCTCTTTTGTAGCACAATGTCACCCACCGGGTGCATTGGTCATCATAGTTTTCGATAGGGTAGAAGTCCTCTTTAATGGTTTCTTTCTCTCTAGAGAGAGATCTCTCAAGGTTTTTTTTCACAAGGACGGATTTATGAACAATAAATAAAATTATAATTGTTGTTGGTTGAAACAAGATAAGTGCACATTGGTCAATGTAGTCAGAATAATGACATAATTCACAATGCTATTGCATGGAAATTTATAACAAAGGCAAGGTAGCAATCTTGTTACAGTCGAATGCTTTGGTTTGGTGATCATAGAAGAAACAAAGAATAGTCCATTAATGTGGGCATCTAACAAGTATGAATCCAACATTAAATTTAGTTGAATAGATTTTTGTAAATATATGAAATTAATAGAGAGAGCATATAAGTATGAATTATGTGCTATTAAAGACTCATTTTAGACATGAAAGGAAAACATTGTGGAATTAAATAACAATAAATACATTAACATAAGAATGGGAAATACATAATGCAACATAGACAACACAAGAATATTTACAAAATTCCAGTTACAGTTCATTGTCAACAGTGGGAGTCAAGGGTTCCCCGCTACAGTTCATTGTCGACAGTGGGAGCCAAAAGAACCTCATTTCAGCAGAGGTCATGAAGTGGTTTGGATTTCCAACCATAGCACACCCATAGACATACACAATTGGGTGGCTTCACCAAGGACGAGATCTCCATGTCAGCCAGCAGTGTCTCCTTCCCTACAACATCAAGCCCTTCATCGATGAGGTATTATGTGATATTGATCCTCTTGATGTTTGTGATGTATTATTAGGTCAACCATACTTATGGAAGTGACATGCTGTGTATGAGTTTCAGCCTCGTGCTATTATTATTAAGTTGGGAAATAAGTTGTACAGGATACCATAGGTACCACCTCCTACCGCTATCTCTTTGGTTATCGCAAAACAATGCAGTAAGCTCATTTAAAAAACCAGGAAATTTGTTTTCTTGATGATCCACCCTTAGGGAAAGGATAATATCATGGCCATGACCTCCAGATAGGGCTCCTCTGCATGAAAAAAACAAATGGACAAGGTCATGGAGGAGTACTGAGACATATTCGCCTCACCCATAGGCGTGCCTCTACACTGTCAGGTCAAGCACCCCATTGATCTGACCCTAGGTGCATTGCTTCCCAATGGACCGATCTATCGACACTCTGTTCTGGAGAATGATGAAATCAAGAGGTAGATTTAGGAGCTACTGCAAAAGGGTCACATCCAGCCAAGTTCATCCCCTTGTGGGAGCCCTATCATGTTGGTACAAAAGAAGGATGGGACTTGGAGACCCTGTATTGACTATTGGGCACTGAACAAGATCACTATTCGGAATAGGTACCCAATCCCATGAATTGATGACCTCCTGGACCAGCTTAAAGGGGAAAAATATGTTAGCAAGATCGACTTAAATTTTGGGTATCACTAGGTACCAATCGAACCGACTGATGTGTGGAAGAATGCCTTCAAATCCAAGGAGTTCCTTTTCAAATGGCTGGTCATGCCTTTCGAGCTGACGAATGCTCCCGTAACCTTCATGAGACTGATGGAAAAAATCTTGTGGCCATTCACGAACTCATTTGTAGTAGTGTACTTGGATGACATCCTGATATTCAGCGAGGCTTGGGAAGAGCACCTCCACCACATCCAATAGGTCCTCCAAACACTGTGGAAGCACAAGTTGTGTGCCAATTTGGAAAAGTGCACTTTTGGCATGACCCAGATTTAGTATCTGGGATACAATATTGATCATGAGTGTGGGGTACATGTGGATTTAACCAAGATCCAAGTCATTCGAGATTGGCTAGCCCCATCTACTCTAACAGAGCTTCGCAGCTTTCTAGGTCTTGCTAATTTCTACCATAGGTTCGTGTTGGGATTCTCTCATAGTACTTGGCCCTTGATTAAAGTCACCAAGGGAGGATCAAAAGAAAAATTATTCTGGTAAAAAAATCAACAGAAGGTGTTTGCAGAATTGAAACATCACCTCTATTATGTCCTAGTGCTCACATTACCAGACTTGCAACAACCATTTGAGATCGAGACATATTCCTCTAACTATGCTATTGGGGTAGTCCTTACTCAACAAGGGAATCTAGTGGCATATCATAGTGAGACACTATCTGAAACAGTCCACAAATATCCCATTTATGACAAAGAGATGTATTCCATTGTACAGGATTTTCAACAATGGAATCATCACATTTTGGGGAAGGAAATGATCATCCACACATACCACCAACCCCTGTAGTTCATACAAACACAATGGAAGTTACAGAATGATCTCCATCAGAATTGGTCCACATATCTACAACAGTTTCATTTGAACATCAAGTACAAGAATGGAAGCATCAATAATGTTGGAGACTTCCTCAACCGACCACCGATCGTGGCGATAACCACCTTTATGAACTCTTGTGGGAATGAGACTTCTGATTGGACACTTCTCTACAACAGTGATCTAGAATTCAACCACACATAAAGGACTCTCTTGGAGGGAAACCAAATTCTAAATTTTCACCTCTAGGATGCACTACTATGTCACATGGGACACCTTTGTGCTCCTTCTAGCGAGCATGCCAAGATTATTTGGGAAGTGCACTAAAGTCGGGTCGCTGGGAATTTTGGGGTCGAGAAAATAGTGACAGTATTGCAAAAGTATTTCTATTGGTTGAATCTTTGATAGGACATCGAAATTACATCCAATCCTGCACTGCCTATGCCATTTCCAAACTGTCCATGAAGAAGCAAGGCCTATATACTCTGTTTCCTACCCCTAGTCAACCATCGGAATTCATCTCCATGGATTACATGTCAGACCTTTCTTCTACTAAGCATGGAAACGACTGTGTGTTCGTGGTTGTCGACAGATTCTTAAAGATGGCCATAATGGCAGCCTTCAAGAAGAATATCACAACAAATGACACTGCTAAACTCTTCTTTGAATGAGTGTGGGTACACTTTGGGATCCTATAGTCTATAATGTCAAATTGAGATAGTAGTTTCATTAGTACATTCTGGTCTATTTTATGGTCAATGCTAGACACCAAGCTCACAAAGTCCACAGCTTTCCATCCCCAGACTGATGGCCAGATAGAGGTCGTCAACAGGATGATCGTACACATTTTGTGCATGTACAACTCACATCATCCACACACATGGGATGAGAGCCTCCCCTATGTACAACATAGTTATAACCAGGCCCTCCATATCTCAACCGACCACAACCCCTTTCGATTGGGCTTGGGATTCCAGCCACTATGTCCCATTGACATAGCCATGCCATTTGCAGTTACTTAGGCTGATTTAGGTCATGTCCAGTTTGAAGTTTCTAAGGCGAACAACTTCATTGAGTGCATTCAACACATTCGCCAACAAGTTCATGACATATTGGATAGATCCAATACTAAGTACAAGCAGTGGCATGATCAGCATCGGGTGCAACACAACTTCTAGGTGGGCGATAAAGGGTGGCTACATTTGTAGAATGAGAGCCTCACTAGACCCCACCGCAAGCTTCACCCGCTCTGATATTGGCCATACACCATCACCAAGGTTGTCGAGGACAATGCCTTCGAGCTTAGTATTCCATCATTCCTTTGTCTGCACCCAGTGTTCAATAAGGACCACCTTCGGCCCTACTTTTTACCTCTACTGGACACATTAGACGTGGAAGAATAACTCACACCAATAGAGTTAATCCCATATTGCATGGAACAAGCCACAACTAATTGGATTATGGACACACAAATCAAGAAAACTCGTTAGAAGAAGATCCATATATATTGTTGATGTATTTGCAACTTTGGAATGTATTCACTTGTGTATATTATGTATTGTACCCTGATGTTTACTCCGGGAAGTATCTATAATGTAATTGAGTCATGTCATGCCCTGATGTTCTGATCAGGAGATTCAATAATGTAAACAAGTCATGTAAAGTCATTGAGGTTAACCCTTCATTATAAGTCAGGGCAATAGTCCCCACAATTGTGTCAAGGTTAACCCTCCTTGTTGATCGAAGGGAAAAGTCCCCACAGTTGTGGGGCACTAGGGTTATTAGACTCTCCTAGAGATGTCGGCCCTAGCAAGTAATTGTTAAGTGGGGATGACATGTTGAAGTGGACATTAATTTAAAGAAAGAATATAAATAGAGAGTGAGCCTCTCTATTTATCACACACACACTCACTCATTGGGGCGCATGATTTAGAGAAGAGAATCTCTCTCAAGTGAGAGAGAGAGAGAACAGTTGTAGATATCATCTTTTCTATCTTCGGGTTTTTATTGCTGCCACTGGTGCTCATTCTATCTCTGAGGAAGTTGTGGGGTTTTCACCTTTATGGTTTCCCCAAGGAAAATTCTTTGTGTCTCTTGTCTTTTGTGTTTATTGTTGTGCATGTTATTCTCTCAAATAAGATCCTAAGATCATATTGCTTAAATGATAAAAATATAACATAATATCAGAGCTAACTTGAGAAGAAGAAATTATGCAGCTATAGAAGCTATGGATTACTATTTTTTTGACCTCTCTCTACATATTTTCAGAAAAATAAGGTTGGGATGACTCTCCTCTCTAGGGCACATATTTCTGTCGAAGCAGAAGTTGATTCTGGACATTTTCAGTTTTTGGTGCAAGAAATGAGGGCTTTTTATAGAAGAGGAATTTTTGAGTGAGCCCAGAATAGGATTTATATCTTCATCAAAATCAAATTTTAGAGACGTGGGTTGATAATTTTGGTTGGGTGTAACTCCAGGAAAGTCAAACCCTAGTTTGACCTAGGGCTGGAAAAACCCTAAATACTAAAAATGATAAGTTTGGGTAAATTCGCTATATCTCGGGATTGAAGAAGTCTTAGGGGCCAAAATGTTTACAAGTGAAACATAAAATCCTGATGTACACTGTGTCCAAGTTTTAGCCTCGGATTTTCTATATTCTAGGAGATATGATTCCTCCAAGTTAGAGTTTCAGCCTCTTCTAGGATTCATCCCTAAATAGGACACCGGGGGAGAATCGCTATATCTTGGGCTATGAAGGTCCAAATGAAATTTCTCTAGATTTTATAGAAAGGGCATGGAATTTAATTTTTGTGGTAAAATTTTTAGACCATGAAGATGAAACAGTGACACGTGGAAGTCCATACAACTTCCCTATGCTGAAAAGTCCTGAAAAAGGTCACCTTGGTAAAACTCTTATAAGTCCCAATTGGTGAAAATAATTCTACTTAGACTTACGGAATTAGAAATAGGACAGATAAGGCTACCTCAGTGAGAATTTTTAGACACAAAGGAGCAATATGTTTGGAGATACCGCACAAACAATATCATGAATTTTTTCATTAGAAATTGGTAAACTAGGGCTTCCTGTTCCAGGAGCTTCCATCCACTGTTTTCAGAAAAGGAGTACATTGGAAAGCTCATCTTGAGGAGGTCTATATTTTTATCCAATCAGATCTAAAAGGTTCCAAGTTTTGAAAATTATGGTTTCTCTAACAAACCCTAGATCAGCCAACTCTGGAACCAGGACGGACAACTCAAATCAGTAAGATCTAATCTTTTGTTATTTTCATTTGAGGTTCTCATTTCAAAGTGATCTATCACATCATCTTCATGAAAATATTGGTGATGTTGACAAATTCCAAGCATGGAAGTATAGGATGTCACTAGTTCTTGAAGGAAATGAATTGTACACCTACATAAGTAGAGAGGTTTCAGTTCCAGAGGGAGATGAGGCTAAAAGCCTTACACAAGAAGAACTTGGTCAAGGCCAAGAAGATCATTGTTGATTCAATCAAGAATCACCTTATACCCCAAGTGTCTTCCCTAAATACACCGAAAGAGATGTTTGATTCCTTGACCCAGCTATTTAAAAGGGAAGAACATAAATCAAAAGATGACTTCGAGAAACCAGTTGAAGAATGTGAAGATCCAGAATGTTGAGACCATACAGTCATACTTTACAATGGTTTCTCAAATCAAAGAACAACTTGAAGCGATAGAAGAAGAAGTGGAGAATGCAGAAGTTGTGATAATCACCTTGAATGACCTCCCAGGATCATGGGATTCATTCATTCAAGGAATGTGTGCCAGAAGGAAGTAATTACTTTTAGCAGACTCTGTGAAGGGCACACACAAGAAGAAGCTCGAATCATAATAAGAGAAAAGAAGATGGGAGAAACTAAAGATCAAGCTCTCACCAAAGAAGATCCCTCAAGCGATGAGGAATATGAAGAACTCAACTCTTGAAGAACCTCTTATCCATATTAGCATTTAAATAAGAAATGATGCTATTATGAATAAAGAATATGATGAAGCTGAAGGGCCAAGAAGGAGTCTAACCACAAAACAAATAAAGATAAGTATTCAATTGTCATTTCATGATATTTTTTTTGTTATGCATTTGGTTATATTTAGTTGATTTATTATGCATGATAGAATGTTTGCATTAATGATGGTATACTACTAATCTGCATGTAATGGGTAAGTAGCTCATGGCACTATGCAAATCTCCATTTCTACTTATCTAGAATGAAAACTCTTTGTTGACATATTGGATTAGTGCACAATCTCAATGTTGTCCTGGTAGAGATGGAAGGCATCTAGAAAGTTTCCGTGAGATATGGATGAATGTTGTATTGGCTAAAATAGTTGCATAATCATATAACTTTATGCAAAAGAATTTTTCATTATGAATATACCTTATGAAATGTTTATAACCATACAACTAATGCATTTGACTTGTAGGAAAGATCGCATAAAATCACCTACAAGCAAAAAAGGATGAGACTTGTTCCGAAGAACAAGTGACGGCAGTTCAAGATGAAGAATAATATGACAATACTTTCAAAGAAGAGATCTTAGACATAGTACATTTATGTAACACTATTGAGCCACATCATTAATGAAGAACCTTCCAAGAAGTAGCTAAGAAGAAAGGGAATGAGTGTACCAGTTCAAGAAGAATGATGTCTAGGATGCAGTATCGAGACTTGAAGAGAAGTTCGTAGTTCCATATGTATCTACAAAATCCAGCATGCAGTAGATGTCAACATCGTGGAGTACAATTCAAGATTCGTAGCATGGGGATTCTCATAGAAAGAAGACATAGACTATAAAGAGACATTTGCATCCATTGAAAGATAAGACACATGACAGGCAGAATCATGTGTGCAAATGAAAGAAGGCCTTGTACGAGATCAGAAGACACCCATGGGATAACACATACATGAGGAGCTTGAAGATCACCTAGAGTCATGAAGATCTTAACATTTTTTGCAAGGTTGAATATGAAACCCTATAGAGGATGACAAGTTCATAGATGGGTGCGAGAAGAAATTTTGAAAAGGTTCAAGATAGAGGATATTGGTATCTAGTGACCCTAGATGGATACATAGAATAATAGTAGTAGAGAAAGCTACTTGTCACTCCGGTACAGAATGTAGCAGTGCATAGAGTACGAAATACAGACAGAGTATGATGCTCCGCTTCAGAGGGAGTGACTACAGAAGATCTCAAGGTTCGACATGGTATGATAGGATGGACAACTTACTGATGGATTTAGGATTTACTGAGAGTAAAGCGGATTCCAACCTTTGCTTCAAGGTTGAAGGCGGAAGACTAGTGATGCTCCTATTATATGTCGATGAATTGTTCCTAATAGAAAAGAGGAACTCATTAAAGTTGTAAGAAGGATACTTGCTGGCTAGTTCGAGATGAAGGACTTGGACATGATGGACTACTTTCTATGAATGGAGGTGTGGCATAATGCGGATGGAATCTCCTTGAGATAAGGGATGATGGACTGCAAGGCATGACCACACCTATGGAATCGAACCTAAAGCTATTAAGTGATGCTTCATCAGATACAGTTTATGCTATGATGTATCATTAGATGATTTATTCCTTGATGTATCTAATGAATATGAGACCAGATATTTGATTTGTTGTGAACACATTGAGACATGTTCACCTGATGGTTGCAAAGCATGCAGTGAGGTACCTGAAGGGTACAGTTGAGTATGGGCTCAAGTATGATATGAATCAGAATATTAACCTAGAAGGTTATGTGGATTCGTATTGGGTAGGAAGTTCCATTGATAGAAATAGCACTTCGAGGTGTTACTTCAGTATGAGATCAGGTACAATATTTGGGTTTTGTAGGATGGAGTCCTGCATGGGACTGAGTACAGACAAGGAAAAATATGTTGCCACTTGTTATTTGGGAGGTAGTATGTTTCATTTGAAAACTAATATTTGATTTGATTTATCTGACTTGCATTTTTGTATGATGCAGAGAGGAGTAGTGAAGCTCCAGTATGTGATCCAAATTGAGATCTCTCGAAATAGGGAGTTCTAGCGTAGTCGGCGAGACAGGTTGTCTGAGCATAAAATCCCAGTGAAGCTCGTAGGTGGCTCATACTTAAACGGTCCTGTAGGTTGTCCTCAGATGTAATCAGTCCTAGAAAAGCATGCAGGTTATCCTTGGATAAAATTATCCCTGATGTGATTCTATGCTAGAAATGGCCAGAGTGAAGTTTGAGTACTTCAGGGAGAAGCTTGGTGTTCTCCAGATCGAGGTTCCTTCCAAGGGGAAGTGATGAGTCCATGAGCCATTCTGACATGGTGAGAGGATTGGTTCCTTCCATGGTCTGATGTAAGTGGTGAGCCATTTTGAGGTGGTTATGGGGTGTGTTCCCACATGATTAGATATAAGCATTGAAGTCCATTCTCTGGGAGAATGGAGGCACTTGTTCAGTTACCAGGAATACTCAGCTTGGAGCTGAGGGCCATTCTGATGTGACTGTGGGATATGTTCCCACATGATCAGATGTAAGGGTAGATCCATTCTAACATGGGGGTAGGCTGGGCCCTCCCATGGTCATATGTAAGGGTAGAGCCATTCTGACATGGGGGCAAGCTGGCCCCTCCCATGGTCAAATGTAAGGGCTAATCCATTCTGACATGGGGGTAGGATGGGCCCTCCCATGGTCATATGTAAGGGCTGAGCCATTCTGACATGGGGGTAGGCTAGGCCCTCCCATGGTCAGATGTAAGGGCTAGGCCATTCTGACATGGGGGCAGGCTGGGCCCTCCCATGGTCAGATGTAAGGGCTGGGTCTTTCTGACATGATGGTGGATGTGTTCCTCTCATGGTTAGATGTGAGTGTTGAGCATGCCATTTTGACATGGGGGTAGGTTGAGCCCTCCCATGGTCAGATATAAGTGCTGGGTGGGCCTTTCTGACTGGTTCAGATATAAGTGCTAAAGAAGATGAAGAAATACATGGATTCTAGGCCTACAACCAACATGAAAAAGGGATGTCTCTATATAAATTCCTATGACGAGAAGAATGAAGAGATAACACCATTTGTTTGAGATAGCGGAAGCAGTGATGATGATGCTGATCCAGTGATGATCCAGAATTGATGATGATCCAGATCAAGTGATGATCTAGACTTGATGATCATCCAGTGATGCTTCAGAGCAAGATGATGATCCAATGATGATCCAGAATTGATGAAGATGACTTGACGATGAAGATGTCTTAAATATGACTTGATGATGATCCAGATGATACAAAGAATAAGACTTGTGTTGATAAATTGTGTCGAGATAATACCTTCCTAATTAAGAGGGAGTGTTGATGTATTTGTAAATTCGAAATGTATTCACTTGTATATCTTATGTATTGTAGCCCGATGTTTATTCCGGGAAGTATCTATAATGTAATTGAGTCATGTCATGCCCCGATGTTCTGATTGGGAGATTCAATAATGTACACAAGTCATGTAAAGTCATTGAGGTTAACCCTCCATTGTAAGTTGGGGCAATAGTCCCCACAATTGTGTCAAGGTCAACCCTCCTTGTTGATCGAAGGGAAAAGTCCACATAGTTGTGGGGAACTAGGGTTATTAGACTCTCCTAGAGATGTCAGCCCTAGTATTTAATTGTTAAGTGGGGCCAACATGTTGAAGTGGACATTAAGTGAATGAAAGAATATAAATACAGAGTGAGCCTCTCTATTTATCACACACACACTCACTCATTAGGGTGCATGAGTGAGAGAAGAGAAGCTCTCTCAAGTGAGAGAGAGAGAGAATAGCTGTGGAGATCATCTTTTCTATCTTTGGGTTTTTACTGCTGCCATTGGTGCTCATTCTATCTCTGAGGAAGTTGTGGGGTTTTCTCCTTTATGGCTTCCTCGAGGAAAATTCTTTGTGTCTCTTGTCTCTTGTGTTTATTGCTGTGCATGTTATTCTCTCAGATAAGATCCTAAGATCATATTGCTTAAATGATAAAAATATAACATATATCGATTTGTGTTGAGGCCTGGAAAATCGCAGGTAACAACAGTTAGGGATTCTCCCCAGTAAATGTTCCCAACTAGCTCGTTACTGTTTGGTATGGGGAATCCGTCCGGTTTACAGTATGGCTACCGTAGGTCAAGTAGCAAAACTAAAGGGTTTTACCGGTTATGACCCAGTCCACCGTGTATGTTTTTAGTTTTTGTATTTAAGTATGATATGCAAGTTCCTATATAAAAATGTAGATTGATAGAGAATACGAGGAGCGGTCGCAATGTAATGCACAGGTTCTTACCTCTCATCTTAACTCTTTCGCATCTAAACCACACACAATAAAGAAAAAACTAAAACTAACTATCTAACCTATCCCTAGGGAGAAATATTATTATTCATCAATGAGTAATGCATTTTGTGCATGCATTAAGAAAAATCACAGATAGTTGTTACTTATTTCAAAACACA
Source organism: Pseudotsuga menziesii (assembly GCA_001517045.1). Lineage (NCBI taxonomy): Eukaryota > Viridiplantae > Streptophyta > Pinopsida > Pinales > Pinaceae > Pseudotsuga > Pseudotsuga menziesii. Next base: position 103,038 of record LPNX010546944.1, on the reverse strand, counting down.
TGAACATTTATAGATATATGAACAACCAGATAGCTAATTTTTTATGAACAACATTCATTACTCATAGTGGAAATTTCATAGAATAAACTAGAGTGCATTCATAACAAGAACATAGGTTCAAAGAGTTAGAACGATCTCACAGTTCATGGATAACAGCTGAAAATGAAATAGTTCACATGCAACAAATCCATAGCATAGCATTTGAAACCTTCCACAAAGCTTTCTCTAACAGGAAACTTGTAATTTATTTATGCAAATGGAAATAGTTCTTCTTACATCATACTCTCACAAATCTATCTGGGAAAAAGTCCCTACTACATCTAACTCTCATATACTTATACAAAACAACAAAACCTTTTGGTTGCCACCCCCCAGGCGGCCTTTGGACTCCCCCAACTGTTTAATCTCACAATTTTGTACTTTTGTGAGTGCTCATGATTCATACAATGCGTTACATTTCAGATTAAGACTTATGAGTACTTCATAAAAGAGACCGGCTCGGTAACTAATGAACCTTTTCCAAGCCTGGGCCTTTGCTGCTATCGATTCTGCTTTGTCTTTTATATATGTCTTCTTTGAAGCAGAAAAAATCAAACTGGGTCTGAAAAAATCTCTAGGTCTGTCTGCAATTAAAACAAAAAACTCATCATTAATTTGGATTGCATCCAAGATCATCTAAATTTCAATAAAACGTAAACCATACTATCAATAAAAATAAGCATAAAAAATGAAACCCGGTACTGTAATTTCATCGCGAAAACCCTAACTTGAATAGAAAACTTCCGTTGCCCATGAAATATGGTAAACGCTCATAAAAATGGTGGGAAATCCTTACTGTCAGGAAAAACTAAGCATTGGGCTGACAAACTGCCCATCGGAGAACGAAACAACTAAATGTCAGATGGTTAGTTCACTAAGTCACTGCAATGGTGGAAACCGTATAGACTAAGGATTCCGGGTCAAAATAAAATGTTGGTGATATAAAGCATTAAAAGCTGTCATCCATACATTATAAATCGGAAGCATTACCCCCTATGAATAATGACATTGAGGAGCGGAAGGACTAACTATAATGTGTCAGCAGAAAATCTCAGTTCGTAGTCACAACAATGGGAGACAGATAGACTAAAAGGTTTCGTAGTCAACATAAATCATCAGTGATTGGAATCTTTGAATAATATGTATCGGAGACCAAAGTCTCAATGCTGCCATCATGTCAGCAACGCAAAGGACCAGCCCCCCTAATCAATAGTCAAAACCATTTCGATAGCGAAAACAAAACATCACAAAGTAAAAGTTGATCAATAAAACCAAGGCATCGGCAAAAATCAGAACTATCCAATGGGTCATTCATTCTTTAGCTTCTGCAACGATGGCTCATAGAGAACTATGACCCCAATTCACTATTCAAATGATTTTTGGCAGCGATAAACGAACATATAACACAGCGTTAAGTGCTCAAAGACCTTCGGCTGGGTAGCATTAAAATAGTTCGTTTAATCTCCAAAATAGCAGCGGCACAGAGAAATAGAGTTCTGACTCAAACTTCAACTGACCTCTGATAGCAATAAAGAAAAACATTCAGATCAAGGACATTATTTTTTCAAATCAAAACTTTAAATTCCCCAGTCAAAACATTGGCAAAAAAAAAGCAGTTTTCCAAAAATCATGAAAATAGTTGACCTCAATTCAAGTAACCGAAATTTGTAGCAGAGGGAAAACAAAAATAGAGTTTAGCAATCAAACAGTCCCAGGAAAAACAAAATTAAAGGGAGGGTCCAAAATTTAAAAAATTTGAGAGAAAGTTGCAGCCGCAACAATTGGTGACAACTTGGTGAACCCAGATCTTTGGAAAACTTCTTCTTCGAGCAGTAGACTATTTTGACAATAAATACTAGCATGCTGAATTCCTCTAGATGTCTGGATTTCCCAAATGACAAATGTATGTAATTTAATCATTGATGTCAGTCCAATTTACGGATAATGGGAACCAAGATTTAAAAGTATAGATAACTCTTTTGAGGCCAGGAATATGAATTTCATTCTTTTACCTCTATCTTTGGGTAGATTCCAGCTTGGACACCATAGGATTGTAACATATGGTAAACATAAATATTCATTTATTCCTAATTCCCATGCCATTTTGCACTTTTTGTGCGTTTTGGACTTTTTTGTCCTTTTTGAGTCCTCCTGCATGCCTTTCTTTCTGAATTTTTATTCAGGCTCCTCTATCCATAATGTCCTTTTTTGTGAGATATGTATTTAATTTTCAGATCACAGACGGAGAAGAACTTTGGCAATTTTGTACTTATATGGTTCAGTACTTTGTTTTTATACACATTGCTTTCTTAGGATATTTTGACTCTTACTTTCCTTTTGGCTTTCAATTCTTGGCATGGGATAATTTATATATAATATACTGTTTACCTTGATTCCTTTCCATGGGTATTTTGTTGTCACCCCCTCAGACATTTTTAAATGTTAGATGAATGGAGCCTCGAAATAGTATTCCAGACCTTTTGATCCTGAGTTATTTTACAAGGATTAAGTAGGACTTCAATGTGTTAATAACCATTTAGGAAAAACTGCTAACAAGAAAAAATTCTTTCAGATAAATCAATAGTACATAGTCTTATAACCAAGGATTTTGGTTAATCCAGAATTCTGATGCTCTCCATGCAACCAAAAGTTAGCTTCTGTTATTGAAATCAATCAAAATCTAACTAAAAACAAATAGAAATAAAATAAATCAAAATAAACAACCAGATCAGTTTATTTATGTACAAAATAAAAACAAAAATCAGGAAAAATAAGGTTTGAGAACTAAACCATTAACTAGTAAGTTCTCCTCCCACCCCTGTAAATCTTGCAATTTGTAAGTTGAGGGGCCAAGTTTTGCTACAATCTGAAAAGGGCCTACCCATAACTATTGAAACTTCGTGTGTTTCCCCTTTTCATCATGCGGGTGATCCCACTTAAGAACCAAGTCTTCCACTTCAAATTCCTTTTTCCAGCTTTATGTTTATCAAACCACCGCTTCACTACTTCCTGTTGATGCTTAAAGTGTTCTTTGGCTCCGGACCTAGAATCTTCCACCTTCAAAAGATAATAGATTCTAATTTGGAGGATTTCATTATCTGTGCCTATAGAATCTTCAACTATTATGGAAGAAGGTAGAATAATGTTAGAAGGGAGGATAGCTTCTTTCCCACAAACAAGGGTATATGGTGACACACCTAAGGAATTCTTGGGTGTGACCCTATAAGACCAAAGATCATTCAGTAATGCTAAATTCCAACTTATCTAGTTTTCTATCATAGTCTTTTCTAAGATCCTAATCATATTCTTGTTTGTAGATTCTGCCAAACCATTTCCTTGTGGGTAATAGTTTTTAGAATAATGCAACTTAATTCCTCTTTCATGAACAAATGCAATTAATCTAATAGAAGAAAAATAAGTAGCATTATCAAAAACCAAGGAAATTGGAACCCCAAACCTGGTCATAATATGATCTTGCAAGAAGTCCATGACCGCATCTTCATTCACTTTACGTAACGGAATTGCCTCGACCCATCTAGTGAAGTAGTCAGTTGCCGTCAAAATGTATTTGTGTTGCAAGGAAGAATTTGGTTTTATCTCGCCAATGATATCAATCCCCCATTGCTCAAATGGTTCTGTTATCATCACAGGCTTCAATGGTCCTACTGCTTTGGCTTGTCTTCCTCCACATCTCTGGCAAATATCACAATGTCTGACAAGGGCATGCGCATCCTTAAACAGTGTGGGCCAATAGTATCCGACTCTAAGAATCTTGTGGGCTGTTGTATCTCTGGAAAAATGACCTCCAGCAAGCCCATCATCTAACTCTGTTATGACCTTTTTTGCATCTTCTTTCTCTAAGCATCTGAGAAGGACTCCATCATAATTCTTTCTGAATAAAATTCTGTCAATGATCTGATATGCAGCTGATTTAAGGTACAATGCTCTTCATTGTTTAGCATTCCAATGTTCTGGAAACAATATTCATTTGTTCCTCATTCCCATGCCATTTTGCACTTTTTGTACTTTTTGGACTTTTTTGTCCTTTTTGAGTCCTCATGCATGCCTTTCTTTCTGAATTTTTATTCAGGCTCCTCTATCCATAGTGTCATTTTGTGTGAGAGATGTATTTAATTTTTAGCTCATGGACAGAGAAGAACTTTGGCAATTTTGTACTTATATGGTCAGTACTTTGTTTTGATACACATTGTTTCCTCAGGATATTTTGACTCTTATTTTCCTTTTGGCTTTCAATTCTTGGCATGAGATCATTTATATATAATATACTGTTTACCTTGTTTCCTTTCCATGGGTCTTTTTCTGTCACCCCCTCAGACATTTTTAAATGTGAGATGGATGGAGCCTCAAAATAGTATTCCATACCTTTTGATCCTGAGTTATTTTACAAGGATTAAGTAGGACTTCAATGTGTTCTTAACCATTTAGGAAAAACTGCTAACAAGAATAAATTATTTCAGATAAATCAATAGTACATAGTCTTATAACCAAGGATTTCGGTTAATCCAGAATTCTGATACTCTCCATGCTACCAAAAGTTAGCTTCTGTTATTGAAATTAATCAAAATCTAACTAAAAACAAATAGAAATAAAATAAATCAAAATAAACAACCAGATCAGTTTATTTATGTACAAAATAAAAACAAAAATCAGGAAAAATAAGGTTTGAGCTCTAAACCATTAACTGGTAAGTTCTCCTTCCACCCCTGTAAATCTTGCAATTTGTAGGTTTAGGGGCCAAGTTTTGCTACAATCTGAAAAGGGCCTACCCATAACTGTTGCAACTTCGTGTGTTTCCCCTTTTCATCATGCGGGTGATCCCACTTAAGAACCAGGTCTCCCACTTCAAATTCTTTTTTTTCCAGCTTTATGTTTATCAAACCGCCGCTTCACTACTTCCTGTTGATGTGTAAAGCATTCTTTGGCTCTGGACCTAGACTCTTCTCCCTTCAAAATATTATAGATTCTAATTTGCGGGATTTCGTTATCTGTGCCTCTAGACTCTTGAGCTATTATGGAATAAGGTAGCATAATGTTAGGAGGGAGGATAGCTTCTTTCCCATAAAAAAGGGTATACAGTGACACATCTAAGAATTCTTGGGTGTGACCCTATCATCCCAAAGAGCATTCAGTAATGCTAAATTCCAACTTCTATGGTTTTCTATCATAGTCTTTTTTAAGATCCTAATCAGATTCTTGTTTGTAGATTCTGCCAAACCATTTCCTTGTGGGAAATAGTTTGTAGAATAATGCAACTTAATTCCTCTTTCATGAGCAAATGCAGTTAATCTAATAGAAGAAAAATAAGTAGCATTATCAAAAAACAAGGAAATTGGAACCCTAAACCTGGTCATAATATGATCTTGCAAGAAGTCCATGACTGCATCTTCATTCACTTTACGTAACCGAATTTCCTTGACCCATCTAGTGAAGTAGTCAGTTGCCGTCAAAACGTATTTGTGTTGCAAGGAAGAATTTGGTTTTATCTCTCCAATGATATCAATCCCCCATTTCTCAAATGGTTCTGTTATCATCACAGGATTCAATGGTCCTGCTGCTTTGGCTTGTCTTCCTCCATACCTCTGGAAAATATCACACTGTCTGACATGGGTGTGCGCATCCTTAAACAGTGTGGGCCAATAGTATCCGGCTCTGAGAATCTTGTGGGTTGTCGTATCTCCAGAAAAATGACCTCCAGCAGGCCCATCATGTAACTCTGTTATGACCTTTTTTCCATCTTCTTTCTCTAAGCATCTGAGAAGGACTCCATCATAATTCTTCCTCAATAAAATTTCATTAATGATATGATATGTAGCTGATTTAACGCGCAACACTCTTCGCTGTTTGGCATTCCAATGTTGTGGAAACAATCTGTTGATGTAATTGTAACTTAGGAATGTATTCACTCGTATTTCTTATCTATTGTAACCCGATGTTCATTCTGGGATGTATTGTAATGTATTTGAGTCATGTCATACCCCGATGTTTATTCTGGGAAGTTTCTATAATGAGAAAGTCATGTCAATTCATTGTGGGTAACCCTCCTATTGGTCAAGGGTTAAAGTCCCCACAGTTGTGGGGCCCTTGGGTTATTAGACTATCCTAGTGAAATTGACCCTAGGTGAGTCATTGTAAGTTGGGGCAATAGTCCCCACCATTGTGTTACCCTCCTATTGGTCAGAGGAGGCAAATTCCCCACAAGTGGTGGGGCACTAGGGTTATTAGACACTCCTATAGATGTAGGCTCTAGTAAGTAATTGTTAAGTGAGGCTGACATGTTGGAGTGCACTTCAAGTGAATGGAAGAATATAAATAGAGAGTGAGAGCCTCTCTATTTATCACTTGCAACACTCACACTCACTCATTGGGGCGCATGAGTGAGAGGAGAAGCTCTCTCAGTGTGAGAGAGAGAGACTGCTGCTGTGTGGAGATCATCTTACTATTTTGGGGATTTTACTATTTTGGTGCTGATTCTATCTCAAAGGAAGTTGTGGGGTTTTCTCCTTTATGGTTTCCCCAAGGAAAACTCTTTTTGTCTCTTATCTCTTGTGATGTTCTTATGTTTTATTGCTGTACTTGTTATTCTCTCAGTGAAAAGATCCTAAGATCATAATGCTAGCTTATATGATGAAAAACTAACACGGAATCAGAGCTAACCTGAGAAGAAGACATTATGCAGCTATAGAAGCTAGGGATTCTTAATTTTTGGGTCTCTCTCCATAATCCATCAGCAAAAATATGCTTGGTTGACTCTCCACTGAAGGGCACATCTTTCTGTCGAAGTGGAATTTGATTCCGAGCATTTTCAGTTTTCAATGCGGAAATTAGGGCTTTCTACAGAAGAGGAATTTTTGAGTGAGACCAGCATAGGATTTTTCTCCTCATCAAAACCAAAGTTTAGAGACCTGGATCAAGAAATTTGGTTTGGTGAAACTCCGAGAAAGTCAAACCCTAGTTTGACCCCGAGCTTGAAAAACCCTAAATACTAAAACTGATAAGTTTTGGTACAGTCGCTATATTCCAAGGTTGGCGAAGTCTCAGAAGCTCAAAATTGTAGGGGCCGAATATAAAATCCTGATGAACACTGTTTCCAAAAAGAATCCTCCGATTCGCTATATTCTGGGAGATATGATCCCTCCAAGTTAGGGTTCTAGCCTCTTCCAGAATTCATCCTTAAACAGGACACCTGGGGAGAATTGCAATATCTTGGGATATAGAGGTCCAAATGGAATTCCTAAAGATTTTACAGAAAGGGAATGGACTTTAATTTTGGTGGTCCAAATATCATACTCAGAAGATGATCCAGTGACACGTGGCATGCCATACAACTTCATTGTTCTGAACAGTTCTGTAACAGGTCACCTTGGGAAAAAGATCATAAATACCAAATGGTGAAACAATTTCTGATGAACCCTATGGTTTTGGATGAGGGACATGTGAGGTTACCCCTGTGAAAAATTTAAGACACAGAGGAGCAGAAATTTCGGAGATATCATGGAAACAGTAACAGGCATTTTTGCAGAAGAAATTAGAAAATTAGGGCTTCTTGTTCCGGGAGCTTCCCTCCACTGTTTTTAGAAAAGGAGTACATTGGGAAACTCCATTTGAAGAGATATATATTTTTATCCAATCAAATATGAAAGATTCCAATTTTTAAAAATTAGGGTTTCTATGACAAACCCTAGATCAGCGAACTCCAGAACTAGGATGGACATCTCAAATCGGTAAGATCTAATCCTTTACTATTTTCATTTGAGGTTCTCATTTCAATGTGATCTATCACATCAGCTTGATGATAAGCTTGGTGAATTTGACAAATTCCAAGCCTAGAATTATATGATCTCTCTGAAGAAAATGGATTGGACACCTACATGAGTATAGAGGTTCCAGTTCCAGAGGGAGATGAGGCTAGAAGCCTTACACAAGAAGAACATGGTCAAGGCCAAGAAGATCATTGTTGATTCAGTCATGAATCAACTTGTACTAAAAGTGTCTTCTATAAAGACACTTATGATGTTTTATTCCTTGACCAAGCTATTTGAAGGAAAGAACATAAATCAGAATATGACCTTAAGAAGCTAGTTGAAGAAGTGAAGAATGCAGAAGTGGTGATGGCCACCTTGAATGGACTCCCAGGATCATGTGATTCATTCATGCGAGGAATGTGTGCCAGAAGGAAGTGATTACTTTCAGCAGAATCCAAGAAAAAGAAGAAGCTCGATTCATAATAAGAGAAGGGAAGATGGAAGAAACTGAATATCAAGCTCTCACCATCTAAAGAAGATCCCTCAAACAATGAGGAATACGAAGGACTCAACTTTTGAAGAACTTCTTATCCACCCTAGCATTTGGATAAGAAACGATGCTATTATGAATGAAGAAGACGATGAAGCTGAAGGCTCAAGAAGGAGTCTACCCATGAAACAAATAAAGATAAGTATTCAATTGTCATTTCATGATATTGTTTTGTTATGCATTTGTTTATATTCAGTTAATGTATTATGCATGATAGAATGTTTGCATTAATGACAATATACTACTAATATGCATGTGATGGGTAAGTAGCTCATGGTGCTATACAAATTCTCCATTTCTACTTATCTAGAATGAAACCTCTTTGCTGACATATTGGATTAGTGCACAATTTCAATGTTGTCCTGGTAGAGATGGAAGGCATCTAGAAAAGTTTCGTGAGACATGGATGAATGTTGTATTGGCTAAAGTAGTTGCATGATCATATATTTATGCATAAGTATTTTCCAGTATGAATATTCCTTATGAAATGTTCTAACCATACAACTGCATTTGACTTGTAGGAAATATCGCATACATAATCACCTACAAGCAAAGAAGAATGAAGACTTGTTCCGAAGAACAAGGGATGACAGTTCAAAGAAAAAGAATAATATGACGAGTGTAGTGACATCATTGATGCAAAACCTTCCATCCATGAAGAAGTAACCAAGAAGAAATGGAAGACCAGTTCAAGAAGAATGATGTCAGGGCACAGTATCGAGACCTAAAGAGAAGTTCATAGTTCCATCATGCAGTAGATGGAAACATCATGGGATACAAAGCAAGATTCATAACACGAGGCTTCTCATGAAAAGAAGGCCTAGACTACGAAGAGACATTTGCGGCCAGTAAGAGTTGAAACACATACATGATGAGCTTGATGAAGATCTTAACCCTTGCTACAAGGTTGAAAATGCAAGTCTATACACTAGATGGTCACATAGAATATTAGTAGCATAGGAAGCTACTTGTCACTCCGGTACATAATGTTTTTAGTGCATAGAGCACAGAAGACAGAGGGAGTATGATGCTTCGCTTCAGAGGGAGTGACTACAGAATATCTTGAGGTTCGACATGTTACGACAGGATGGGAAGATTACTGATGACTCTAGGATTTAATGAGATTAAAGTGGATTCCAACCTTTGCTTCAAGGTTGAAGGCGGAAGACCAGTGATGCTCCCGTTATATGTCTATGCACTATTGTTCTAGGCATGGAGGTGTGGACAAGGGAAGTATGTAGTAGAGATCCTGAATAGGTTCAGGATGACGGAATGCATGACCACACCTATGGAATAAAACCTAAAGCTATTGAGTGATGCTTCATCAGAGTCGGTTGATGCTACAATGTATCGTCAGATGATTGGGTCATTGATGTAGTTGACGAACACGAGACCAGATATTTGCTTTGCTGTGAACACCTTGAGCTAGTTCTTAACAGATCCGAGAAGTGTTCACTTGATTGCTGCAAAGCATGTTCTGAGATACCTGAAGGGTACAATTGATTATGGGCTCAAGTATGATACGAATCAAAAGATTAACATATAGGGCTATGTGGATTCATATTGGGTAGGCAGTGCCATCAATAGGAAGAGCACTTCAGGATGTTGCTTCAGTATGAGATCAGGTGTGATCTCTTGGTTTAACAGGATGGAGTCCTGCATGGTGCTGAGTACAGCTGAGGAAAAAGATGTTGCCACTTGTGATTTGGGAGTTTGTGATGCAAATCAAGATATCTCAAAAGAAGGAGTTCTAACATAGCTGGTGAGACAGGTTGTCCAAGCATAAATCCTGGCGAAGCTCGTAGGTTGCTCAGACATAAACGGTCCTATAGGTTGTCCTCGGATGTAATTGGTCCTAGAAAAGCTTGCAGGTTATCCTTAGATGTAATCAGCCCTGATGTGATTCTATGCTAGAAATGGCCAGAGTAAAGTTCAAGTACTTCAGGGAGAAGCTTGGTGTTCTCCAGATCGAATTTCCCTCCAAGAGAAAGTGATGAGACCCATAGCCATTCTGACATGGTGAGAGGATTGGTTCCTTCCATGGTCAGATGTAAGGGTTGAGCCATTCTATCATGGTTCTAGGGTTGCTCCCTTCCATGTCAGATATGAGTGCTGGCCATTCCGTCGAGTAGGATAGATGTAAGGGAAATTGCCATTCTAGGAATGGAGGCACCTGGTCAGTTACCAGGAACACTCAGTGTAAAAACTGAGTAGCCATTCTGATGTGATAGAGGGGTGTGTTCCCAATTGATCAGATGTAAGGGCTGAACCATTCTATCATGGCTAAAGGATTAAGTTCCTTCCATGTCATATGTGAGTGTTGGCCATTTCGACGAGCAGGTCGGATGTAAGGGCAGTGACATGGTGAGAGGATTGGTTCCTTCCATTGTCAAGATGCCACATCCAGCATGAAAAAGGGTTGGCTTTGTGAAGACTCATTTAGTTTGAAAAATGACTAGCTCTGTGTAGATGCCACATCTGGTATGAAAAAGGACCAGCTCTGTGATGCCTCATCTAGTTTGAAAAAGGACTAGCTCTGGGAAGACTCATCTAGTTTGAAAAAGGACTAGCTCTGGGAAGACTCATCTAGTTTGAAAAAGGACTAGCTCTGTGTAGATGCCACATTTGGTATGAAAAAGGACCTGCTCTGTGATGCCTCATATAGTTTGAAAAAGGAATAGCTCTGGGAAGACTCATCTAGTTTGAAAAAGGAATAGCTCTGTGTAGATGCCACATCTGGTATGAAAAAGGACCAGCTCTGTGATGCCTCATCTAGTTTGAAAAAGGAATAGCTCTGTGTAGATGCCACATCTGGTATGAAAAAGGACCAGCTCTGTGATGCCTCATCTAGTTTGAAAAAGGACTAGCTCTGAGAAGACTCATCTAGTATGAAAAAGGACTAGCTCTGAGTAGCTGCCTCATCTGGTATGAAAAAGGACCATCTCTGAGATGATACATCCAGTATGAAAAAGGACTGGCTCTGTAGAACTTCCTGTGACGAGAAGAATCATGAGATATCACTAGGGATGACCCAGATCGAGTGATGATTGAGATCCAGTGATGATAGCCAGTGATGATCTAGATCGAGTGAGGATCCAGATCCAGTGAAGATGATCCAGATCGAGTGATGATCCAGATCCAGTGATGGAAATCTAGATCGAGTGATGATCCAAATCCAGTGATGATCTATATCGAGTGATGATCCAAATCCAGTGATGATGATCCAGATCGAGTGATGATCTAGATTCAGTGATGATGATCCAGATCGAGTGATGATCTAGATTCAGTGATGATGATCCAGATCGAGTGATGATCCAGATCCAGATGAAGATGACTTGAAAATGAAGATGACTTACAGATAAAGATGACTTGAAGAGAAATATTTCTTTGAAGATGACGAAGACTTGACGATGACTTAGATGATATAGAGAAGAAGACTTGTGTTGATAAATTGTGTCGAGAGAATACCTTCCTAGTTAAGAGGGATTGTTGATGTAATTGTAACTTCGGAATGTATTCACTTGTATTTCTTATCTATTGTAACCCAATGTTCATTCCAAGATGTATTATAATGTATTTGAGTCATGTCATACCCTACTTTTTATTCCGGGAAGTTTCTATAATGAGAAAGTCATGTCAAGTCATTGTGGGTAACCCTCCTATTGGTCAAGGGTTAAAGTCCCCACAGTTGTGGGGCCCTTGGGTTATTAGACTATCCTAGTGAAGTCGATCCTAGGTGAGTCATTGTAAGTCGGGGAAATAGTACCCACCATTGTGTTACCCTCCTATTGGTTATAGGAGGCAAAGTCCCCACAAGTGGTGGGGCACTAGGGTTATTAGACACTCCTAGAGATGTCGACTCTAGCAAGTAATTATTAAGTGAGGCCGATGTTGGAGTGCACTTCAAGTGAATGGAAGAATATAAATAGAGAGTGAGAGCCTCTCTATTTATCACTTGCAACACTCACACTCACTCATTGGGGCGCATGAGTGAGAGGAGAAGCTCTCTCAGTGTGTGAGAGAGAGACTGCTATGTGGAGATCATCTTACTGTTTTGGGGCTTTTACTATTTTGGTGTTGATTCTATCTCAGAGGAAGTTGTGGGGTTTTCTCCTTTATGGTTTCCCCAAGGAAAACTCTTTGTGTCTCTTATCTCTTGTGATGTGCTTATGTTTTATTGCTGTGCTTGTTATTCTCTCAGTGAAAAGATCCTAAGATCATAATGCTAGCTTATATGATGAAAAACTAACACAATCCTTCCTGAAGGTAATGAACAAGATCTCGATACCAAGAACCTGGAGCTATGAAATGAGGACATACATCCATCATATGTAATTTAGCTTCATTTTCCCAATTGTTTTCTTCATTGTTTTTACCTTCAACCATTAATTTGCACAGTCATTGTCCTTTAACTATGGACGTTGGTTTTAATTCGAGGTCATATTCTTGTAAAGCTGTTACCCAGTTGCCTCTTATTTCTCCTAGTTCCTTTTGTATGAAAATATACCTGACAGTTGGGTGTGGAACTACTACCTTCATCTAGTTCTTAAGTATGTACGGCCTGAATTGTTTTACCACTTTGAAGACAACATAATCTTGTTTGTTGACAGCTGGGCAATTCAACTTGGCTCCCTGCAGACCAGTGCTCATAAATGATATGGGGTATTCATCTCCCCCATCTTCCTTCTGAGTAAGCACCACTACCAATGAATCGTCAGATGCGAAAGTGTACAAAATAAAATCCTTCTCAAAATTTGGACTTTTGAGAGATGGTGTGTGAGCAATAGATGTCTTTATTTTACTGAATGCATTCTTCTCTACATCAGTCCACTTGAATTGTACACTTTGTTTCACCATTTTTTTCAAATGTCTAACAATTTGGGCGAAATCTGGTACAAACCTTCGCACAAAATTTATTGTCCCCATGAATGATTGCATACCCTTTTTGTTATGGGGTAAAGGGATCTGTTTGATGGCTTTGATCCTTTCTGGGTCTATGGAGATCCCCTTTTTAGAAACCACATGACCTAGTAGCTTTCCTTCTATAACCACAAACACACATTTCCTTGGATTCAGTGAGATGCCATATTTTTGACAACGCTCGAAAATTTGTTTTAGATGGAATGCGTGTTCTTCTCTCTTCTTTGAAAATATCGTGACATTATCAAGATATACTACAACACTACGACCAATTATACCATGGAAATATATATCCATAGCCCTCTGGAAAGTAGCTCCACCATTGATGAGTCCAAAGGGAATCCTTGTGTAAGAAAACGTTCCCCATTTTGTTCTGAATGTAGTTTTTAGTCTGTCTTCTTCAGCTACTAACACTTGATTATAGCTAGAGAATCCATCTAATAATGAAAATAGCTCAAAACCTGAAACCATCTGCAATATCTATTGCATGGGTGGGACTGGATAGTTGTCTTTATCCAAAGCACGATTTAGGTTTCTGAAATCCACACATAGCCTGATTTCTCCATATTTCTTCCTGACTAGTACCAAATTTGAAATCCATTCTGAGTGTCTGACTTTGAATATAATTTTGGCATCCAATAATTTTTTCACTTCACTCTGAATTAAAGGCTCCAGTTTTGGATGCATCTTCCTCAAAGGTTGTTGATAAGGCTTGACTCCAGATCTAATAGGAATGACATGTTGTATAATCTTGGTGTCATATGTTTTAAGCTCTTCATATGTCCAAGAAAATATATATTTGTAATATTTGAACAAAATAATGAACTTATTTCTTTCACCCGGGGAACAACACTTTCCCAAATTTACATATTTGGGTTTAACTTCAGTTCCCAAATTTATCAGCTTGAATTGCAAAGATGAGCTATGAGTCTTGACATTTGCTGGTCTTCTGAATTTGTTGTCTAAATCAAACATCTGCTCTAAGGTCCTGACCCCTTTAGGAATGAAGTTGTTGAATTTTAACTCAGCTTGGTGTTCTTCATTAATGATAATTGCCCCTTTGAAAGTTTCATCATTCTTCAAACATTCCAAGATTTGTTGATCATCATAAAAAACGTGTAGATTAGTAATCATGTCTGGAACCAAAGGCCTAAAAATTAATTCAATAGAACACTTGTTATTTGAAGGTACAAGCCTTGTAGCTGAGGTAGCCAACAAGTCAGCTGTTGCATTCTTAATTCTAGGAATGGATACAATATTAAATGCATAAACATTTGTCATCAAATCCCACACTTCATTCTGATAAGCTTTTAAATGAGGTGAGATGCAATGTATCTATTTTTGAATTTGCTTTACAATTATTTCAGAATCCCCATACACTTTCAGATTTTCTACTTTTAATTCAATTGCTTTTCTTAGTCCCTGAACTAATGCTTCATATTTGGCTGTGTTATTGGTACATTCAAACTCTAATCTACATGAAAGAAAATGTTTATTTTTCTTTGGATCAATCAGGACACAGCCAGCTCATGATCCTTCCAAAGTTTTAGATCCATAAAAAAAAGTGTCCAAAAACTATCTACTTCTACTATACTTGAATAAAAAATTACATATGAAACTAAGTCTACTATTTTACAGTCAAATTCATCAGCCTGTGAAAATCAAAGGAGATTGGGCTGTGTGTCTGGTGTACCGCTGGATTCTTCTACTTGGTAATTTCCCGGTTCAAGCTCAATAAAGTAATTTCCCAACACAAAATTCACTGGTTCGTTCTTTTCTTCCAATTGAGTAAAATTGTGCTTCATGTGGGGTTCTCTTAATACTTTTATTTGATTGGGACTTCCCTTATAAGGAAACCACATATGTGACCAATCTAATGAAAAATATCCATTTAGCTTTGCTGACCAATCCTGACTCAAAACAAGTCCATAAGCCTCAGGTATATCTACTACTACAATATCGATGAACTGACATACCTTTTCATTTGAAGATAGTCGAATCAAAACATCCTCCATTTCCCCAATTACCTTCACAACTGTTATGTCTAACTGAATGACCTACCAAGTAGATGTTTTAGGTTGTCCATTTATCTTCTTATAGACTAAAAGTGGCATAACATTGACTGATGCCCCTGAGTCTACTAGACAGTTGTGCACGTTATGGTTGAAAATTTCAAAAGTTAGGATAAATGGTGGGGTTTTGCATTTAGACTTACCTCCCACACTTGCTTCACCAATTTCTTCTTCTTCAGGTTGATTGTCAGTGGGAAGCTTTTCCTCTGGTATTTCAAGTGCTTTTAACAATCTTTCTTTCTGCTGAGGCACATTACACATTTCAAACAGTGAGATATTTTCCTTAGCCCTCTTAATATCTTCCACAATATCATACTCCATCTTATGTTCTTTGAGATTCTTTTTTACATCATCAGTCTTCTCCTCAATGGGCTTAATAGGCATGTTGATTTGCTTTGGATTTTGACTCGTAATGGTGGATTCAGGTATTTTATCAGCCGTGGTTCTCTTCTGAATTTTCTTTACATTCTTTTGAAGTCTCTTGATTTTTGGGAGTACTGATTTGTCCTCTTTTATCAAACCTTGAATTCTTATTGTCATGTTTGTTTCCGATATCTCCTCCTGTTTTAGATAGCATTCTTCTTCGGATAAAAAATCGAAACACAATCCCATAAAACCAGAGCATCATCCTCTTGTTTTTCTGTGGGTTGCTTATTTTTTTCTTCCTCTTCATCAGCTTCTGTTAGTTTGGAGTCCAATAGCTGATTCATTACTAATGTCATCGAATTGATCCATCGAGGGCAACGTTTTCAGAATGGGGCTGCTGATGAAAGGTGCAAAAGCTATCCATACCTACCTCTGTTAAGTTCATTGATGTAGGACTGTGTGGAGGAGGTTTAGATTGATTGTTGTCTTCTCTCTTTTTATGGTAAGGCTTAAATGCTTCATGGGCCTCCTTTTCTTTTTCCAGATCTATCACTCTATTATATATTTTCTGCATCATTTTCAACATTCCTTCAAAGTCATGTGACTACTCCTCCTTAGGCTTAGTAAATAATAAGGATTTCTTACCAAAAGTTTTTCCTCCCGACTGCTCAGGATAATCTTCTATGCTCTCTCTTTCAGCTTCTACTCTCTTAGCTTCTTCATAAGTTTTTGATAATGTAGGTTTGACTGACATTTTAGAAAACATAGCTAAGTCAGGACCCAGAGCTAAAGTATAGTATTCACTCAGAACTTTATCAGATGGTTTGTCTGTTGCAGAAAAATTCTTTACATAAGCAACAAACCTTTGAGTGAAACTATGCCCTTTTTCTTTTCTTTCTATATTTAAAGTGCATAACCCCTTCATTAACTCTACATGAGTTTTTTGGACTGCATATTTACTTCTAAATATCCTTTCAAATGTGTCCCAGTCTGGGATTGAGTTTGCAGGTAGAGAAAAATACCATGAGGCTGCTGCTCCTTTCAGGGTATGCAAAAAAAATCTACAAACTACATCTTCATTTTCTCTAGCCCTTAGTCCTTCGATAGCCAAGTAAAATATTTGCAAATGATCATCTACCAAAATTTGTTCACTTGGGTCAAACTTGGGCAGCATTTTCTCAAAAGCCTGAGGTAAGTCATGTAAAGGGGGTGCCAGGTTTAAAGGTGACCTAGCCCTCCAAGAAGGTGGTGGATTCGGTGGGTTGGGTGGCTGATTTTCATTCACGTTTGCCATGAGTTTGGGTGTAGAATGAGGTGGTGAGTGAACATGGGTATGAATAGGTGAACAGTAAGGTGTATCTAGGCCCACTTGATTCAAAGGTTGAACAACATTGTAAGGCTGTTTCTACTAGTTCTTCAAAATATCCAACCAACATTGCATCTTCCAATATAGGACGGTCTTTCTTCTTATATTCTCTTATGGGAAAGATAGGAATAATTGGTAATCCTCCAATATTCTTCACATATGCCCTAGTATGTCTTCTCAGATCATTAACTACTTTGTTATTGACAGAATATAGATGCTCTTTACCCTTTTCTTTAGGAATTGGATTGGGAAACAAACTGCTTTTAGAACTATCACCGGTGGAATAATATTGAGAAAATAAGTTTCCTCGGCCAACCATGCACTGGATGCCCTCCTTCTAGCACCAAAACTGTTGAGGCCTGTAAAATCGTAGGTAACAACAGTTAGGGATTCTCCCCAGTAAACGTTTCCAACTAGCCCGTTACTGTTTGGTATGGGGAATCCGTCCAGTTTACAGCATGGCTACCGTAGGTTAAGTAACAAAAATAAAGGGTTTTACTGGTTACGGCCCGGTCCACCATGTATCTTTTTAGTTTTTGTATTTAAGTATGAGATGCAAGTGCCTATCTAAAAATGTAGATTGATAAAGAATATGAGGGGCGGTCACAATGTAATGCGTAGGTTCTTACCTCTTGTCTTAACTCTCTCGCATCTAAACCACACACAACAAAAAAAAAACTAAAACTAACTATCTAACCTATCCCTAGGGAGCAAGATTATTATTCATCAATGAGTAATGTATTTTTTGCATGCATTAAGAAAAATCACAGATAGGTGTTACTTATTTCAAAACACATGAACATCTATAGATATATGAACAACCAGATAGCTAATTGTTTATGAACATCATTCATTACTCATAGTGGAAATTTCATAGAATAAACTAGAGCACATTCATAACAAGAACATAGGTTCAAAGAGTTATAACAATCTCATAGTTAATGGATAACAGCTGAAAACGAAATAGTTCACATTCAACAAACCCATAGCACAACATTTGAAACCTTCCATAAAGATTTCTCCAACAGGAAACTTGTAATTTCTTTATGCAAAAGGAAATAGTTCTTCTTACCTCAAACTCTCACAAATCTATCTGGGAAAAATTCCCTACTACATATAACTCTCCTATACTTATATAAAACAACAAAACCTTTTGGTTGCCACCCCCCAGGTGACCTTCGGACTCCCCCAACTATTTAATCTCACAATTTTGTCCTTTTGTGAGTGCTCAGGATTCATACAATGCATTACATTTCAGACTAAGACTTATGAGTACTTCATAAAAGAGACTGGCTTGGTAATTAATGAACCTTTTCCAAGCCTGGGCCTTTGCTGCTATCGATTCTGCTTTGTCTTTTATATATGTCTTCTTTGAAGCAGCAATCATCAAACTGGGTCTGAAAAATTCTCTAGGTATGTCTGCAATTAAAACAAAAAACTCATCATTAATCCGGATTGCATCCAAGATCATCTAACTTTCAATAAAATGTAAATCATACTATCAATAAAAATAAGCATAAAAAATGAAACCCGGTACTGCGTTTTCATCGTGAAAACCCTAACTTATACAGAAAATTTTTGTCTCCCATGAAATATGGTAAAATCTCATAAAAATGGTGGGAAATCCTTACCGGCAGGAAAAACTAAGCATTGGGTTGACAAACTCCCCATCGGTGAACGAAACACTAAATGTCGGATGGTTAGTTCACTAAGTCACCACAACGGCGGAAACCGTATAGACTAAGGATTCCAGGTCATAATAAAACATCGATGATATAAAGCATTAAAAGTTGTCATCCATACATCGTAAATTAGAACCATTAGCCCCTAAGAACAATGACATCAGCAAGCGGAAGGACTAACCATAATGTGTTGGCATAAAATCTCAGTCCGCAGCCGCAACGGTGGGAGACAGACAGACTAAAAGGTTTCGCAGTCAACATAAATTATTGGGGATTGAAATCTTTGAAGACTATGTATTGATGAACAAAGTCTCAATGCTGCCACCATGTCGGCAACGCAAAGGACCAGCCCCCCCCGATCAATAGTCAAAACCGTTCCGATAGCAAAAACAAAACATCGCAAAGTAAAAGTTGATCAATAAAACCAAGGCATTGGCAAAAATCAGAACTATCCAATAGGTCATTCATTGTTTAGCTTCCGCAACGGCGGCTGCGTAGAGAACTACGGCCCTGATTCACTATTCAAATGATTTTTGACAGCGATAAACGAACATAAAACATAGCGTTAAGTGCTCAAAGACCTTCGGTTGGGAATCATTAAAATAGTTTGTTTACTCTCCAAAATAGCAGCGACACAGATAAATAGAGTTCTGAATCAAACTTCAACTGACCTATGATAGTGATAAAGGAAAACATTCAGATCAAGGACGTTATTTTTTCAAATCCACACTATAAATTCCCCAGTCAAAACATTGGAAAACAAAAAGTAGTTTTTCGAAAATCATGAGAACAGTTGACCTTAATTCAAGTAACCCAAATTTGTAGCAGAGGGAAAACAAAAATAGAGTTCAGCGATCCAAACAATCCCTGGAAAAATGAAATTAAAGGGAGGGTCCAAAATTTAAAAAATTTGGGAGAAATTTGCAGCTGCAACAAGTTGTCAAAGCAGGCCAACCCCTTCACCAGGGAAAGTGGCTCACCAAGGACCAAGTTCAGCAGAAGTTTCCTCATCTCATGGAGGAACTCAATGCAATGGGGACCACTGCTTCCTAAGGGAGGAGGAATGATCCAGGAGGATATTGGTGGCCACCTCCCTATTCCACTTGGACCCCCACCATTGTTTCTTTCAGTTTTCTAGTTTCCTTATTTATCAGTTTTCTAGTTTCCTTATTTATAGCACAATTTACTCTTTTTGGAAGTTTTTGGGTCCTAAACTTCCAGAGCCATTTTGAGGCCCTAAACGCCCTTTTTTCGGCATCGAATGGTTGAGAATATATGAGTTTGTTTCATACTTAATCTTTGTTGACTAAGGATTTAGTCCTTGAACAGATCTTTCTAACGATGTATCATGTGCATCAAACGAAGGTAGTATGCCTAAGTTACGACCCCGAGAAATTGATGCACCAAGTTACCCAACGAGGCCCACATTCTGGTGTTTCTCCTCCTAGGGTTAGGTTTTTGGATGTGTAGGGTTTCCATTTTTTCTCAATAATATATAGGCATTTGAGCCTCATTGCAACACAGAGTTCAAAGGCATGTAGCCACCACATCTCTTCTCAGAGATAAGCTACCAGCACTCTAGCTAGTTTATTTCCATTCTGTATGTAAACAAGTTTCAACTCTTTGATTAATGAAATGAAGTGTTATTTCTGCTGCATCTTTGTTTCTATGGTTATTTATGTATTCTTTTGCGTTCCTACATAAATCCAGATCATTTATTCACAACTTTTCTTTCCCAAGTTATAATATAAATTATGTATTTAATATTAGCTTCTTTTAACTCATCTTCTGTCAATCCATTCTGAAAATCAATAGTGTTTTTAGCATAATATATGGGATTCTTGTTAAGTATTTCCTTCACAAATGTCACAATTTGCTTGGTTGATTGTATCACAATCTGTTTGTCCAAAATCTAATCCAAATAGGGCCTCAATTTAGTTACCTTGATATAAGCACATCCCAAATCATGTGCTTGGCCCCTTGTACATGCAATTTCCTTGTAACCTATTTTACTAGATTATCATTTTTATCCTGCAACTCTTGACCCTTAGCTTCCCAACATTTCCTTTCCTGCTCTCTTTTCAAAGCTATACTTTCCAAATTTTTTTTCTGGTTTCTTAATCCAACATTCTCTAACTCCTTAAAACTGACCTGTGACATTGCCTAAACAAGAGATTGTTCACCTAATTATGCAGAAGGTGAAATTATTCTACTTTCAAGTTTCTTGCAGCTTCTTTTCCAATTCATCATATTTTCTATTGAGAGTCTTCTCACTTTCAAGGAAAAGAGACATGTATCTCTCCCACTGTTTCTTCTCTTCAATATATTTCAAAAGCTTTTCCTTGCAGTCATTTAATTCACCAGTCAAAGTTTATTTCTCCTTATCAAGCTCTGTTAGCTCATAAGCTTGTATTAGTTGAGTGGATGGAATATTTATCTTTTTATTTAATAAATGAATGGTGTTTTCCTTATCATTCAAAAACTTTTGTGTTGCAGCCCCTTTGTCTGCTTGACTGTCCATAGCCAACAAGTCTGTTTGAAACTTTTTAATATGTTGGTGGTGAGCCTTTTTTTCTAATTTTTCCTACCTAAGTTGGTTCTCAATTTTACTTTTTCTAAACTACAAATTGGATACCTTCAATGTTTATTTTAGTAGATCAGTGCATATAATATCTCCAGCTTGTTTGTGCAAGTGGATCATGTCAGGAATAAGAATATTCTTCATTTCATCTTCATTTCAACAACATTGTTCTTAGTTGCTATTGCTAGGTTCAATGTATTTTGAGTATGATCCCTAACAGTCACTAAAGATACATCCTTACTGGAAATCGTCCCGACTTCTGCATAGAATTTCATAGCTTCATCTGAAGCCACTTCCTTATCATCTTTGTGCTTATCAAATAATTCAGCTCTATTCTTGAATTGGGAAGTGGAGTCTGTAGGTGTTTCAAAAAAAAAACATATTCCATAACCTCAAATGCAGGTCCTTTAACCCTCATTTTATTTTTTTTACCCTTGACCTATGTTACTTGCACTAGCTGCCCTGTTTCTTCAGTTTTTTGCTTCTTGGATGTATTTGTTGTATTTTATTCCTCTGTGTCCATGGCATCATAGAAGTATCTTTTAATTGTTCTTTCAGAACATCTGGCTATTGGTGCGATCCTTTCTGCTGCCAGAATCATGCTTTAAGGGCCAGGTTATGTGGAGCTTAATTCCTTTACTGATGAAGTAGAATCCTCTTACATATCTACATCCCTATAGGTCTCATGAGGGTAATCTAGCCAATTTGTAGTCTCAGGTAGACCTACAACCTCATAATGCTCAAAAGGTGTGTTCTTGTTTACTTGTATTATGATAGATGTGATGTGATGGTGATTGTAGTTAATGGCAACGTCTGTCTAAAACCCCATTTTTCTCAATAAAATTTCTACCATTGGAAAAGAAGATCTGTTATTTATGATGAATGGGCCTACATCCCATGGGAAATTGATTTCAGAAGACTTTTTGAAGTTAAGAAAGTGTTCATTTTCCACAATAAGATTATGCTTTGTTAAATCCAAAGAAAATACCTTAATAGTTAAGAATTCATGTAAAATCTAAGGTTGATACAAAAACCCATACAATCTAATCACTTTACCTTGTTCCAATAAAAACCAATGTCCTATTATCTTTTTAGGAGAAAATTGCAACATTTCCTTCATAAAAAGCAAGGATCTAGGCAATTTCTTTTGGAAAAAATGCATTGTAAACATCATACATGAGAAAGTTCATGAATCTGCTAAAATATCTAGTCATCTCTTCTGTAAGAACCATCTCAGGAAATTGTAAGTTTTCCTCATTAAATATAAGAACATTTTGAGAAAATATGATTGGAACCTGAAACACCTAGTTTTGTGGAAGTCAACTAGCCATGAATGGATATTTTCAGCTAGAAACTCATCAAATTTAAGTAAACAATATTGAATGAACTAACTCGACCCTTTTGACTCAACCTGACAAGTACTAATTGTGAACAACAGACTCATTAAGGGTTCTGTGACATACTTATCAGTATCTAACCCTAAAAACTGACTTATAAGGGTTATAACAAATTGAGTTTCATCATTGAATAAGCTAGAATATACAACAAGAAGGTTGGTTTTGTAATAGGACATCAGGCTTGAAACAAATTTTGAAGAAAACATGTTTTTGTTCAATAGTGGACTCTCTGAAAAAACTGGATTATACTTTCTTCACTGAAATCTTTAGACATTTCGGTACAATCAACAAGAACAGAGAAAGTATTTCTGATAACAAGTGGGATAATTGGACACATGATCTTGGACTTAGTTACATCCATAATTACCCTCTCAGAAGAAGAGTAATTATAAGTGCACCAGTCGACAAACTATGGAAAATTTAGGGTTTGCTCGTTGGAGAAACAATTGAAATAAGACTTGAAAATATAGTGGACTTCTGTTCTATGGTATTTAAGAAGTTTTAACTTGGTTTTTACTGAGTCTATGGGACGATTTTGAAGTATAGTATCAAAAAAATATGAATCACTATCCTCAAAAACCTCCTCAATCCTTTGGTATTCCAAATTCTAGACCTCTACTTCTTCTACCTCGATCATTTTAAATACTTTCTTGGTGGGAATAAATATCCTACTTGGTTTCTCGACAAGTGGTCAAAATAATTGTCTGATTTGAACGTTTCCACATAGTCTTGGGATTTCGTTTTCTAATGCACAAAAAAGAAAATAACCTAAATCCATATGCCCTCACTTTTTATATTATTATTTTTATTTCTTATCAACCATGCATCTTTCTCAGCGGAAACATTTCCTTTTCGTGCATCTTGCATCATTCATCTTGAGTTGTTGGTCCCTTTTCTTGTTTAAACCATCGATCCTTATTTCTTACTATGCTGTCATCTTTATCCTTCTTGTAACTTCCAGTTGCAAACTAAACTTTGACCACAAATCTACCCTTTTGATCCATCCTTACTGTCGATCATTTTCACCCTTTAATTCACCTATTCAGATTACGAAAGGGACCTTAACTTATCTGAGTGGATAAATTCTCAACCATTGATCTTTTCCTTCACAAATCTGGATCATTGATAAATTTACCTCTTTAACCTCTCCACTCAGATTTAGTTCCTTAATAAGTGTACATATTCCCTTTGGGGAGAGGTTATCTACCATAGATCTAAATCCCTGTTGATCTCATCTGTTTAATTCTGCTTCAATTTATCCAATTCTGTTGATCTTCCTCTTAATTTTCTATCTTGCATGTTCTATTAGAGGAACAATTCCTGACCATAAATATATTCCTCCTTAAATATGCACCCTTAATTGTATGGGACCTTTAACCCATTCCACAAGTTCACCAATTTCCTTCTTCCATGCACCTTCTAGCAGTGGAAAAGATACCAGCCCATGATCTAAATTAATCCTCCATCTCGACTGTTGAAAGATGCGGTCCCTACTACATTCTGCCAAGTTTCAAGATTTTATTCAGCCATACACCTTTAACCTGCAGAATTAACACCGACCATTGATCTTGATCAAATATTCATCTAGTTCGTTGAAACATGAGGCTCTACTCTATTCCGCTGATTTGCAACCTGATTTTCCCCATGTTTGTTCTCATAGCAGAATTCATTGGAACCATTGATATGAAACTCCTTTAAATCTCCGTCGTCTATCAATGATGGTCCTACCAAATTCTGCAAATATTCGACCTTAATTTCTTTGTGCATGCTATTCCAGTAGAATCCATATCCACCATAAATCTTTCCTATCCTTTGATATCCACCGTTGAAAGGTGAGGGATCTACCCGATTCCGCTGATTTGAGAATTTCGTTTTTCCTTGCATGTTTAATCAATGGAAATATCTCTACACGTAGATCTTCCTCGATATGTTGATCCGACTGTATATTTTAGCTGCAATTTAACTCAATTCTACAGGTAATAAAATTTATTTGAACCATGCAAATTACCTCTGTAGATTGATATGTAGACGTCGATCTCCTCTGTTGCAGATCTACACCATTGATTCTTGTTGCGACATAACACTAAAGTAGATTTCTCATAAACAACTTATTTCCAAGGTTGCACTTAGGATTTTCTTCACATTTTTTCATTCTAGACCAAGGAATAAGTCCTCCAAATGATTTTAGAACCCCTTCTGCATACCCCTAGGTCATATGATACAAATGTTTAGACCTTACCTTTCATTTCCTCCGGTATGACCCCTTCAAACTTCTTAGCCCAAAAATGGTGCTAACAAGGACATCGACAAAAGATTCCCAAGTGGGTTTTCTTTTTAATATCTCAAATTCATCCTTTACATGCCTCTCACGGTACCCATCCCACCAATCTTTGACATGGGGGAGGGACTTAAGGAGTGTGAAGGTGATCTTTTCATTGTCGGAAAAAAATTTCAATAGAGAAGTAACCGTCTAATAGACTTAACCATTTTTCCAAAGCATTTTCATTTATATTTCCTTTAAATAAGGGTATTCCAAAGTTAACTTTTACCTTGAAGGGAGTCGCACCCATGAAATAGATGTTCGTTGAAGGTTCATCCACTGCCGTTGGAATTCTTAGAAGGATCTGGGTGAAGTTATCTCATTCCTTTATCGCACAAGGGCTTCCTCGAGCAACATTTTAATAGGATCTCCTACTCCATGATCTCTCTTTTATTCTCCCTCCATGTGAGGATTCTTGGGATGAATAGAGGTATTTTCCCCAGTTTCAACTAGTTCAAGACCCAACTCTCGATATTAAGATCTTGTCAGGGACATGCACTAAGAGACCACAAGAGCAGAAAGCTCTGATACCTTTGATATTTATTTATGTGTGAGTGAAATGAAAGAGCATATATATATTCAAATGCTGAGATATATATGGTGATAAACACAGTGGTAAAATAAACTTAGATTCTATTAAATGAATGAAACATAACAAAATGTAAAACAAAAGTAGCTAGAATGGTGGTAGTTGTATCTCTGAGAAGAGATGTGGCGGCTACGCTCACTCGTGACAAGATGAATACAAAAGGAAGCTGAAGGGGATTTTATAATAAATCCTTGGAGATGAATAAACCCTAAATCTAACCCTAGGATATGAATAATCATGAATTTTGCGGCCTCAAGGTGGTTAATTGAACAGTCAACTTCTCGGAGTCATAACGTTTGGATATGATATATGTTTCAGGCACTCGATATCCCATTGGAAAGGTCTACTTGATATTTACAAGTTTTGACTAGGGCCAAATGCATGTCAATGGAAACCATTTGGCCCCTGAATCACCAAAAAATGTCAATTAGGGCCTCAAAATGGCCCCCGAATTTCAGGACCCAAAAAACCGTAGAAAATCACAAGAAAATTGTCAACATGAGAAAATGTTTTGAGCCAGTGGAATAGGTGGGTGGCCACCTATATCCATCTGGATATTTCCCCCCCCATTAGGAAGTAATGGTATCCATTTTGTTGATTGACCCCATCAAATTGGGAAACTTTTGTTGAACTTGACTCTTGGTGAGCCACTTGCTTTGGTGGAGGAGATTCCTTGCTTTGGCAATGCGATATAGTTGGATATTATGCTAGAGGGTGCCCTTAACCTATGTGTCCATGATATGATCAATGGTTTCTTATTTGATGTTGTCAATATTAAGGTTTATAGGCGTCAATTGTTCTACAAGTTCTGATGTGTCCAATAGTGGTGCAAAATATGGTCGAAGGAGCTCCACATTGAATATTGGATGTAGGACAAGGAATGGAGGAATGCTTAATTCAAAAACATTATCACTGGCTTCCTTGGTGATGGTGTATGGACCATATCAAAGGGGGAGAAGCTTGTGATGGGGTCCCTTGAGCCTCTCTTTCTATAAATTCAACCAAACCTTATCCCCAACCTGGAACTTGTGTGGAAATTGATGTTGGTCATGTCACTACTTGTATTTAGTATTGGCCTTCTCCAAAATGTCATGGACCTACTGGAGGATGTGATGGATTATTTCAACAAATATGGTGGCCTTATTAATCAGGACCAATGGTTGGAAACCCAAGCACGCCTGAAAATGGCTGTGACCGGTAGAGCTATGCAGAGCTTGGTTATAGATATGTTGAACATAAGCAAGCATCTCATCCCATGTATAGGGATGTTTAGAATTGTATATTCTCAGAATATGCACAATCATTTGGTTGACTATGTCTATTTTTTCATCATTCTGGGGGTGGAAGGAAGTTGATTTGGTGAGCTTGGTATCCATCAATGACCAAAGACTAGACTAGGAAGTGCTAAGGAACCTGCTCTCATGATTTGAAATGATAGTCTGTGGCAGCCCAAAATGAACCCAAACATGCTCGAAGAATAGCTTAGTAGTAGCTTCGATAGAGATGCTATTATTACAAGTTATCAGAATAGACATATTAGAGAAGGGATCCACAACTACAAACACGTAGTCATTACTATGCTTAGTTGAATATAGTCCTGACATGTAATCCATGGAGATGGATTCCCATGGCCCATTTGGAGTGGGAAGTGGGGTGTACAACCCTTTCTTTTTAACAGATGGTTTTGTGATGGCACAGATAGTGTAGGATCCTATATATCGACCGACATCTTGTTGTATTTTGGGGCAGTAAAAATACTTCTGCAAAACTGCCACTATCTTCTCAATACCAAAGTGCCCTACCACTCAACTATAGTGTGCTTCCCAAATCATCTTCACAGGCTCACTTGAAAGAACACAAAGATGGCCTAGGTGGCATAGAAATCCTTCTTGAAGATGAAAGTCTACCACTGGTGTACCTGCACACAATGATTGATACATAGGAGTGAACTTAGGATCATTGTCATATAGTTGAGGCCATTCTAAGGTCTCTTGGCTGCAAGAGTTGAGCACCATTGTTAATGCCGCCATTGGAGTTTGATTGAGGCAATCAACAAATCGATTGGTGTTGCCATTATTATATTTAATGTTTAGGTGTAACTATTGCAATTAAGTGGATCACTTCTGGTGGTGTCCATTGTGTAACTTTTTTTGGGTTTGCATGAACTGCAAGGGCTTATGATAAGTGTGGATGGATGTTTCTTTTACAAGGATGTAATGCTTCCATTGGCAGCATGTTTGGACAATGGAGTACACTTACTTATCATAGGTGGAGCACTTGTGGACTGTATCTAAAAGTGTCTCACTATGATATGCCACTAGATGGCCATGATGAGTGAGGACCGCACCAACAACGTAGTATAAAGCATCTGTCTCGATCTCAAAGGGTTGTTGTAGATCTGGTAAGGTAAGGATGGGTGCTAAACATAAGCGCTGCTTCAACTCCTCAAATGTGTTTTGTTGTCACTTAGACCAGATGAACTTGGCCTTATATACCCCTTTGGTCACCTGGATAATGGACCAAGCAATATTTGATAATCCCAACACAAATCTGTGATAGAAGTTTGCAAGTCCTAGGAAGCTGCGAAGCTTTGTGAGATTCGTCGGGGTCGACCAAATACAAATGGCTTGGATCTTGGCCGGATCTACATGAACACCGTGTTCATTCACAATGTATCCTAGATATTGAACCCTTTCCATGCCAAATGATCACTTCTCTAGATTGGCATAGAACTTGTGCTGTCATGGGCTGCTGAGGACTTGGTGGATATGTTGGATATGTTTTGCCCATGTTCTACTATAGATGAGGATATCATATAGATATATGACCACAAAGTAATTGGTTAATGGACAGAGAATGTAATCCATCATCCTCATGAAGGTTTCTAGAGCATTATTCAAGCCGAAAGGCATGCCCAACCACTCAAAAAGGCCTTCCTGATATTTGAAGGTAGTCTTCTAGACATCGGTCTATCCAATCAACACTTGATGATAACCAGATTTCAAGTCAATCGTGCTGAAATACTTGGACCCCTTGAGCTAATCAAGGAGGTCATAGATTCAAGGAATTGGATACCAATTGTGGATAGTGATCTTTTTTATATCTCGGTAGTCAATACAGAGTCTCCATGTCCCATTTTTATTTTGTACCAACACAATTGGGCTCCCACAGGGTAAGGAGTTGGGTCGAATGTGCCCCTTTTGGATTAACTCTTAAATATGGCATTTGATTCTTCATGAGGGAACACCTGTAGAATGGCCCATTTGGTAAAGTCATACTGAGGATCAAATCAATAGAATTATTAATTGGACAATGTACTGGAACCCCAACAGTTGTTGTGAATATGTCTTTGTATGCTTACATGATATTATCCACCTATTTCTGATGCATAGATGGATTCTATGTGGAGGTGGTGTATGTTGATGTGATCTTTAATTCCCCCTCTGAACGAACCATGAAGAGTATGTATTTCCATATCTCGATTATTACCTTCCTTCACTACTTCATTGTGATGAGAGACACTGCAGTAGCAGGAAGTGTCTCTAGTATCCCGTAGAGTTTTTTTCCCAAAGTAATAATGACACTACGAGGTATAGACTCATACAAAACATGGTGTTTCCACATATATGGTTGTCCTCAAATAACATCACAAACTTCAAGTGGGGGAACATCATACATTACCTCATCTTTGAAGGGCTTGATGTCATAGGAGAGGTGACATTATTGATTGACGTGGATGTCTCATCCATCGATCAATCAAATAATGTTGTAGGGTTGGGGATGTAGAACCATCAAAAGATTCAATATTTTTATGAAATCGGTTAAGATGAGGTATTTTTGACTACCTTTGTCAATAATGAAATGTAGTGGATTCCCCTACACCCATAGTTGTGAGTGGAAGAGGTGCTCCAATTCCTCTGGCTCCTCTGACTCTTCTGGATGGATCTTTGCAGTTGCAATGGTGGCATTAGGTTTTGTGTCAGTGATATTCTTACCCCTTTATTTCTATGCATCAATGTATGAGTCAAAGTATGGATCTAGGGATTTTTTCGCGGCCAACAATGATTGCTTTGAGTGGCATTTATCAGTTTTGTGCCAGGGGATTTTATGGAACTCACACCACTTGTCGGTGTCATTCTTCGATTTCACTTTACCCTTATTTGTTTGTGGCTTGGAATTGTTATTGGGACTTTGGCCATCCTTTCTCTATCCTTTGGGTTGTGAGTTAGGGCCACTTTTTCCCAGCTTCTGCTGCCAATTTGCAGACCCAAAATCCCGCTTATTCTTTTGCTTAAACTTTTACTCTATTTTGATGATGTATCAGTAAGCTGCTCTTAGTGAGGATATGTCCATCTTCGACTAAATGTACCTGTGCAAAAAAATGTTGTATTTTACAACCAAGTGTCATTCACAGTCTCTAATACCCATCTTTGAGTGTATGGTATGGAATATATTAGTATGCTCCGACACTATTTGGTCTCTTTCTTGGCACAATGTTGTCCACCGGGTGTATTAGTCATCACAGTTTTCGACAGGGTAGAATTCCTCTTTGATGGATGTTAGCACTCAAAATGTACCTTTGGTTACAAAAAGGTAATCTCAAGGTAACCACAAAACCAATATTTAGGAAAGAAAGTTGGCTTCTTTCTCTCCAAAGAGGGATCTCTCAATGATTGTTTTCATATGGCCAGATATATGAACAAGAAATAAAATTATAATTGTTGTTGGTTGAAACAAGGAAAGTGCACATTGCGTAATGGATTCAGAATAATGATATCAATCACAGTGCTATTGCATGGAAATTTATAACAAAGGCAAGGTATCAATCTTGTTACATTCGAAATTCTTTGGTCTGGTGATCATAGAAGAAATAAAGAATAGTCCATTAGCATGGGCATCTAATAAGGATGATTCCAACATTAACTGTAGTTGAATAGATTTTTGTAAATATCTGAAATTAATAGACAAGGCATATAAGTATGAATTATGTTCTATTAAAGACTCATTTCAGACATGAAAGGAAAACATTGTGGAAGGAAATAATAGGAAATACATTCACATAAGAAGGGTAATACAGACTGTAACATAGACAACACAGGAATCTTTGCAAAATTCCAGCTTCGGCTCTATGATATTATTATAAAGATCAATCTCAAAATACAATGCTTAATTCTCATGGGTTCCAACCCTTTTTTAATTACAATAAATGGTTCTTATACAAACTACTCCATGAGTTGAAATAACAAACTTCTAATAATAGGCATAACTGTTGGAGACATTTACCACCTTACACACTCATTTTTGTCAATTTGGCCTAGTTAAACCACTATCCTAAGTATTATTGACCTAATTGACATCAGTGGATCATTAAATGTCATCAGCTAGATCACACCCATGCCTACCTTCAGTCAAGGAGGCTAACTTAGCCTTCTCCTACACTCGAGGAGGCTAACTGGAGCACTCCGGGGGTGATTTGAGTGTCATTAATGCATTTTATTACTAATTGATGGTTACAATTAGTTAAATAGGGTAGTGAAGGTTCCTCCCTTCATTAAATTTATTATTTAACGATTATTTAATAAACTGGAGTCAACAAGGGTACCTCCAACCACTTCTGATGTTCAGTTACACTTCAGTTAACCTCATCGGGGTTCATTGAAGTCATTGAAGCGCTACCACTTGATAGTTTGCTTATTGTGACATGTGTCTAATCTCTTTCAGTTGATACTCAGTTATTTATTGCACTTCGACTTCAGTTAGGGCTTAGTTGAGTCAATTAGGGTTTTGATCAGTGGTTAACTTGAGTGTTGACTATGGCTTACATTCAGTTAAGCTAGACTCACTCATTCAATTCGAATGAAATCAGGAATTCAAATTGATTCTCATTGATGCTTGTAGCATGACATTTTATTTTAATTTCTCATTCTTGTGTGAATATACAGTGTGGCTACTCATTATGTAGCCCTTTTTTCACCATTTTCATGAATTATTGTCATTAATCTATTGATGAGACTATGTTTAGTCCCTAGATCATTAAGCAAGTTTAATATGGTATTAGAGCTCATGGTGGGACAAAGCTCTATCTCTCAAAAACAAGCTTTTTGATATATTTCTGCATGAAAATTGAGCAATAGCCCAAAAATCCAGCACTGCACCAGAAGCCAAGGCTTTCCACTTAATACCCCAAGTAAGGAAATTGTTGATCAAGCTTGGTTGATTGACTATGATAGGTGTGATGAAAGCCTAAAATGTGCAGGTTGTCTAACCTTAAGGTGCCCCTTTTTTTGTGATTTGTAGGTTTTAATAGGTACAACTTCGAATGGACTCATCAGTCCCTCTTCTCACCCCATTCACAAGCTATTCAAAATGGAAGTTGAAGATGATTGCATCTCTGAAGAGACGAGGTCCCTATGAGGTGTCTATTGGAATTGGAAAAGAGTATTATGAGAATGAGAATGACTGGATAAATGATGGTGATAGAGCCTTTGGAGCAATATGTCTGGCCCTTTCTCCTAGCTTGCACTACCTTATTGGTTCTGCTGAATACCCAAAGGAAATCTAGACAAAATTGGACAAAAAATTTGGAAAGCACAATGAGGATCATAATAGCACTTTGGAGATTACATCCAGAACTACAAGATTTCTTTACTCAAAAGTATCAGCCTCTACTCTCTCTGATGAAGTTGTTCAAGATGAAGAAGAAGCAGAATCTTCTACACAGTCAATTCGAATTGAAGAAAGTCTCCATGTAGTGACTCCTTCTCTTGATGCTCCGGAAGTTCATGAGATCTCTGATATCTCATATTCTAATATTTCTGAAATAGAAGAATACATTTGAATCTCTGATACTGAAGAAAAATTCTGCTGCACTTCCATGCAAACATTCACTGGTGATTTTCCTTTGATTTCTGTTCAAATTTTACCAGTAATTGCTTCCGAAAGTGAAGAGAAATTTGAATCTCTAATGTTGCTACTAGTGTAAAAATATGTGATACCTTGGATATTTTGGAAGAAATATCATATTACCAGAGTGATCCATCCGCTTCCCATGATCTAGATCTTCCAGCAAAATCCTGCAGGATTGCATGCACCAAAATTCAAAATTTTGAAGAAAAAGACAACTGTGCATCCACCGTCTCGGTTGACCATAATTTTGGATATGATATGAAAATTATTGGATATGATATGATCTTATTTGGATCTGATCTGATATTTCTTGGCTCAAAAATTCAGGTTCATAAACCTTCAGTACTGCTTGTAGTTGTTCTCATCAACGGTGTGAAGAAACAAGTACCGCAAGTCTCCTACAAAACTGTTGCTGGGAATTTGATTTCATTTCACAGTTTTGGATCTGTTGTGAAATTATTTAGATATTATTTAATTTCTGATATGATATTATTTGGTTCATATTTTAAAATACAAAATCTTTCAGTCATGCTTGTAGCTGCTCTCACCAATTCCGGTGTGAAAAATCAAGTATTGCACTTTCTCTTCAAAACCGCTGATGGGGATTTGGTGTTAGTTTCCTCTTATGAGGTTGCTGATATTTTATTATATGATTCATTAGATATTTCAGAAGCTATATTAGATTATGCAGCTCAAGCATTCTCTCTCCACAGTCCCAGGGCTTCTCTACCTTTGGTCACATGCTCATCTCTTCACAGAACTAGTAAAGAGGAAGACATTCTGCATCCGCTTGGAAACTTGCTCCTAATATTTGGAGCTGATTTTAACACTCATGGTTTTATGTTCAAGGCTGAAACATATCATTTTCTTAAGTGTTCCACACATGGTTCAAATCCTCAAGAACCTTTGTTCTCTTTTTAGATGATTTCAGCTACACTACATGGGTTCAGTTTTCACCATGCAGCTATTTATATTTCTGATTTAGTTGAGTGCATTGTTCTTATTCCAAAGTGGAAGATTCCTCTAGACATATTCATTTATTTTGTATTCATAGGTTCACATGCATAGTCTCAGGATGCTGCTGCATAGAAGAACCAATTCTTGATTTACTGCTTAGTTTGAGTGGGGCTATTTTTCCCATGACGTTTTCCCCATTTCCTTGGTTTATTAAGCAGTTACTTTATTGTACAGGGTGACCTATGGCCTTAGTTTCTAGGGCCCTAGCATTTTTATGCATTTATTTTTTCTAACTCTTCCTGAGTATAGCTTAACGGGGGTGTTGGATACATTTACCACCTTACACACTCATTTTGGTCAATTTTTCCTAGTTAAACCACTATCCTAAGTATTATTGACCTAATTTACATCAGTGGAGCATTATATGTCATTAGCTAGATCACACCCATGCCTACCTTTAGTCAAGGAGACTAACTTACCCTTCTCCTACATTTGAGGAGTCTAACTGGAGCACTCTGGGGGTGATCTGAGTGTCATTAATGCACTTTATTGCTAATTGATGGTTACAATCAGTTAAATAGGGCAGTGAAGGCACCTCCCTTCATTAAATTGATTATTTAATGTTTATTTAATGAACTAGAGTCAACAGGGGGACCTCCAACCACTTCTGATGTTCAGTTACACTTCAGTTAACCTCATCAGGTTTCATTGAATTCATTGAAGCGCTACCACTTGATGGTTGGCTTGCTGTGACATGTGTCTGGTCTCTTTTAGTTGAGACTCAGTCATTTATTGTACTCCAACTTTAGTTAGGGATCAGTTGAGTCAATTAGGGTTTTGATCAGTGGTTAACTTGAGTGTTGACTATGGCTTACATTCAGTTAATATAGAATCACTCATTCAATTCAAATGACCTCCTTAGGAATTTGAATTGCTTCTCATTCATGCTTGTAGCATGACATTGTATTGTAATTTCTCATTCCTGTAATATACAGTGTGGCTACTCATTCTGTAGCCCTTTTTTCACCATTTTCATGAATTATTGTCATCAATCTATTGATGACACTGTGTTTAGTCCCTAGATCACTGTGAAAGTTTAATAATAACCACCCTTACATCTGTCATCTACATTCATTAACTACTAACTATTTTTTGAAAAATTTTGAAAAATAATCTAAATCCCTAGCTAATTAATTCTTCAGAAAATAATCCTTCAATGATCTTCAATAGTATTTATGCATGTAGCTTATACTATGATATTCTAGATTTCTTGACCAATTTTCACTGATCAAGAGATGGTAAGTCCCGGGTGGACATTTCTTTTGCTATTACTCACAGCTCCATGTGGTCTCTGTATGAAAAGTCTAGTAAACATGCACACATGGCCTTGAAGGAAAATATCATCTAAAAGTCATCTGCTAGCTTTTCCATGATTGTGTTCCCTGATTGTGAGTGCTGCATGTCTACAAATTTGGTGTGGCTTGACCTGCATTCAATTAAATAGTCATGATACTCTTTCTGTGACAGCATTCTACCTTTCTCTTCCAAGAAGAAAGGTAGTCCCTTTTTAAACAATGGATCAAACATATCCATGAATAGTTTCATATGATGTGTCATTATCCCAATCTTTTCCTCAGCAATTTCCAAGTGTTGGTGTTTATTCACAAATTTTCTATACCAAGTTATAATAGAAATTATGTCTTTAATATTAGTTTCTTTTAACTCATCTTCTATTAATCCATTCAGAAAATCAATAGTTTTTTTAACATAATCTATGGGATTCTTGTTCATTCTTTCCTTCACAGCTATCACGCTTTGCTTGGTTGATTGTATCACAATGTATTTGTCCAAAATGTAATCCAAATAGGGCCTCAAGTTAGTTTCCTTTGCTATAACCACATCCCAAATTATGTGCTTAGCTCTTTGTATAGGAAACTTCCCTGTAACCTATTTTACTAGCTTATCATTTTTATCTTGCAACTCTTGACACTTAGCTTTCCAATATTTCCTTTCCTAATCTCTTTTGAAA
Source organism: Pseudotsuga menziesii (assembly GCA_001517045.1). Taxonomy (NCBI): domain Eukaryota; kingdom Viridiplantae; phylum Streptophyta; class Pinopsida; order Pinales; family Pinaceae; genus Pseudotsuga; species Pseudotsuga menziesii. The sequence goes on along the minus strand of LPNX010546944.1, from coordinate 67,501 downwards.
GCTATACTTTCCAAATTTTTGTTCTGGTTTCTTAATACAACAATATCCAACTCCTCAAAACTGACTTATGACATTGCTTGACCAAGAGATTGTTCACCTGATTCTGCAGAAGGTGAAATTATTCTACTTTAAAGTTCCTTTTATTTTTTTTGCAACTTCTTTTCCAATTCATCATATTTTCTCTTAAGAGTCTTCTCACTTTAAACCAAAATATACATGTCTCTCACCCACTGTTTCTTCTCTTCAACAAATTTCAGCAGCTTTTCCTTATAGTCATTTAATTCACTAGTAAAAGTTTCTTTCTCCTTCTCAAGCTCTGTTAGCTCGGAAGACTACATTAGCTTAGTGGATGCAATCTTTAACTTTTTATTTAACAATTTAATGGTGTTTTCCTTCTCATTCAACAACTTTTGTGTTGCAACCTCTTTGTCTGCTTTAATTTCCATAGCCAACAAGTTTGTTTGCAAATTTTTAATCTGTTGTTGGTGAGCTTTGTTTTCTACTTTTTCCTGCCTGAGATGGTTCTCAATTTTACTTTTTCTAGACTGCAGCCTAGATACCTTCAATATTTCTTTCAGTAGATCATTGTAAATAATATTTCCATCTTGTTTGTGCCAGTGGAACATGTTAGGAATAGGAATATTCTCCAAACTCATCTTCATTTCAGCAACTTTGTTCTTAGTTGATATTGCTAGGCTCAATGTATTTTGAGTATGATCCCTGACAGTACCTGAGACATCCTTACTGGAAATATTCCTGACTTCTATATATGATTTCAGATCTTCATATGAATCCACTTCCTTATCATATTTGTACCTATCAAATAATTCATCTCTATTCTTGAATTGGGTAGTGGAGTCTGTAGGTGTTTCAGAAAGAGCATATTCCTTAAACTTTAAACTCAAATGCTGGTCCTTTAACCTTCATTTTCTTTTTATTACCCTTGACCTATGTTACTTGCACTAGTTGCGCCATTTCTTCACTTTTTTTCTTATTGGGTGTCTTTGTTGTATCTTCTTCCTCTGTGTTCATGACATCAGATAAGTCTCTTTTATTTGTTCTTTCAGAACAACTAGCGATTGGTGTGATCCTTTCTACTACAGGAACCATGTTTGAAGGGCCAGGTTGTATGGAGCTGAATTCATTTACTGATAAAGTAGAACCCCCTTTCATATCTACATTCCTATAGGTCTCATGAGGGTAATCTAGCCAATTTTCATTCTCAAGAAGACCTGCAACCTCATAATGCTCACAAGGTTTGTTATTATTGAATTGCCTTCTGATAGATATGATGTGATGGAGATCATAGTTAATGGAGACATCTATCTAAAACCCCATTTCTCTCTGTTGGTCGTCTGGGTAGACCCTAGTTTACTATAATGAACCAACAACACCCCTAGCTCACTGGCCCTTTCGGCAACAGACCACGGAGCGGCCTGAAGTCTCACCCGAAGTGATCCTAATGGGTTGGTCAAGGACTCAAGTGTATCAACCAAGCTCTGTATGGCATCCTATGTGCGTCTCACAGCTCTTCTTAGCTCTTGAGACCACTCTTTCCTCTCTGCGACGCGATGTGCAGTTTCCTCTTGCTCGCAATGACTCCAACCTTTATCGCATCGCTGCACCCTGGGAAACACCTAACTCTCTCCTACGCTCACTCCTCAACCCACGGTATCGTGCACCGCAGCTCCTCTGCTAGTGCGATATCGCCTCCCTGCGATATCCTACCACTGTGACTCAGCATACTTATCTTATTGGTGTTAACTTACCAGACACAATACACAAAGCTGTTTTATACTGCAACTCTTAACTGTCTCAAGTGAAACTAGACAAAATATTATACAGAATACTTAAAGACTTCAACTTGCATTTATCCTTGTAATATGCCATGAACTGAATAACATACACATACATTTACTGTAAGCAAATTTCATGTAATGAATGACAAATATAACAAGTAAATACAATCACATGAATCAAACACATAACACTCTGATTTTACGTGGTTCACTTCTAGGTTGGAAGTTACATCCACAGAACTGTGTTTCTATATTATAACTTGAGAGAGGTACACAGTTCTGCTACACCACATATGCAGCTAGAGATCTTCTGGGTAACTCCGCACACCGCCTGTAGCCCTTCTCTCTTAGATCTCTTCTCTATCTCTATATTGCCTTCTTACAATATACTCTCTCTCTCTCTATCTCTCTGTCTATCAATCCCTGCGGATTGTTACAATACAAAATAACAGTAAGCTGACAGACTACTGATAATATGACTAGCTGGATGGCCTAAAATTCCCAAAATGCCAACCTTTTACAATACAAAATACATCCCTTTATAGGCGACCCGAAGGTCTCAGCATTACAACACTGTGGGCCTGTCCCAACAGTAACCCAAACCCTAACTAGTGACAGTCAGTATATCTGTACTTGGGGTAGCCTATTTTTGTCACACCACTGCTCTCTGTAGTCTTTCATGCTTCTCGGCGCTGACCATGGGTACTATGCACCGCTTCCCATCTTCTGTCCTTCATCTTCAATACCTCAGCCTCATTGCTCCTTTTCCTTTATGAGGGTAGCTGAGCCCTCCTGTCTTCGCCGCTGCCTTCAATGTAGTGGTTGAGCTCTCTCTTCTCGGCCGCTCAGGTACTGTCATATTCCTTGACTTCTCTGTTTCAATAGTCATGGTTTCCAGCTCTGCTCTACAGCTAGAAACATGCTACGGCGTCGTAGCTTCACCTTATCTCTTCGTCTTCTCCAAACTATCTATCCACCAAAATGGCAGCTTCTCCTATAGCTACAGGACTTTGCTCCAACAGTCCCCTAACACTTACTTGTGGCTCGTCCCCGAGCCACTACCAACAGGCTTCTCCTGCTGTAGCTTCTCCTTGGCTTCCTGCGAAGTGCGCTGAAGCTTGTCCCGAAGTCCTGCGACTTCGTTCTCCATAGTTGCGACACGCTCTTGTGCCGAGTAAAGAATAGCTTGACTAATACCTGAGTCTTCTGCTACATCAATTTAATTTCTGGTGGCAGTGAACTCCCTAACTTTCTACTCAACCGCATCGACTAGCTCGGTGATTTGTTCATGATATGGTTGAAGCAGGTCATTGATGTGTATCTCCTTTGCTCTCAACCGCTACACTTCCTGCTGCAAGCAGTTCATCTCCATCGTCTTTCTCATCTTCTGAAGAGCTACTAAGCTCTTGATTTCTTCCTTCATTTCTGCTGTGGTATTCTCTATCTGCTTAATACTTTGCTGGATTTCTACTTTCTTGAGAGGCTCATCTAACTACGACCATGTGTTCGTCGCATCAGCTAGCACCGACAGTGCGTTGTCTATGCGAGATTGCATCTATGCGGAGGTGAGTCAGAAGGCCTCTACTCTGGCTTCCTTGTCTGTCTGGGGGGTGCCCGGTGGTCTAGGTTCAAGCTCAGCAATCTGTGCTTTGTGGTCTTCCTCCATCTTGGCCACTGTTTCTTCCATGCTGGTTAGTTTTTCCTCCAGAGCCTTTGCTATGTCTGCAACTCGTCTTATCTTCTGCGGGATGGGCAAGGCAAACTCCATATTACATTGGGGTAACTCCAATGCGATGCTCTGCAAGACTTGAGAGAGATCATGTTCTCTTTCTTCATATGTTTTTAACTTGTCTGCCTTTTTCAGATAGCTGGTGGCGAGTGCTGCATTCTGTTGTTTCAGCTGCATGTTCTATTTATAAGTCACGAGCTCTCTACCTCTGAGCTCTGCACTTAGCTGTTGCTGGATCATCTGTAACTGATCAATGTGGAACTCTGTGAGGTTAACCTCGACAGGTTGCCTAATCTGCATTGGTACATCCTTCATTGACGTAGGGAACCGGATGCTCCCTGGTGGTATCAAGACTGTATTGATGCGATCTGTTGCGAAGATTTCCTCGCGGGAAATCGACTGTGTTGAAATTTCTCCTATGGTCACCTTTACTGGCGGAACCTGTATCATGGTAGTCTTCTCAGCAATGAGTTTTAAGTCCAGAAGCTGCTTTTCTACCATGCTCTGTATCTTTTCCTGTGATGTCTGCATCGCCTCAAATGATTCCTTCAACGAGTCATGCATTCTTGCTACAATGAGTTCATAATCATTCTCTGTCAGTGCAGTCTTCGAAGGTGGTTTTGTAGCTTTGTGCTTTTTCTTCTTCTGTGCCGCTGGTATCTCTTCTTCTCCATCTTTTGTCGTCTATGTGTCTGGTGTCCCTTGTTCTCCATCCTTCATCATCTGTGCCTCTGATGGCACTTGTGGTGGATCTTTCCTCTTTTTTCCTGGTAGTGGTACTTGTGCTGCATCTTGTGTCTGGGTCTCCACTTTGTCTTTGCCTTTGTCCGATGGGTCTGTCTATGCAGTGCCTGATGGTAGGGGTGTGGCATATTCTAACACTTGCTTCTAGTCGTCATTAAAGTCCTTGATGATGCCTTCGATATCCTTCACTGTCATCCTGAACCAACCATTATCCCAATCATCCCTTTGAGTCCTTTTTGGCCTCAAGTAAAATTCTATGGCGGTCCACCATAAAATCAACCCGATCATCATATATGTCCACGATCTCCTTGCTAATCCATGGTGTTTCTTCGATGCTGTTCCTCAGCAGCCTATAGTACTCATAGAATACTATCACATTGACCTTTTTCTTGGCAGGGCTGCTAGTCTCCCATAAGTTTGTGTAGAGCATACCTCTGGGCTCACCACTCGCTAGCTGTCGAAATTGTGTATGGGGCAGCTCCTTCCATCCGATGAATGCACAGAGTATTAGCAACCATGAAAAATGGAATGGGTGGGTTGCCTCATCCTGAGCTTGCAAACAATCTTGGTGAAACATATTTAACAAAAATAAAGACCAATTGAATTGTTCCCCCTCTGCAACTTGTATGGCCAGGTTAATTACTGATCCTGTGACTTCCTTTGGGTGAACCTTGGTTAACAGTCTACCTGCAAGCAGACTAGCTGTAAATCTAAGGTTATTGTCTGTTAAGCTTGCAATGTCATAATTCCAACCTCCTCTCTGCAGTTTATACTTGGCGACTAGGGTTGGTGATAGCTTGGAATCCTTGGTCTTTCCTATTATATTTGTCTTCGGGTATTGACCAGTCTTGGATAGCCCGGTGATACGGTGTATCAGGTCGATGTTCAGGTCGAACTTGCTGCCAAGCCAGAGGTAACCCCTATGTACGCATGAAAGTAATATGCGCACCATGGAATTAACCTCTGTGCCACGTCCAAAATGTGGTATTCTTAATAGATTAAGCAGGCCTAAGCGCTCAAGAATCTGGACATGTGCCATGGGAACATATTCATCTGCACTTGTCCTTGGGTTCTTATGAATTGTAAGGTACTGATCTGGCCTGAACTGAGGGTATGTCTTACTATCGCCTAGGTTATAATCTACAAATTTAACAACAACGGCATATCCTAACAGATCTCCATCTTCCTTGACTCGAGAATCAATCTGTGGTATAGGAATAGGAAACTTACCACTCTTGGGATTTTTTACCTCTGGTGCGCCGTCAACTCGTGGTATGATGTAGTTTGTTGCATTATGAACTTCTTCATCCAGCTCCGGACTGGATTCTTCTCTTATGTGAGTTTGGCTCCTCATCCTTGGTCGCTGTCTAGTCTGTGATGAACTTGGTGTGGTCATAGCAGCTGTAAGGCCTCCACGCTCGAATCTTTCTAAAATCGCTTCTATAGGTTCATCCTCTGACAGAACCCAGTCGATGTTATACTTTGGATTGGCAATGGATGAAAACTCTGGAAATCACAGAACTCTGTAACAAAATTAGCTCTAGACAGGGGAAACTTAACACTGCACTCTATAGCTCTCGGCTCTTTGCAAAAGTAACCCTCTCGAATGAATAGTTTCTGCTTTTATACTAAAGGCGGTAATCCCAGACGTAACGGTCATCTAGACTGAACTCGTCGGTCGTATTAATTTCCTGGATGATACCACACCCATCATTCCGATCCTCAATAAATGCTAAAATCCGATCAATTTTCCTCGAAACGTGTGTGTGCAGGCGTCGGTCTTGTCGAAGATTTGCCAAATCTGGAAAAATTTATTATGCCATGCCAAACCTATGATAAGGTATGCCGGTCATTTCCTCATTAAATGCCTGTCAGAAGGCTAATTGACTAGCCCTCTATCTCGTTGCAACTAGGCACGTGGCACAGAGAAACATCGCGCTACTGCGATGCCACACCGCATCACTTGCTCAAAACAAACTTACGTTTTTTTTTTTTTTTTTAATATGAACCGTCCTTATGCGATTCCTTATATTTAGAATACCTGCTTGTGTAGACTAATTCCCAGTGCAATGCCTCCTTTCAACTACACTAGACATCTGCACCGTTTGCAACTCTGAATTAGGGCTGATAGGTGGAGTGGCTGTCACTATAAAGCTTAAGCCTACTTCCATTGATCATCGTGGGAAGAATCTCCCCATTTAGTTTGCTGAGCTGAATGACTCCTCCCTCTGTAACTTGCTGTATCTGATATGGCCCCAACCAATGCGTCTTGAACTTCCCTGGAAACTTAGTAAATTTACTGTCACAGAGGAGTACTAGGTCTCCGATCTGAAGAGTCTTACTCTTAATGTGCCTATCATGCCAAGATTTTTCTCGTGCCTTCTGCACTTTCTGATGGAATCCAGTGATGAATCTGTCTTCCTCTAAGGCAAGCAGCTGCGCTAGCCTCTCATGCACCGTGTTTGTATCAGCCATTTCAGTGATCTAAGCAATTCTTAAACTGGGAAGGATATACTCCATAGGCATAACAGCCTCCTGTCCATACACCAAGCTGAAAGGTGTGTGTCCTGTAAGTTTCTTGCATGTGGCCCTATATGCCCATAATATAGCGTTAACTCTGAGGTCACAATCATTCCTTTGGCTGTTGCATATCTTAGTAAGAGCATTTTCTAAAATCTTGTTAAAGGCCTCCACCATACCATTAGCTTGCGGGTGGTAGGGAGTGCTCTTATGGTGCTGTGTCTAAAATTCTTTCGTCAAGGCCTCAATGGTGCGGTTCAAGAAGTGTGTGCCTTGATCGCTCATCAAAATTACTGGGCATCCAAATCTAGTGATGATGTTTTCAAAAATGAACTGTGCGGCTGTAGCAGCATCAAAATTTCTTATTGCTTTGGCCTCTTCCCACCTGGTGAGGTACTCTGTTCCCGTGATGATATATCTCGCACCAGTTCATTTTCCCGGTGGGTTGATAGGACCCACAAAATCTATAGCCCACTTGTCAAATGCACGCAACGTAACCTGTGGTCGCAGCGGCATTTCATCTCGTCGTGAAGGTTTTTCGACCCTTTGGCAGATATCGCAGCATCTGCAAAAATCCTTAGTGTCTTTGTGTAACATGGGCCACCATAATCCAGGATTTTGTGCGCAGTCGGCTTTCCTACAAAATGACCTCCTGCGGTACCTGAATGTGCTTCTCTAATAATAGTCTCTTTTTCATGTGGCATCACACATCTGTGCAGGACTTCATTTGGACCTAACTTATATAGCTATCCTGTGATCAGGGTGAAGTCTACTGATTTAACAACCAACTACCTCTTTTGATGCTTGGTAAACTCCTCAGGTGCCCTTCCTGTAGTGAGAAAGTGAATGATATCAGCATAGTACTCATCTGCGATCTGAATAGAAAACAATTGCGCATCTGGAAAATTGTCCTCTAGATTACTTGGCTCTTCTCTTGAGTCTATTCACGACAGATGATCAGGTCCAGCATTCAATCTTCCTGGTTTGACAATGATTTCAAAATCATACTCCTGAAAGAGGAGTAACCATCTACAGATTCTTCCCCCTAACATTGGCTTATTGACCAAATACTTCAATGCGGAATGGGCAGTAAACATCTTGAACAAGGCACCCAACAAGTAGTGCCTGAACTTCTGTAGTGTGTACACCATAGCTAAGACTTCTCTTTCTATCATGGTGTAGTTCTTTTCTGCTGTCGACAACTTTCTGCTGGAGTATGCGATAGGATGATCGATACCTCCTTCTCCTGGTTGCGTTAAAACAACCCCTAGTGCGATGCCAGATGCATCCACATGTACATGAAATGGCTTAGTCCAGTCTGGGAATACTAAGATGGGTGCTGTAACCATCTTCTCTTTAAGTGTATTTAGACTCTGCTGGCATTCCTCATTCCATAGGAATTTTACATCTTTCTTTAATAGTTTTTCCATTGGTGCTGTAATCTTTGCGTATCCCTTGATGAATTTTCTGCAGTACTCGGTATGACCAAGTACTGTTCTCAATTGTTTGACTGAATTGGGTGCTGGAAGATTTACAATGATGGCAATCTTTGCGGGATCTACCATCAAGCCTTGCCCGCAAACAATGTGACCCAACAAAATACCAAATGGTGCACAAAATATGCATTTTTTCAAGTTCAAAGAAATCTGGTACTGCCTACATTTCTCTAACATCAGTCTTAAATCTCCTATGTGCTTGTCATTTAATCCAAATATAGTCCAATCATCAAAATAAACTTCTAGGAATTTATGGATGTATTCTTTAAATACAGCAACTACTACTCTAGAAAAGATAGCTAGTGCATTCTTAAGACCAAAGGGCATTACCGTATACTGGAATGAGCCCCATTCTGTTGCAAACATGGTCTTATGGCGATCTTCTGGGTGGATCCTGATCTGGTGATAGCTTGAAAAGCCATCAGTGAAGGAGTAGACCTCCTGTCCTCCCACATTGTCTAATACTTCATCAGTGAAAGGTGTCGGGAATGGATCATGAAGCGATGTGTCATTGAGTTTACGTAAGTCGACACAAATCCTGATGCCTCCTTTGGTTTTATTCTCTTGCACGACCATGGGACTAACCCATTCACTCTCTTCTATGGGCTCAATGATGCCTGCTGTTAGCATCTTATCGATCTCATCCTTAACTTTTTCTTTGTAGCGCGGATTTAATCTATATGGATGCTGCTTAACTGGTCTAGCATCCTCTTTCAATGGTATCTTCATTACTCCCAGGTCTCCGAATATTCCCTTCATCTCTATGAAATTGGTGGGAAATAGATCCTAATAGTCATGTAACAAGTTTTCAATTTGTCCAACTGTTTCGTTAGTCCAATAGTCTCCAATAGAGGCAAACTTTGGTTCTGTGTCTGTGCCAATATTGATCTTTTTAACCTTGAGCAGCTCTGTGATTTCTGGAGTTTGTAGCTTCGGTCTATCGACATCACGAGTCCCTTCTGACTCCGGAATGTTGATGTTGCAAGGATCCTCATCCTCCTCCTCTGGTTCTGATGCAAAAATATAGCACTCTAGCGCCTCTTCTAACTGGATGGCCTACTCAGGTTGAGTTTGTACTGATAGTGTACAATATTCAAATATCTTAATCTTTATTACATCTAGGGCCTGATCAACATTTGGATACTCAGATTCAAAAGCGAAGGTGAGTAGAAAGCTGTCTATTAGAAGCGGCCATGTAGTCGTTCCCTTGTGCAATTCAGTCTCTATGTACCAGTTCCGTGGAACTGGGTCCAAAGTGTGAATGAATCAGTGAACCCATTCATCCTCAAGAATGTCCGACCAATCCTGTTCACATGTCTGAATGTGTGTCCTGGGGTCACTTTCTCCTATGTATCGCTGCTGGAGATATTCTCTGTCGGTAGAGAATCTGATCACCATCAATCTCTTAAGATCATCCCATGATGCAATATTCTCTTTATGTGCATACCACCATCTTGCAGGTGTGGCTCGTACTGCAAGGTCCATAGCTGCAATTCTCTGCTCGTGAGGGATTTGTTGTTCAAAATGCATGAGAAGTCCTGGATGTCTATTATACCATGAAATGATGGAATCTCGTTGATCTCTGCACCAATCCATCGTAGTGACTTAGTCATGTATGCACATCTGCGCGATGAGACTTCGTAAAGTCTGTTCTACCAGTTCTCTAGACCAACATCCGAATCCGATGCGCATGAGCTGTCGCATTGCCAACTAATGTTCCCTTCTACGGTTGGATTGATGTAGTCGCTCTGGTTTGCAGTCATCTGATAGAGACTGTCCATGTTACGTGCCTCTTCCTCTGCTTGAATAGGTTCAATGTATCTAGGACCCTGAAGAGGATCTAACAGTGTGATGACCCAGATATACGCATCCTTAAAGGTCATTTGTCTTCTCTTTAAGTCAATAACGGCCATGTTAGCGATCACCCAATCAATTCCTAGTAGTGCTGGATATGGTCTACTATCGCCAATAATTTCTATAACTTCAAAGTTCGCAGAGCTACGAACTCCATCAATGTCAACTGGCACCTGCGATAATCGAACCAGGGGTGATACCCGTTGTTGATTAGCTAATCACAGATGGATAGGCGATTTGACTAACTTAGGGCTACCCATCTGTTCCCATGTCTGCTTAGTCAGAACATTTACCTCTGATCCTATATCTAGGATGACCTCGTCCATTTCAAATTCTCCAACCTGTGCTGTGAGTCGCATCTCTCTTCCTATTCTTGTATGTCCCCTAATACTATGAACAGCGCACTGTGCACTGCTCACGGAAGAAGATGGTTGACACTAATCTATGATGCGCTGAAGTTCTCCAATATCTTGCTCATTTCTCACGAGTTTTAAACAACTGCATAGGAAGGATTGTACACTTCCTACTAACTCGTCTTCATCGCAGGCGCCCGATGTGGTAGCCTGGGATGTTTGGTCAGGGCTAGCGCCACAAGGTGCTTGCTGCGGTACGCCCTTAGATGGCGGTACCTGCAATCCTGATTGCATAGGGTCATCAAAGAAAGTCTTAGCTCCCTGAAATTTCTATTTGTTCTTCTGTAGGTCAAGTGGTGTTGCTTTGTTAGGAGCTTTACGCACCCACTCCTGACCTGTGGTCGTTTCAGTAACCTGCGATGTCCCATTGGTGGAAACACCGCTGCGAGTCACAATGTTGACTCTTAGTTTTGGTTCTTCCTGCTTAGCAGCAATAAGCTGGATGTTCTGGTGTAGTGTTGGCTTAGGTTCTCTGATCTTAGCTATCAAGGTAGGACAGTCTTCTATAGCATGATCATAATATTTGCAATAGTTACATGTGGTGGTAGGGCTCTGATAGTCCCTAGCATAATGTCCTACAACTCCACAGTTGTAACAAGTGACTGGTCCATGACCACGGCCAAAGCCTTCTCCACAACCAAAGCCTCTAAATCCTCCTCATCCTCTAGATCCTCCTCCACGGCCAACATAAGCCGGATCATGCTATGGTCCTGCTGCTGGACCCTGTGTTTCTGATTGGACTCTGTACAGGTCTTGCTTGCTCCTGACCATGAGATCATAGGCTCGGCAATCGTGTTCATCATGGCCTACGGACTTGCAGAAGATGCAGTATAAGTTCTTAGGTGTCTTCACATACTTCTGAAGTAGAGGGCACTGGTGAGGTAGATGTCCTCTTGTTTTGCATATTTCACACCACGGCCCATGGGTCTGTGGTAAGGGGTTAGGAGCCCTGGTTGCTAGATATTCTGCAAAGACTGGACAGTTATCTTTAGTATGGCCTTGTGATTTACACTTTACACACCATATTTCTTGCGCAACCTCTTTCCCTTTCTTAAGTTCATGCATCTGTATCGTGAGATTAGCCAACTGGTTTTGTAGATTTGTCATACCTGTGCTAGTTTCAGCTAGAGGTGAAGCCTCTAGTTTCATCGCCATCTCCAACGCGTCATCCTGCATCTGGAGTTTCTGCTGCATTAATGGTAGTCTAATGTGAGGGAACATCACTGCAATAAACCATTCCTTATGCTGCTCCGGCACAAACTCAAAGCTGACTTGGTCTATAAGGGCTTTAAATTTATGATAGAAGTCCCACACTGACTCAGTAGGTAACTGTTTGATGTCTTTGAGCTCTGTAATGCACTGTGACTCAGACTTAGGTTTCTTAAACTATTTAATCATGGCAGTCCTGACCTAGACAAGTGTTTTGGGTACCGCTGAGGTATACTTCATATACCATGTTAAGGATCGTTCTCTCAGTGTAGTGACCAACTGTACAATTTTACTATTATCATCATTGATTGCTTTAATGGTCCATACGGCTTCGCATAGAAACCAATGCTGCTTTGGGTCCTCTGCCCCTGTACCCTTAAAGCCTAGGTAGCTTCATATCATCCCCCATTGTATTTCTATGTGGTGGGTGTTGATTTGCTATGTTACTACCACTCGGCGGTGTAGGTGGAGGTGATGTAGCGGTAGTATGTACTGTCTGCGAGCTACTAGATGGAGTTCCTATGGGATTGTTCTGAGTCTTGATCTGTTTCTGTGGGGTATAAGGGTGGTAAGGGATACCCCCTTCTATTCTTTCTGTGGTACTGTGACTCTGTTGTCTAGTATTATCTGAACTATCTTCAAATATGGGCAAGCTAAAATCTACTTTGTATTTCTTTCCACTACGTGTACGTCCAATGTCATCAAAATCACTTTCAAACTCTTGTGACATTACTATCTTTACTTATTCATCTGAAACTAGATCCATTCTTCCTTTTTCATAAAATAGCATCTTAATGGAAAAGTTTAAATATTTTAGGTACTTATCGTGATATCCTTTGAAGAAGTACCGCTCAGCCTCGCTGAAGCTTTTTCTCTGGTCCACTGCAAACTCTGTGACAAAGCCTTCTAGCACACTCACAAGCCAGAAGTCTACTATCCTCATAATGAGATTATCAAGGTTCTTCACGGTCTGAATCAGCTCCGATGTCTAGAAAATGTTTCTTTTCTTCTTGAATATGTTCTTATTAGTCAACTTTGATAACCAGTTGTAAAGCTCGTTTCCAAAGGTCACAAAAAATATCGCATGCAGGTCTGTAACGATATGTTTTTGTAACCAGTCCTCTATACTCAGTCTAGGACTCTTGTTCTCTCATTAAGCAAACTCTTTCTCGTTAGACACAACCCACTCATTGAGTTCATCTCTAGTAGGATGCCAACAAAACATCTGTGCTCAGTTTGTTCAAAACCGACAACGGAACCATTTGTTGGTCGTCTGGGCAGACTCGGGTTTACTATAATGAACCAACAACACCCCTAGCTCACTGGCTCTTTCGACGACAGACCACGGAGCAGCCTGAAGTCTCACCCAAAGTGATCCTAATGGGTTGTTCAAGGACTCAAGTGTCTCAACCAGGCTCTGTATGGCATCCTATGTGCATCTCACAGCTCTTCTTAGCTCTCGAGATCGCTCTTTCCTCTCTACGATGTGATGCGCAGTTTCCTCTTGCTCGCAATGACTCCAACCTTTATCGCATCGCCGCGGCATGGGCAACACCTAACTCTCTCCTACGCTCACTCCTCAACCCACGGTATCGTGCACTGCAGCTCCTCTGCTGGTGCGATATCGCCTCCCTGCGATATCCTACCGTTGCGACTCAGCGTACTTATCTTACTGGTGTTAACTTACCGGACACAATACGCAAAGCTATTTTATACTACGACTCTTAACTGTCTCAAGTGAAACTAGACAAACTCTTATACATAATACTTAAAGAATTCAACTTGCATTTATCCTTGTAATATGCCATGAACTGAATAACATACACATACATTTACTGTAAACAAAGTTCATGTAATGAATGACAGATATAACAAGTAAATACAATCACATGAATCAAACACATAACACTCTAATTTTACGTGGTTCACTCCCAGGGTGGAAGTTACGTCCACATAACTGTGTTTCTATATTATAACTTGAGAGAGGTACACAGTTCTGCTGCACCGCATATGTAGCTAGAGATATTCTGGGTAACTCCGCACATCGCCTGGAGCCCTTCTCTCTTAGATCTCTTCTCTATCTCTATATTTCCTTCTTACAATATACTCTCTCTCTCTCTCCCTCTCTCTCTCTGTCTATCAATCCCTGTGGATTGTTACAATACAAAATAACAGTAAGCTAACAGACTACTGATAATCTGACTAGCTAGATGGCCTAAAATGCCCAAAATGCCAACCTTTTACAATACAAAATACATCCCTTTATAGGCGGCCCGAAGGTCTCGCCATTACAACACTGTGGGCCTGTCCCAATAGTAACCCAAACCCTAACTAGTGACAGTCAGCATATCTGTACTTGGGGTAGCTGCTTTCTATCACACCACTGCTCTCTGCAGTCTTCCATGCTTCCTGACGCTGACCATGGGTACTATGCACCGCTTCCCATCTTCTGTCCTTCGTCTTCAATACCTCAGCCTCGTTGCTCCTTTTCCTTTATGAGGGTAGCTGATCCCTCCTGTCTTCGTCGCTGCCTTCAATGCAGTGGTTGAGCTCTCTCTTCTCAGCCACTCAGGTATTGTCATCTTCCTTGAATTCTCTGTTTCAATAGTCACGGTTTTCGGCTCTGCTCTGCAGCTAGAAACATGCTACGGTGTCATAGCTTCACCTTATCTCTTCGTCTTCACCAAACTGTCTATCTGCCAAAATGGCAGCTTCTCCTGTAGCTGCGGGACTCTGCTCCAACACTCTTAATAAAATTTCTACCATTGGCAAAGAATATCTATGGGACTAATGGGACTACAACCCATGGGAATTTGATTTCAGAAGACTTTTTGAAGTTAAAAAGGTGTTCATTTTCCACAATAAGATTATTCCTGATTAACTCCAAATAAAATACCCTAGTAGTTAAGAATGCAGGTAAAATGTGAGGTTGATACACAAACCCATACAATTTGATCATTGTACCCTGTTCGAATAAAAACAATCTCCTATTTTCTTTATCAGGAGAAAATTACAACAATTGCTTCATAGAGGGAAAGACTCTAGGAAATTTCTTTTGAAAAAATGCATTGTGAATCTCAGACATGAGAAAGTTCATAAATATGCTAAAATCTCTAGTAATATCTTATGTAAGAACCATCTCAGGAAATTGAAAATTTTCCTCATTAAAAGATAATAACATTTTGAGAAAATATGATTGGAACCTAAAACACCTGGTTTTGTGGAATTCAACTAGATGTGAATGGATATTTTCATCTAGAACTCATCAAACTTAAGGCAACAAGATTGACTGAACTAATTGAACCCTTCTGACTCAATCTAACTAGTACTAATTGTGAACAACATGCTCATTAAGGGATCTGTGAAATACTTATCAATATATAACCCTAAAAACTAACATATAAGGGTTATAACACATTGAGTTTCATCATTGAATAAGATGGAATCTATAGGAAAGGGCTGGTTTTGTAATAGGACATCAAGATTGAAACAAGTTTTGAAGAAAACTTGTTTTTGTTCAATAGTAGATTCTCTGAAAAAATGGATTATACTTTCTTCATTGAAATATTTAGACATTTGGGTAAACTCAATAGGAACAAAGAAAGTATTTATGATAACAAGTGGGATAATTGGACATAGGATCTTGGACTTAGTTACATCCATAATTACCCTCTCAGAAGAAGAGTAATTATAAGCACACCAGTCGACAAAATCTAGAAAATTTAGTGTTTGCTCGGTGGAGAAATAATGGAAATAAGACTTGAAAATACTATGGACTTCCATTTCATGATCTTTAAGAAGTTTTAACTTGGTTCTTACTGAGTATGTGGGACCATTTAGCAGTATAGTATCAAAAAAATTTGAATCTATATCCTCAGAAACCTCCTCAATCCTCTTGTATTCCAAATTATGTACCTCTACTTCTTCTACCTCGGCCATTTTAAATACTTTCTTGGTGGGAATAAATAGCCTACTCGGTTTCTCGACAAGTGGTCCAAAGATTTTTCTGAGCTAGACATTTCCGAACAGTCCCTGGATTTTTCATTCCAATGCACAAACAAACAAATAACCTAAATCCATGTGCCCTCACTTTTTATATTATTTTTTTATTTCCTATTAACCATGCATCTTTCTTAGCAAAAACATTTCCCATCCGTCCATCTTTCACCTTTCATCTTGAACCGTTGATCCTTTTTGCTATTTAAACCATTTATCCTTATTTACTGCTATGCTTCCATCTTTATCCTTCTTGTAAATTCCAGTTGTGAAATGAACTTTGACCACAAATATACCCTTTTGATCCATCCTCTCTTTTGATAATTTTAACCCTTTAATTCACCTGTTCAGATCATGAAAGGGACCTTAACTTATCTGAGCAGATAAATTCTCAACCATTGATCTTTTCCTTCACAAATATGGATCATTGATCAATTTACCCCTTTAACCTCTCTGCTAAGATTTAGTTCCTTAAGAAATATACTTATCCCCTTTGTGGAGATATATCTACCGTAGATCTGAATCCTTGTCGATCTCATCCATTCAATTCTGCTTCAGTTTATCCAAATCCGTTGATATTCCTCTCAATTTTATGTCTTGCATGTTCTATCAGCGTAACAACTATTGACCGTAGATATATTCCTCCTTAAATAAGCACCCTTGATTTTATGGGCCCTTTAACCCATTCCGTAAGTTCACCAATTTCTTTCTTTCGTGCACCTTCTAGTAGTGGAAAATATACCAGCCCTTGATCTCAATTAAGCCTCCATCTGGACCGTTGAAAGATGCGGTCCCTACCAAATTCCTCCAAGTTTCAAGATTTTATTCACCCATATAGCTTTCACCTATGGAATCAACACTGACCATTAATATTGATCAAATATTCATCTGGGTCATCAAAACATGAGGGATCTACTCTATCTTTTTGATTTGCAACTTGATTTTCCCCGTGTTTGTTCTCATAGCGGAATTCATTTGAACCATTGATCTGAAAATCCTTTAAGTCTCTGTTGTATATCAATGATGGGCCCACTAAATTCTACAAATATTTGACCTTAATTTATCTATGCACGTTATTCGAACAGAATCCATATCCACTTTAAATCTTTCCTATCCTCCAATATCCACCATTGAAAGGTGAGGGATCTACCCGATTCCATTGATTTGAGAATTTCATTTTTCCTTGCATGTTTAATCAACGTAAATCTTTATAACCATATATCTTCCTCCATATGCTGATCCGATGATGGATTTTAGCTGCAAGTTAACTCAATTCCACAAGTAATAAAATTTATTTGAATCTTGCAACTTACCTCTGCGGATTCATCTGTAGCCGTCGATCCCCTTTGCTGCAGATCTACACCATTGATTCTTGCTGCGACATAACACTAAAGCAGATTTCTCATACACAGCTTATTTCCAAGGTTGTGCTTGGTATTTCTTCACATTGTTTCATTTTATACCTAGTAATAAGTCCTCCAAAGAATTATAGAACCACTTCTGCATACCCCTAGGTCATATGATACAAATTTTTAGACCTTACCTTTCATTTACTCTAGTCTTACCCCTTCCAACCTATTATCCCAAAAATGGTCCTAACAACGACATCGAAAAAAGATTCCCAAATGGGTTCTATTTTGAATATCTCAGATTCATCCTTTTCATTCCTCTCACAGTACCCATCCCACCAATCTTTGATATGGGAAAGGGACTTAAGGAGTGCGAAGGTAATCTTTTCGCTATCGAAATTTTTTTGAACAGAGAAGTAACCCTCTAATAGACTTAACCATTTTTCCAAACCATCTGCATCTATATTTCCTTCAAATAAGGGGATTTCAAATTTAACTTATACCTTTAAGGGATTCACAACCCCAAAACAATTGCTCATTGAAGGTGCATCCACTGTCATCAACATTCTTAGAAGTATCTGGGCGAAGTTATCTCATTACTCTATCGCACAAGGGCTTCCTTGAGAAAAAATTTAATAGGATCTCTTGATCCATCATCTCTATTTTATTCTCCCACCATGTGAGGCTACTTGGGATGATGATAGGTATTTTCTCCAATCTCAACTAGTTCGATACCCAAATCTCGATATTCAGATCTCATCGGGGACATGCACTGAGAAACCACAAGAGCAGAAAGCTCTGATACCACTAATCTGGATTTATGTGAGAATGAAATGAAATAGCGTATATATATATATATATATATATATATATATATATGGAGATAAACACAATGATACAATAAACTCATATTCTACTAAATGAATGAAATAGAACAGACTGTAAAACAAAAAAAACTATAATATTGGTAGTTGTATCTCTAAGAAGAGATGTGGCGACTATGATATCCGTTTGGGGTGCTTTATAGACCATTGGAAAGGTCTATTTGATATTTACAAATTTTGAATGGGGAAAAATGCATGCTAATGATAACCTCATGGCCCCATAGAATTGCCAAAAAACGTCATTTAGGGCCTCAAAACGGAATCGAAATATTAGGACCCAAAAAAAATGTAGAAAATTACAAGAAAAATGTCAACATGAAAAAGTATTTTGAGCCAGTGGAATAGGTGGGTGGTCACCTATACCCATCTGGATCAGTCCTACCCCCTTATGAAGCAATGGTTTCCATTGCGTTGAGTGCCCCCATCAAATGGTGAAAATTCTACTGAACTTGACTCTTGGTGAGCCACTTGCCTTGGTGGAGGAGCTGCCCTACTTTGACAACTTGATATAGTTGGATATTCTACTAGCGGGTGCCCTTAACCTATGTGTCTATGATCAAATCAATGGTTGCTTGTTCCATGCAAGAATTATTAAACTTTGTAGGTTTAAATTGTTCTTCCACCTTTGAGGTGTCCAACAGTGGTGCAAAATATGGTCGAAGGAGCTCCACATTGAATACTTGGTGTTGTCCAAGGAATGGAGGAATGCTTAATTCAAAACAATTATCACCGACCACCTTGGTGATGGTGTATGACCCATATCTAAGTGGACAAAGATTTTGATGGGGTCCTATGAGATTTTCTTTTTGTAAATTCAACCAAATCTTATCCCCAACCTGGAAATTGTGTGGAAGTCGATGCTCATCATGTCGCTGCTTGTATTTAGTATTGGCCTTCTCCAAAATGTCATGGACCTATTGGTGGATGTGATGGATTTGTTCAAAAAATATGCTGGCCATATCAAGCTTAGCGTGAGCATGGGAATATTCCTCCTATGTGGATGCAAGGGGTACAACTACATCAATCGGGGCCAATGGTTGGAAACCCAAGAATGCCTGAAAAGGGTTTTTCCCGATAGAGTTATGCAGAGCTCGGTTATAACTATATTGGACATAAGAAATCCTCTTATCCCATGTGCGGGGATGTTTAGAATTGTACATTCTCATAATATGCAAAATCATCCGGTTGACTGCCTTAGTTTGTCCATCAGTCTGGAGGTGGAAGGTAGACAATTTTGTGAGCTTGGTATCCATTAATGACCTTATACTAGACCAGAAAGTGCTCAGGAACATGTTGTCTTGATATGAAATGATAGTATGTGGCATCCGAAAACGAACCCAAACATGCTCAAAGAATAGCTTAGCAGTGGATTTGACAAATATTCTCTTCTTATAAGCTATCAGAATGACTATCTTAGAGAAGCAATCCACAACCACAAATACACAGTCATTACCATGCTTAGTTGAAGGTAGTCTTGACATGTAATCCATGGATATAGATTCCCATGGCCCATTTGGAGTGGGAAGGGGGATGTACAACCCTTTATTTTTAATGGTTGGTTTTGCGATGACGCAAAATATGCAAGATATGATATATCGACCGACGTCTTGGGGAGTTTGGGCCAATAAAAATACTTCTTCAAAACTATCACTGCCTTCTCAATACCAAAGTGCCATGCCACTCGATTGTAATGTGCTTCCCAAATCATCTTCGCACGCTCGCTTAAAGGAACACAGATATGGACTAGGTGGCATAAAAATCCTTCCTGAAGATGAAAGGCTTGCACTGGTGTACCTGCACACAATGATTGATAGATAGTAGTGAACTCATTATCATTGTAATATAGTTGAGGCCACCCAAAGGTCTCGTAGTCGTAGGAGTTGAGCACCATTTTTAATGCCACCACTGGAGGTCTACTGAGGCATTCAATGACTTGATTGGTGGCGCCCTTCATATATTTAATGTTTAACAGGAACTGTTGCAAGTAAGTGGACCAATTCTAGTCGCGGTCATTCTGTAAATTTTCTTGGTTTTACATGAACTACAAGGGATCATGATCAGTGTGGATGATTGTTTCTTTTCCAAGTATGTAATGATTCCATTGGAAGTAGGCTTGGACTATGGAGTAAATTTCCTTGTCATAGGTGGGGTACTTGCAGACTGTTTCTGAAAGTGTCTCACTGTGATATGCCACTGGATGGCCATGCTGAGTGAGGACCACACAAACAGTGTAGTCTGAAGCATCTATCTCGATCTTAAAGGGTTGTTGTAGATCTGGTAAGGTAACAACGAGCGCGAACCTAAGTGCTGCTTCAGATCCTCAAATGTGTGTTGTTGTGGCTTGGACCAGATGAACTTAGAATTATATCCCCCTTTGGTCAACTACCTAATGGACCAAGAAATATTAGAGAATCCTAACACAAATCTGCGATAGAAGTTTGCAAGGCCTAGGAAGTTGTGAAGCTCTGTGAGAGTTGTCGAGGTCATCCAATAACGAATGGCTTGGATATTGTCTCAATCTACATGAACACAATCTTCATCTATAATGTATCCTAGATACTAAACCCTTTCCATGTCAAATGAACAATTCTCTAGATTGTCATATAACTTGTGTTGTCACAGGGTGTTGAGGACTTGGTGGATATGCTGGAGATGTTCTAGCCATGTTCTAATGTAGATCAGGATATCATCTACATATATGACCCCAAATTAATTGGTGAATGGACATAGAATTCCATCCATCATCTTCATGAAGGTTGTTGAAGCATTAGTCAAGTTGAAAGGCATGACCAACCACTCAAAAAGCATTCACGAGATTTGAAGGAAACCTTCCAGACATCAGTCTGCTCAATCGACACTTAATGTTAGCCGTATTTCATGTCAATCTTGCTGAAATAATTTCACCCCTTGAGCTAATCGAGGGGGTCATTGATACAAGGAATAGGATACCGATTCTAGACTATGATCTTGTTTAGAGCTTGGTATTCAATACATAGTCGCCATGTCCTATCTTTCTTTTGTACCAACACAATTGGGGTCCCACAGGGTGAGGATATGGGTCAAATGTTCCCCTTTTGGAATAACTATTCAATCTGGCATTTGATTTATTCTCTCTACATGAGGGAATGCTTGTAGACTGGCCTATTAGGTAAAGGCGCACCAGAGATCAAATCAATGGAATACTTGACCGAACAATGTACTGGAACCCCAACAGGTTTTGTGAATATGTCTTTGTATGCTTCCACAATCTTGTCCACCTGTTTCTACTACATAGATGGATTCTATTTGGAGGCGGTGGATGTTGTTGTTATATTTCGTTCCTCCTCATAACGAACCATGAAGAATACAAATTTACCTATTTGGGATATCTCCTTCCTGCACTGCTTCGTTGTGATGAGAGACACTGCAGTAACAGGAAGTGTCTCTAGTATCCTATAGATTTCCTTTTCGAAAGTAATAAATACACTATGAGTTCTAAAATCATACACAGCATGGAATTTCCACATATATGGTTGTCCTAAAATAACATCACAAACTTCAAGTGGGGAAAAATCACACATTACCTCATCTTTGAAGGGCTTGATACCGTAGGAGAGGAGACACTTATGACTGACGCAGATGTCTGATCCATGGATAAACCAACAAATGTTGTAGGGCCGGGGATGCATAATCGTCAAAAGATTCAATATTTTTATGACATCGATTGAGATGATTTTGTTCTGACTACCATTTTCAAAAATGAAATGTAGCAGATTCCCTTGCACCCATAGTTTTGAGTGGAAGAGGTGCTCTACTTGAGTTTGGATCCTCTGATTCTTCTTGTTGGATCTTTGCGGTTTCTATGGTGGTATTAGGTTCTGTTTCAATGATATTCTTACCCCTTTCTTTATATTCATCTATGTATGAGTCAGATTCTGGGTCTGGGGATTTTTTCTTGGCCAACAATGACTGCTTTGAGTAGCATTCATCAGTGTTGTTCCAAGGGATTTTATGGAACTCGTACCACTTGCCAGTGTCCTTCTTCGATTTCCCGTTACCCTTATTTGTTTGTGGCTTGTACTGGTTGATAGGAATTTGGCCATCCTTGCTCTTTCTTTTGGGTTTTGAGTTAGGGCCACATTTTCCAGGCTTCTGTTGTGGATTTGTAGACCCAAAATCTTGCTTATTAGTTTGCTTAAACTTTTTCTTGATTTTGACGGAGTATTGGTAAGATGCTCATAGTGAGGATGTGTCCAGGAGATCCATCTCTGACTGAATGTACCTGTGCATACCACTGTCGTATTTTAGAACCAAGTGTCATTCACAGTCTCTAATACCCAGTTTTGAGTGCAGGGTATGGAATATATTAGTATACTACAGCATAGTCTGGTCTCTTTCCTGGTGCAATGTCATCTACCAGGTGTATTGGTCATCATAGTTTCCAATAGGGTAGAATTCCTTTTTATGGCATCGAAAAATTATTCCCATGTGGGTTTTGTTTTTAATATCTCAGATTCATCCTTTGCATGCCAATCGCAGTACCCATCCCACCAATATTTGACATGGAGGAGGTACTTAAGGAGTGCGAAGGTGATATTTTCATTGTCGAAAAATGTTTGAACAGAGAAGTAATCCTCTAATAGACTTAAACATTTTTAAAAGGCATCGACATCTATATTTCCTTCAAATAAGGGGATCTAAAATTTAACTTGTACCTTGAAGGGGGTCGCACCCTCGAAACGGTTTCTTGTTGAAGGTGCATCCGCTGTCATCGACATTCTTAGAAGGATTTGGTTGAATTTATCCATCATCTCGTTCCTCTTTCATGCAAGGGATTCCTAGAGAAAAAATTTAATAGTATTTCCTACTCCATCATATCTCTTTTCTTCTCCCACCATGTGAGGCTGCTTGGAATGATGAGAGGTATTTTCCGCAATATCAACTAGTTTGTGACCCAACTCTCGATATTCTGATCTTGTCGGGGACATGCATTTAGAAAGCACAAGAGCAGAAAGCTATGATATGACTGATCTAGATTTATATGAGAAATAAATGAAAGAGCATATATATATTCAAATTCATAGATATATATGGTGATAAACACAGTGATACAGTAAACTCTAACTATTAAATGAATGAAACAGAACATAGCGTAAAACAAAAGAAACTAGAATGGTGGTAGATGTATCTATGAGAAGAGATGTGGAGGATACACTCACTCATGACAAACTGAATACCAAATGAGGTTGAAGGGCATTTTATCATAAATCCTTGGAGAGGTAGAAACCCTAAACCTAACCCTAGGAAATGAATCATCATGAATTTTGTGGCCCCAAGGTGGTTAGTTGAACAATAAACTTCTCGGAGTCATAACTTTTGCATACGATCTCCGTTTGGGGCACTTGATATCCAATTGGAAAGTTCTATATGAGATTTATAAATTTCAACAAGGGAGAGATGCATGCCAAAAGGAAACTATTTGGTCCCCCGAATCGCCAAAAAATGTTGTTTAGGGCCTCAAAATGGCCCCAAAAGTTTAGGACCCAAAAAACCATAGAAAATTACAAGAAAATTGTCTACATGAGAAACTGTTTTGAGCCACTGGAAGAGGTGGGAGGCCACCTACACCCATCTGGATCAGTACACCCCCCTTAGGAAGCAATGGTATCCATTGTGTTGAGTGCCCCCATCAAATGGGGAAACTTATGTTGAACTTGACTCTTGGTGAGCCACTTGCCTTGGTGGAGGAGATGCCCTCCTTTGACAACTTGATATAGTTGGATCTTCTACTGGAGGGTACCCTTAACCTATGTTTCCATGATCTGATCAATGGTTTCTTATTCTGTGTAGTTGGGATTAATATCTGTAGGTGTCAATTGTTCTTCCACCTCCGAGGTGTCCAATAGTGGTGTAAAATATGGTCGAAGGAGCTCCACATTGAATACTGGGCCTAGGCCAAGGAATGTTTAATTCGAAAGAATTATCACCAACTTCCTTGGTGATGGTGTATGGCCCATATTGAAGTGGACAAAGCTTCTAATGGGGTCCTGTGAACCTCTCTTTATGTAAATGCAACCAAACCTTATCCCCAACCTAGAACTTGTGTGGAACTCAATGATTGTCATGTCGTTGCTTGTATTTAGTATTGGATTTCTCCAAAATGTCATGGACCTGTTGGAGGATGTGATGGATTCGTTCAACAAATCTGGTGTCCTTATCAACCTCATCCTGAGCATGGGAAGATTCTTTTTTTGTGGATTCTATGGGTAGAGCAACATCAATCGGGGCCAATGGTTGGAAACCCAAGCACGCGGCCTGAAAAGGTTTGTGACTGGTAGAGCTATGCAGAGTTTGGTTATAGCTATGTGGAAAATAAGGAAGTTTCTCATCCCATGTGTGGGGATTTTTAGAATTTTACATTCTCATAATATGCACAATCATCCGGTTGACTACCTATGTTTGTCGATCAGTATGGGGGTTGAACGCAGTGGGGTTGAAGGCAGTCAATTTTGTGAACTTGGTATCCATTAATGACCATAGAATAGACTAGAAAGTGCTCAAGAACTTGTTGTCTTGATCTGAAAAATCATAGTCTGTGCCAGCCCAAAATGAACCCAAACATACTCGAAGAAAGCTTAGTAGTGGCTTTGGCAGAGATTCTCTTCTTACAAGATATCAGAACGGCCATCTTAGAGAAGCGATCCACAACAAAAAAACACATAGTCATTACCATGATTAGTTGAAGGTAGTCCTGACATGTAATCCATCGAGATGGATTCCCATGGCCCATTTGGAGTGGGAAGGGGGGTGTACAACCCTTTCTTTTTAATGGTTGGTTTTGCAATGGCACAAACAGTTTAGGATATGATATATCGACTGATGTCTTGTTGGAGTTTGGGCCAATAAAAATACTTCTACACGACTTCCATTGTCTTCTCAATACCAAAGTTCTGTGCCACTTGACTGTAATGTGCTTCCCAAATCATCTTTGCACGCTCACTTAAAGGAACAAAGAGATGGTCTAGGTGGCATAATAATCCTTCTTGAAGATGAAATTCTTCCACTGGTGTACCTGCACACAATGATTGATTGATAGGAGTGAAATCACGATCATTGTCATATATTTGAGGACACCCATGAGTCTCGTGGCCGCAAGAGTTGAGCACCGGTGTTAATGCCGCCACTGGAGGTCTACTGAGGAAATCAAAAAATCGATTAGTGATTCTCTTCTTATATTTCATTTTTAGGTGGAGTTGTTGCAAGTAAGTGGACCAATTCTGGTGGTGGTAATTCTGTAACTTTCCTTGGGTTTGCATGAACTGCAAGGGCTTATGATCAGTGTGGATGACTGTTTCTTTTCTAAGGATGTAAAGCTTCCATTGGCGATACAATTGGATAATGGAGTACATTTACTTATCATAGGTGGGGTAATTTCAGACTGTATCTAAAAGTGTCTCATTGTGATATGCCACTAGAAGGCCATTCTAAGTGAGGACCACAACAACAGTGTAGTCTGAAGCATCTGTCTTGATCCCAAAGGGTTGTTGTAGATATGGTAAGGTAAGGATGGTTGTTGAACATAAGTTTTTCTTCAACTCCTCAAATGCATGTTGTTGTGTCTTGTACCTTATGAAATTGGCCTTATATCCCCCTTTGGTCACCTGGATAATGGACCAAGAAATATTAGAGAATCCCAACACAAATCTGTGCTAGAAGTTTGTAAGGCCTAGGAAGCTGCGAAGCTCTGTGAGAGTTGTCAGGGTTAGCCAATTGCGAATGGATTGGATCTTGGCCACATCTACATGAACACCATGTTCGTGCATGATGTATCTTACATATTGAACCCTTTCCATGCCAAATGATAACTTCTCTAAACTGGAATATAACTTGTCCTATCACAAGGTGCTGAGGACTTGGTGGATACGCTAGAGATGTTTTTTCGATGTTCTATTGTAGATCAAGATATCGTATAGATATACGACCACAAATGAATTGGTGAATGGTCATAGAATTCCATCCATCATCCTCATGAATATTTATGGAGCATTAGTCAAGCCGAAAGGCATGACCAACTACTCAAAAAGGCCTTCCCAATATTTAAAGGCAGTCTTCTAGACATTGGTTTGCTCAATCGACACTTGTCCTTCTTCGATTTCCCGTACCCTTATTTGTTTGTGGCTTGGACTGGTTGTCGAGACTTTGGCCATCCTTTTTCTTTCCTTTGGGTTGTGGGTTTGGGCCACTTTTTCCCTCCTGCTACTGATTTACAGACTGAAAATCCCACTTATGGTTTTTCTTAAACTTTCGCTCAATTTTGACGATGTATTGGTAAGCTAGTCCTAGTGAGGATATGTCCAAGAAATCCATCTTTGAATGAATGTACCTATGCATACCACTGCGGTATTTTAGAACCAAGTATTGTTCGTAGTGTCTAATACCCATTTTTTAGCCCATGGTATGGAATATATTAGTATACTCTGACACTATTTAGTCTCTTTCCTAGCACAATGTCATTCACCAGGTGTATTGGTCATCATAGTTTCATATAGGGTAGAATTCCTCTTTGAAAACATAGAAAAAATATGCCCAAGTGGCTTCTATTTTGAATATCTCAGATTCATCCTTTGCATGCCTCTCGCAGTACCCATCCCACCAATCTTCGACATGGGGGAGGGACTTAAGGAGCGCGAAGGTGATCTTTTCACTGTCGAAATTTTTTTGAACAAAGAAGTAACCTTCTAATAGACTTAACCATTTTTCCAAATCATTTTCATATACCTTTCCTTCAAATAAGGGGATTTAAAAGTTAAATTGTACTTTGAAGGGAGCTGCACCCCGAAATGACTACTCATTGAAGGTGCATCCGTTGTCGTTGACATTATTAGAAGGACCTGGGTGAAGTTATATTGTTCCTCTGTCGTACGAGTGCTTCCTAGAGAAAATTTTTAATAAGATCTCATGATCCATCATCTATCTTTTCTTCTCCCAAAATGTGAGGCTGCTTGGGATGACGAGAGGTATTTTCCACAATCTCAACTAGTTCAAGATCTAGGTCTTGATATTAAGATCTCGTCAGGGACATGCACTGAGAAACCACAAGAGTAGAAAGCTCTGATACCACTAATCCAAATTTATGTGAGAACGAAATGAAAGAGAATATATATATTCAAATGCACATATATATGGCGATAAACACAGTGATACAGTAAACTCAGATTCTATTAAATGAATGAAACATAACAGATTGTAAAACAAAATCAGCTAGAATGGTGGCAGTTTTATCTTTAAGAAGAGACGTGGCAGCTGTTAACCAAAAAAATCCCCTAATGAGCTCTACATGACCTACACCACCCAAAGACATACATGCACGACCTTCATTTGACCCCCACACCCTTAAAAAGGTTCAAAAATATGAAAAATGCCTTAAAAACCCCTAAAAAGAGCCAAAATAGCTCTCATAGGGGCTAAAACCCCTCAAAGGAGC
The DNA here is from genome assembly GCA_001517045.1 of Pseudotsuga menziesii. Taxonomy (NCBI): domain Eukaryota; kingdom Viridiplantae; phylum Streptophyta; class Pinopsida; order Pinales; family Pinaceae; genus Pseudotsuga; species Pseudotsuga menziesii. Next base: position 40,045 of record LPNX010546944.1, on the reverse strand, counting down.
TTAAAACTCCCAAAGGAGCTAAGAATTGGGAGAAAGGGGCTAAAATCCCAAAAAAGGGGCTAAAGCCCTAACCAGGGGCTTAAAACCCTAAATCTCTAAGAAAAAGTATAAATAGAGGGGTGGGGGTCACTCTCAAAACACTCCTCCTCTCCTTGCCATTATGCTACCTGTGTGATTTCCTTGAGACCATTTTCCTCTAAAGACATTCACCCTCCCTCCCCTTCATTTCTCCATTGAGCCAAAGCTCCCATTCCATTGAGAGGTGCTCCCAAAGCTAGGGCATGGTGGCCCATTTCCACAGAGAAGGTACAATTGCTCATTTTTTGTTGATATATTTGATTTTTTAACTCATTTTACTTGTAGGGTTATTTGCTTACAGTTTGATGCAGGTTCTCCACTGATTGCTTGTAGCCATTTCTTAGTTTTTCTAACAATTTCTTGCAGGGTTTCTACAGCTTGGCCCTAATCTTATTTTGTAGGTTTTCTTTTTTTTTCATTCCATCCTCACAGGAACCCTACCCTTCCATCCTATAGACAGAAGGGAGCTATTCCTTCCTGTAGCTAGGGTGAAATCCCTACTACAGGTTTGGCGAGCATACCGGGTCGATCCCACAGGATCCCTGGATCTATTTTTCAAATTTCAGTTTTTACTTTTGTTTATTTTCCCTAGTTTAAATTTCTGTCAAATCTAGTTTAGATCTGTCTTTTTCTGCATTTTAGTTCACAGTTGAGCCTTCTTAAGGCCAAACCGATCCTGTTCGGCCATAGTACAAGTCACTATCGACCGTTCCTAGCTCAAGGTTTAATTGTTTCTAGTTTTTGGGCCAGATCGCTCATATCGGGCTAAAAAGAGTGACCCAGTCGCCTATTTAGGCCTGAAAAGCATGACCTACAAAAAAATAAAAAATAAAAATTCAGACCAGGTCGCACTTATCGAGGTGAAAGGGGTGACTAGGTCACTCATTCAGGCCCGAAAGGTGCGACTTTCCTTAGGAAGTAGATCGATACCGTTTTCAGTTTCTGAATGACCCCCTCACCACATTGGCCCCAAAACAAGCGATCTGTCTCTCATATTTAGTTTTTTAAGTTATCTGGACTGTCAGTGTGGCTCAGCCACCTCTGTCTAGCCATCTATGTTTATTTCATTTCAATTTGTGTAAATCACTTTTAAGTTTAACTGGTTAATGGTTTAATGAATCTGCTTAAGGATTGCATAAAAATACTGAAGGTATTTCACTTCTTAATTGAAAATTAACTCCTTGCCTATCCCTTCCTCCTCTATCTAGTCATCAACCTTCAGGGTATTCTAGGATAATATGAAGGGTGAAGCTCATATAGTAATAGGCACTTCATCTTTAATTTTTTTGAGACCACTAAAAATGGTTGACTTGGAAGGTAGAGGGGGTGGAGACCAATGGGGGTTTCATGGCATTCGCGTCCTCCCTGTTGACCAACCTTGCACCCAGAGAGTGACCTGATGATCTATGGATGGGCTTAGTCCCATTGTGTTGAGAGCCTAACACTCTTTCCTGGTTAGAGAAAAATACAGGTGTAAGGTAGTCACCTAGTCAGGCTACCATAGTTCAGATTCAGGTATGGCATGTGTTTAAATTTCTTTTCACAATTTACTGCTTTCATAAACAACTTACCCTTGTTATAAGTTCTACAATAAACCAAACAATCTCTGCAAAATATTCATAAACCATATAAGCATGCACCAAGTGTAACATAAATACAATGGACATGCACACAAATCATACCAAATAAAACAACCAAACTTAGTTCATGACGCTGAGCTAGCCATTAAAATTTATAATTTACACTAATTCAAACACTTGCAGTCTTTGAGGACATAAGTCCTTGACTGCCTTAATCGTGGGAAGTACTTGGGCTCAGCCCAAAAACTCATTGTGAGGAGTACCACGGGAACCCCAAATTAGCTGGCTACTGAGAGGAATTGCCAAGCAAAATGCGCAACGACCCCCACTGATTGACTAGCGCTCCTGTGAGGAAAAATCCAAGCGTTGTCTCTTGGAAGTCTTGGTGGCCAAGTGACCACCTGAAAGCCAATAGGAAGCCACTGAAACTGGGGTCTAGAACGTCACTACCTAATTTCACCACCTGATCTACCACCCAGACAAAATTGATCCCCCATGCTCCTCCTCACGCCTAAGAGGCGATCCACCACAGTTCAGGTCCTTGAACCAACACCATCGAGACCATTCTCAATCACCCTGTACACCATCAGAAGGCCACACAACCTCTAATTCAGAATCAGAATCATATCAATATGAGCCATATCTACACACTGCACCATCTAGCCCCATGGCTGCTGCAAACCTGGATCCACTTTTTGGCTTGGTGATTGGCAGTGGACCCATGTCCATACCTCACACCACCACCAACACCCCTATGGGTGGTCCTAGTACTATCATGCAGACTATCATAAGTCAACTACCTCCACCCATATCTGCCACTCACACTTCCCCACTTGGCATGCCCAGGGTATGTGGCCCTTCCACCTACACTATCCCTCCTGTCATACATAAGGGAAGTGTCCCTTTCACTCACACTATGCCACTTACCATACGTGGGGGCAGTGGCCCATCCATAATTTTGCCACAAGTACCCCCAGTCACACAGGTACATCATGTTTCTGCAAACCCCACCACCATCGCTGCTCCATCACACATCAACCTTGGGTCAAACCTTCCTTTCATGACACGCCTTAACCTACCTGACTTGGTTTGGTTAACAAATGACCCTATATGCCATCAAACCTTTTGGCCTCCCATGCCAACCAAACTCCCCTCAGACATTCCCAAGTTTAAAGGGAAGATAGGGGAGTGCCCCCAAAACCATATCATGACGTTTCACCTATGGTGCTCATAAAACAACATCATAGATGATTCGATCAGACTCAAACTATTCCAATGCACCCTCACAGATGTTGTAGCCAAGTGGTACATTGAGCTACCACAAGCCAAGTACCCAGACTTCAACTCCTTGGCCTTTATGTTCCTGCAGTATTTCCAACTCCCCGTTAGATATGACAAAGGAGTGGAAATATTTCTATATTTCTATCAAAACACTACGACCCACATCACCGACCACATCCATGAATGGAGGCGATGTCACAGCTTGTGCTATATCAAACTTGATGATAGGATTTTCCTCCATTGGTTCCTGAAAACTTAGCTACCACCTATAGCAAAGGACGTCACATCCGAACGTCCCCAATCTGAAGAGGAGGCCATCTTGAAATCCTAACAGTTTGATCTAATTTATGCTAAGTCTGGATGCCTGTATATCGTCATTCTAGACACTCCTCATGTAGGCACCTCTTATCAGGATGTGCCAAAGGCATCCCATGCTGTAGATGGAATTATAGGCTCTATCTCCCATCACTCAGAACACCATGCGACACCACCTATGATGCCACCACACCCAAGAAACACCCCTAGTGTTTCCCACCCAAATCAAGCTCCCCACTACTCAAGGATGATGTCTCATTCTAGAGCCATAACCTCCTACGCACAACCCACACCACAACAACATGCCTATGCACCAACTTGGCCGGCACAATAGTATTTGGGACAAATGCATGGATTTATAGCACCCCCAGCTCCCTTAGTCTACTATGTACCACATGTGCAAGCTACCCCATCCCTCGCCTCAGCTCCATTAGCACCCGTGGGACAAGTTTTTTCTCAGCAGAATTGTCCTAACCAACCAAACCCCAATAACCAACAAGGGAAAGGTAGAAATAACCGAGCTAGGAACTGCAGAAACAACCAACTGCAAGGAGGTGGCCAACAACCAAACCCACCTAGACGCAACGCTCCATTACAAACAAATCAGCTATGCAAACTATGTGATGTCTATGGGAAATATATGCATGAGTGCCCCTTCATGGGCTGTGCCAAGCAGGTTCTTCAGAATGAAGCTCAACACAACACCAATACAGCCACCCCAGCTTATCCCAACCCAGCACTACCGGGACCCCCACCCATGGTGCTCCAGAACCTATTACCACTCCATGGGTTGGTAGCAACTACACCCATGCCCCCACCTACCTTTGTAGCCCTTGTTGTGGCTCTGCCTATAGAGACAGGGGTTCATCACCTACTAGACATGACAACTGATGAGGTCAACTTGCAGACTAAATGGTGTTGATGTATTTATAACTTCAGAATGTATTCGTCCGTATATCTTATGTATTGTACCATGATGTTTATTCCAGGAAGTGTATGTAATGTATTTGATTCATGTCATGCCCCAATGTTCCTATTGGGAGATTCAATAATGTAAACAAGTCATGTCAAGTCATTTTGGGTAACCCTCCTATTGATCAAGGGTTAAAGTCCCTATAGTTGTGGGGCCCTAGGGTTATTAGACTATCCTAGAGAAGTCAGCCCTAGGTGAGTTATTGTAAGTTGGGGAAATAGTCCCCACCACTGTGTTAAGTTTAACCCTCCTTGTTGATCGAAGAGGAAAAGTCCCCACATTTGTGTGGCACTAGGGTTATTAGACTCTCCTAGAGATGTTGGCTCTAGTAAAGTAATTGTTAATTTAGGTCGACATGATGGAGTGGACATCAAGTGAACAAAAGAATATAAATAGAGAATGAGCCTCTCTATTTATCACACACACACTCCCTCACTGGGCACATGAGTGAGTGAGAAGTTGTTGGGACAAGAGAGAGAGTACTACTATCGAGAGATCATCTTACTGTTTTGGGGTTTTACTTTTGGTGTTGATTCTATCTTTGAGGAAGTTGCAAGGTTTTCTCCTTTATGGTTTCCCTGAGGAAAATCTTTGTGTCTATTATCTCTTGTGTTTGATTGATGTGCTTGTTATTCTCTCAGTTAAAGATCCTAATATAATGCTAGCTTGAATGATAAAAATCTAACATGGTATCAGAGTTGTTACCACCTAAGTTGTACTTAGTGGTTTTTTATCAAGTGATCCTGGTGAACCGAGCAAGGATAACTTGTTCAGACTTCAAAAGACCTTCAGTCTTGTTTCTAGGAAACTTTGTTGTACTATATCACATGTTCATACTCCCTTGGGTGAGTTTTAATAAATTTTCTAGCATGATAATGTCTATAAAAGACTCGGTCTCTTAGACTTTATTTGTCAATCCGATCAGCCTAGGGTGTTTTTTTCCCTTGGTTATTATTGGTTGTTGAATAAACGACTGATAATTTCTGAGTTTTCACTCCATACCTCCAAATTTGGGGTGGTTGGCTTGGAATTTAGGCCTATTGAGGTTATTAGATTCTATGTGTCAATGTATAAACATGCTAGGCATCATGGTCGAGTCATATGAACATGTCTAAGTCCCCCTAGGTTTTTTCATTTTTTAAATTTTTAATTTTTTTAGTCTTTTTTATTAAAATTTAATTTTTCCAAAACTTAGGCTATTTTTTAATAGTTTAATTGGAAAAAATGGTTTTGTAATAAAAGTGGGCTCGGAGGTCCATTTCAGTCATGTAGGTGCTCATTTTCAAGCTAAGTGTTAGTTTTTCAACATTCAAGCTAGCACTATGTTAGGATCTTTAACTGAGAGAACAACAAGTACATCAATCAAACACAAGAGACAATGAACACAATGTTTTTCCTTAGGGAAACCATAAATGGAGAAAACCCTGCAACTTCCTTAGAGATAGAATTAGCACAAAGGTAAAACCACAAAACAGTAAGATGCACTACCGACAGTAGTAACCTTGTTCTTCACTAGCCGCAGTGTCTTCTCCTTCCTCAACTATGCGCTACACTTGAGTGTGTAGGTGATGTGTGCTAAATAGAGAGTCTAGCTCTCTATTTATACTAATCCTGACATGACTAAAACCCTACTAGGGCCGACCTCTACTTGGAGATTCTAATAACCCTAGTGCCCCGGAACTGCGAGGAATTCAACCCTTAGACAATCGGAGGGTTACCCACTATGATTTGACATGACTTGTTTACATTATTGATTCTCCTGATCAGAACATCAAGGCAGTCCATAATAGATACATCCCAGAATAACCATCGGGTTACAATAAATAAGATACATAGATGAATACAGTCCGAAGTTACAAATACATCAACACTCCCTCTTAACTAGGAAGGTATTCTTTCAACACAATTTTCAGCACTGGTCTTATTCTCTGTATTAACTGGATCATCTACATCTCAAGCCTTATGAGTCTTCAAGTCATCTTCATCTTCAAGTCATCTTCATTCTTCGAATCTGGATCATCTCTCGATTTGGATCATCATGGGACATCATCATTGGATCTAGATCATCTCTCGATCTGGATCATCATGGGACATCGTCACTAGATCTAGATCATCTCTTGATCTGAATCATCATGGGACATCATCACTGGATCTGGATCATCTCTTGATCTGTATCATCATTGCTGGATCTAGATCATCACTCGATCTGGATCATCACTGCTAGATCTGGATCATCACTGCTGGATCTGGATCATCACTTGATCTAGATCTCTCGGAGTCATCATAACTGGATTTGGATCATAGCTCGATATGGATCTCATCTGGTCATCATCATATTTGCTATCTCATGATTCTTCTCATCATAGGAAGTTCTACAGAGCCAGCCTTCGTTCATGCTGGGTGTATGCCTACCTCCTCATAGGTCTTTGGTAGCCCTTATATCTGACCTACTCATCAGAATGGTGGTAGCCCTTACATCTAACCTACTCATCAGAATGGCCAACACTCACATCTGACATGGAAGGAACCTAATCCTTTAGCCATGAACAGAATGGCACTACCCTTACATCTGACCTACTCGTCAGAATGGCGGTAGCCCTTACATCTGACCCACTCATCAGAATGGCCAGCTCTCACATATGACATGGAAGGAACCTAATCCTTTAGCCATGAACAGAATGGCACTGCCCTTACATCCGACATTCTCATTAGAATGGCAGTAGCCCTTACAGCTAACCTACTTGTCAGAATGGCCAGCTCTCACATCTGACATGGAAGGAACTTAATCCTTTAGCCATGAACAAAATGGAACTGCCCTTACATCTGACCTACTCATCAGAATGGCGGTAGCCCTTACATATGACCTACTCATCAGAATGGCTAGCTCTCACATATGACATGGAAGGAACTTAATCCTTTAGCCATGAACAGAATGGCACTGCCCTTACATATGACCTACTCATCAGAATGGCAGTAGCCCTTATATCTAACATGTGAGGAACTTAATCCTTTAGCCATGAACATAATGGCTCAGCCCTTATATCTGACTTGCTCATTAGAATGGCTATGAATCTGAGTACTCATATCTGTCAAGGAAGGAACCAATCCTCTCACCATGACAGAATGGATCAGCCCTTAGATCTGACCTGCTCGTCAGAATGGCTATGGGACTCATCAATTTCCCTTGGAGGAAACCTCTATCTGGAGAACACCAAGCTTCTCCCTGAAGTACTCGAACTTCACCCTATCCAATGGCTTCATCAACACATCAGCTATCTGTTCCTCCGTCACAACATACTAGAGCTTCACTGCTCCCCTCTGCACCATATCCCTGATATAGTGATACTTGATCTCGATGTGCTTTGACTTGTCATGGAACACTAGATTCTCTGAAAACTTCACGCAACTCTGGTTCTCACAATGTTTACAAGTAGCATCCATCTAGAGATCAAATAAATCGAACAGTAGCTTTCATAGCCATACTGCCTCACAAATAGCTAAACAAGCTATGACATACTCTGCTTCAGTTGTACTCAGTGCCACATAGGATTGTTTCCTGCTAAACCAAGAGATCACACCTGATCCCATACTGAAGCAACACCCTAAAGTGCTCTTCCTATCGATGGCATAGCCTGCCCAATATGAATCAACATAACCCTCTAGGTTAATCTTCTGATTTGCATCGTACTTGAGCCCATAATCAACTGTACCTCTCAGGTACCTCAAAATATGCTTTGCAGTAATCAAGTGAATGTTTCTTGGATCTGTCAAGAACTGGCTCAAGGTGATCACAGCAAAGCAAATTTCTGTTCTCATGTTCATCAGGTACATCAATAACCCAATCATCTAACGATACATCATAACGTCAACTGAATCTGATGAAGCATCACTCAATAGCTTTAGGTTCGATGCCATAGGTTTGGCCATAGTCTTGTAGTCCATCATCCCAAACCTCTTCAGGATCTCTACTGCATACTTCCCTTGTCCAAGGAAGATTCCATCCGCACTCTACCACACCTCCATACCTAGAAAATAATTCATCATACCCAAGTCCTTCATCTCGAACTTGGAAATAAGCTTTCTCTTCGTATCAGTAATCAACCCATCCATACCTATCACAAATAGATCATCTACATATAGTAGAAGCATCACTGGGTTGCCATCTTCAACCTTGTAGTAAAGGTTGGAATCTACTTTACTCTTGGTAAATCCCAAACTGGATAGAAAGATATCAATTTTGTTGTACCATGTCTTGGGTGCCTGTTTCAAACCGTACAAGGCTTTCTTCAATCTGCACACATGAGATTCCCTATCATGTGTCTCAAAACCGAGTGGCTGTTCTACATACACTTCCTCTTCCACTACACCATTCAAGAAAGCAGTATTGACATCCATCTGGTGTATCTTCCATTTCATTACTGCAGCCAGAGCAAGTACTGATCTGATGGAAGTGTATCTAGCTATAGGAGAAAAGGTTTCTTCATAATCTATTCCTTCTTTCTAAGAGAAACCCCGAGCCACAAATCTTGACTTATATTTTTCAATGCTACCATTTGCAGCATGTTTGATCTTGCAGATCCATTTGGAGGTTACAACTGACTTCCCTTTTGGTCTTGGGACAACATCCTAAACATCATTCTTCAGGATCGATTGGTATTCTTTGATCATAGCATCCTTCCATTCTTTTCGTTCTGCCGCTTCTTCATAACTGGAAGGTTCTTTATCAATGAAATCGCATAGTAAAGCTACATAACCGGAGCAGGATCTGGTCCTCTTTCTTTCTCTGTGATTCTCTTCTGGAGCCCCATATCTTTCTGCACCTTGCATAAGTTCTCATACCCAAGCAGGTTTCGTCTTATGAGGATTCTTCTCCAGAGGTGGATCTACATGTCTTTGTGGTTCTTCAAATTCTCGATATTCTTCTTGAGTTTCTTCATTCATGGTTGTATCGTGAATTCTAGGTGCTTCTGCTTCTTCAAGTTCTTCAGCAGGTCTCTTTCTGGATTTGTTGTAAGCTGTGTCTTCATCAAATGTTACATCCCTGCTGATGTCAATCTTCTTGTATCCTGTGAAATATATTTTGTAAGCCTTCGAGCTTTCAGAGTATCCCACAAATATACCCTTCTTTCCTGAAGGATCTAATTTAGTCCTCTTCTCTTTTGAAATGTGGATGTACACACGACAGCTGAATATTCTGAGATGGCTGACTTCCAGTTTCTTACTGAAGAATACTTCTTCAGGAGTCTTGTTCTCGAGTACTCTAATGGGAGTACGGATCTGTACATACACCGCTGTTCTGGCAGCTTTCACCCAAATATGCATAGGAAGGTCTTGATCATGAAGCACTTCTTTTACAGCTTCCATGATAGTTCTATTCTTCCTCTTTGCAATCCCATTCTGTTGTGGATTGTAAGGAGTGGACAACTCTCTCTTAATCCCTGATTCTTTGCATGGCTCTTTGAATTCATTTGAAGTGAATTCTCCACCATTATCTGATTGAATGGTCTTGATATTATTTTAAGTATGGGTCTCGATCAAGGCTTTGAATTCCTTGAACTTACTGAATACTTCGTCCTTGTTCTTCATGAAGTAAACCCATGTCTTCCTAGAAAAGTCATCAATAAAAGAAACAAAATATGCATACCCACTTAGTGAGTTTGATGACATAGGACTGCATACATCGGAGTGGATGATTTCTAAGATTCCTTTTGCTTTGCTTTCACTACTTGGAAATGTCTTCTTTGTATTCTTTCCTTTCGCACATCCTTTGCAGACCCCATCATGTTTTGTTTTGATTTCTAGAAGACCTTCGACAGTTTTGCTTGCAATAGGTAGTGCTCTGTAATGCACATGTACACGCCTTCTATGCCAAAGTTCACTTGGCTCTACTGTGTCATGGACCAAGGCTTGTTCTGGATGGCCCTTCAATTTGTACAGGCCTCCTTCTTGTTCTCCAATCACCACCGCATCATTGATAGTCTTTCCTTTTGGCCACATGATGACTTAACCATCTATGAATGCAACCCACATTCCTTTTGCATCTAATGTTAATATGGAGAGAGGGTTCTTCTTGAGTCCTAGCATAAACAATACTTCTTTTATTGTTATATACTTTCCAGAGTCTAGCTTATAGGAAGATTCCCCACTATCTTTTATTGGATATTGGTAGTCATCTCCTAGCTTTACCTTGTGAGGTGATTCATGTTTTGACAGTCTTACGAAAGATTCCTTGAATCCTGTCATATGTTTGGAATCCCCACTATCGATGAGCCAATCATCACTTCCATGATTAATGTTTCCCGGGAGAGCAGAAATCAAAACATATTCATCCTCGCTTGAAGAATCTTCACTTTTGTATCTGGTTCTCTTCTTGGATGGTTCATCATCCTCGACAGCATGAGCATGATGTCTTCTTTTGTTGCTCTTCTTTGTTGGCTTTGGTTTCTTAGGACAGCTCTTTGCATAAAGTCCTGCTTCAACATATGTATAACATATGACTCTAGATAAATCCCTTTTGTGATAGGAATTACCTCTCTGGAAATGAGATCTTCTTTTGGATGTCTTGGAGTGAGACTTGGAGTGTACCGTGGGATCCTGATCTTCACTTCCCATCTTCTCTTCTCGAGCTGCTATTCGAGATTCTTCTTGAGAAAATTCTTCCCATAGTTTGCTGAACTTGAATAACTTATTTCCAGCACAAATTCCTTGGATGAAAGAATCCCATGACCTAGGGAGGAAATTCAAAGTAGTCATCACAATCTCTGCATTTTCCACTTCTTCCTCAACAGCTTCTAGTTGTTCCTTGATCTGAGAAACTCTTGTGAAGTAATACTGGATTATTTCTGCATTCTGAATCTTCACATTCTTCAGCTGGTTTCTCAGAGTCATCTTTCGTTTTATGTTCTTCCCTTCAAACAATTTGGTTAGGGCATCAAACATAGCTTTAGGTGTCTTTAGGGAGGACACCTATGGTATGAGATGATCCTTGATAAAATCAGCAATGATTCTCTTTTCCATAACCAACTTATTCTTATGCAAGGCCTTAGCCTCATCTCCCTCTAGAACTGGAACCTCCTCATGGATGTAGGAGTCTAACTCATTCTCTTCCAGGACCAGGGAGATCCTATACTTCCAGGCTCGGAAGTTATCAACTCCCTCAAGATTTTCATCAAGTTTGGTATGATGAGACATATTTACTGAAAACCTCAAAAGGAAATACAAAAGATTTTAGATCTTACCAGAGTCAAGATGTTGAATCTGAAACTTGAGCTGAAATCCTGTAGAGCTGGTTCAGGAGCAAATTAGGGTTTTGCTTTTTTAGCATTCTGTCCAACCAAATGCCTTGAAATTTGTTCCTAAATTCGATTTTGGGGAGGAGATCAATCCAAGCCTGGGCTCACTGAAAAATTCCTCCTCTGTGAAAAGTCCTAATTTTCGACAGCATTGACAGGTCCAAAACTGAAAAACCTCATAATTGGATTCTGCTTCGACAAAAAGATGTGCCCGAAGGAGGAGAGTTATTCCACCTTACATTTGCTGAAAATCTATGGAGGAATATCCAAAAACTAGGAATCCCTAGTTCCCGTAGCTGCACAGTGTCTTCTTCTCAGGTTAGCTCTGATACCATGTTAGTTTTTCAACATTCAAGCTAGCATTATGTTAGGATCTTTAACTAAGAGAACAACAAGTACAACAATCAAACACAAGAGACAATGAACACAGTGTTTTTCCTTGGGGAAACCATAAATGGCAAAAATCTCGCAACTTCCTCAGAGATAGAATCAGCACAAAGGTAAAACCAAAAAATAGTAAGATGCACTCCCGATAGCAGTAACCTTCTTCTTCACTAGCCCCAGTGTCTTCTCCTTCCTCAACTATGTGCTACACTTGAGTGTGTAAGTGATGTGTGCTAAATAGAGATTCTAGATCTCTATTTATACTAATCCCAACATGACTAAAACCCTACTAGGGCCGACCTCTACTTGGAGAGTCTAATAACCCTAGTGCCCCAGAACTGCGGGGACTTTAACCCTTAGACAATCAAAGGGTTACCCACTATGATTTGACATGACTTATTTACATTATTGATTCTCCTGATCAGAACATCAGGGCATGGCAACATGACTCAATTACATAATAGATACATCCTGGAATAAACATTGGGTTACAATACATAAGATACATAGATGAATACATTCTGAAGTTACAAATACATCAACACTAAGAGCACCTAGTAAACCTATAGACCCACTATTTCCTAGTTTTAAATTATTTTCCATCACTCAGGTCAGAAAGCCCCAAAAAATCAATTATTGATTATTTCAATTAATAAATTGATGAATAATGGAGCAAATCCAAATCCTAGATCAGTGGATTCTCAGCTGATTTGATTGAAATCAGTCAGATCTGAACTAGATTGACTGGATCTGACAAATCCTTGACTGAAGGAGTTGATCTGGACAGATCCAGAGTTGAACTTCAGCATCCTTTATGGGGAATTTCACCTTCCCTCTCTTCTCCACAGGTGTGGGCTCATCTGGATGAGTTTTGGTGGATGCATCAGTCAACAGGTTGAGGTGTCGGTCAAATTAGTTCTCTGATTGACATTCAGACTCATTAAAAGATTAGTTCAGCTTCAAATTAGGCATTGATGGAATCTCCTTCAGCTGTAGTGGTCTGTCTCCTTGGGATTTGCGCCCCCTCTGGGATGGGGTTTCAATTTTGTGTATAAATAAAGCATGGTTGCCTCATTTTTGAGTTAGTTAGAACTGGGATTGAGGTGCTACTGCTCTTTTATTGTGTTATTATTTATTATTTTAGAATAAAGGAGCTTTAGAGGCAAGATCTATGGTGTAATGCTCTTCATGTGTGGATGGTGATTGTCAAATGCTTATGAGGTATAATCTGTGTTATTTATCATTGCTTTTGCTGGTTAATTGTTGTCCTTAAAGGAGAGATCTCGCTCCTATTAGGGTAAGAGGTTATTCTAGTTTGATTTATGCTCTTACTGCTGCTTGTTTCAGATCTATTATAGTTTCATGTATTTTAATTTTAATTGCATGCTTTCCAATGATCTCTTCCAGCAACACCTATGTTTTAACCATCTGTTTGTGCAAGGATTTCTAAGTTGCAAGTGATATCGCTTGTAGAAGAGTTTGAGATGGTTTGCATATTCTTCATCTTCAAGATATTCTGAATGACATAGTCCCTTGATGTTCCACCAATGAAAATTCCAAAGCCCAACATTCCCACGCTTACAACACTCTTTCTCTCTCTTTCTCCTTAAAAAAAAATCAATTTACTTACTTGGTTACTGTGTTATAAAGATTTTTTATCATTTGGATATGTTATATAAAGGTAAAATCTACATATATCTGCTATTTCAAAGCTCATTTTCTAGATCTCAATTCTGAAAAGTATCATTAAGCATTCTAGATCTAGCATAAGGAAATCGTCCATTTTGCATGGCAAGTTAAAGAAAATCAGTAGGTTGCATGCTCTAGATTTCCTTTTCTGTTTTAGAAAGATTAAATCCAGCAATCAGTGCATATTTCATTGGATGCACAAACATCAAGCCAATATCCCAAGGAAAGCTTGCTTTCCTTGGTTCCATTTTCACCTGTTTAGCTAGTTTTAACTTAATTTTTTTGAGTTAAGGTAGGATGATCCGAAGGTACTCTTAAAGTGATTTTGGGAATATGTTATTATAACATGTTTTTTGGTTTTTATCAGGTTTAACAGAAAATAAAATAAGTGGTTGTTTGAAATTATCCTCGGGAGCGTTCAAATCCCCCCAGGGGTCTCCCCTTTCACTAAAATTTAAAAACATTGGAAGGTTGTAAAATTTTGGTTTCATCCCGTATAAGGGCCAAGAGGTTTATGATATTTTTTTTTACTGATATTGTAACCGATATTAATAAAAGAAAATATTTTTGGAGTAGGCTCTTTTGAGCCCGCTCCCCATCCCCCCAGGGGGAATTTGCGTCTGTTTCACTTTTTTGTATTTTTCCATTTTTTATACTCTAGTTTAGTACTGACATGCAGGATTGTATAATTTGATATAATTTTGCATTATTCCATATTTTAATTTCAAAATTAATCATACTACTTACCCCACGAATTCTTGATTGACCCGTAAGGGGAAAGAGATGCGTGGTAGGACTAATTAGAAAACCGGAGTTGTTTATATTTGATTCCTTTTTCATCATTTATTTTGTTAGCCATAATAAAATGAACCCATCCTTGATTCCCTGATCGAGATCCACTTGGATAGAAAGAGGTTCCTGGAGGGTTTTCTTTTTAACAAGAACACCTATTTTAAAATTTACTAAAAATAATGAAGACTCTAGTGTGTATGCTCTATACTTGGCTGTGGTTTTTCCGATCAATCAAGGTACATCAAAAGCACTTTAGTGAATAGAATAATTAGGATTCACTCTTTGCAAATTGACAAATCATCAGGCAAAAATCAAACACCTTGATCAAACCATTACTGTGGAAAAATACCCAAAGGAAGCGGGAACTCCTGAAAAGCGACCTCGAGGCACCGATCTCTGTTACACCTTCGGGTGCATTATGAACAACAGCCTCAGAGACTCCATTCAGCCCACATATTCCTTGTGAGTAGCAGTGACGGTTTATTTTTGGACCTACTTCAAGTACCCCTTGGGTATATCTGGAGTCCCCTCGCCTAATTTAAATTACTCATCTTCTTACATTAATTTAAAATTAACCAAGATACAATTGCACAACATTCATTCCAGCACTTTTAAGCACTCTTAATTTTTTTTGACTCCATTTTCAAGGCACTGGTCAACTGTTTATTTCTTTCAATCTATATGTGACTGGGTGTCATTTTTGTGTTTACTTGTGATTATCTCATCATGTTATTTGTTGTTTACAATTGTTAAATCGAAACTCCTAAAAAACTTACTCTTTAATAGCATCATCATACTAAATAATTTTTCCTTAGTAACTTAATGTTGAAATATTGTAACTTCGAAGAATATTCTTTATGTATCTTTTGTGGTCCCCGATGGTGCAACCGGGAGAACCATTTGTATTTCATTGTACCCCGATGCTCCTAATCAGAAGAACTAATAAGAGTCATGAGGTAGTCCCCTCAAATTGTAAAGGTGGGTCATCAACACCCCAGTGTGGTTACTTGAGCCTACATGTGTAACTCGAGCCTACATGAGTTAACTTAAGCTGACATGTTAATTGAGTAAACTTTAAGTGAACGGATGAATATAAATAGAGGTGTAGTGCTCCTCACTTGAGACACACACACTCACTTGGAATAGCGCACTTGTGGAGGAGAGGAGTTGCTGGAGAAGGAGGAGAATCAAGTTTTTGATCTCCTTGTTGGTTTTACCTTTTTCCCTTTTTGGGGCATCTATATTGAGGAAGCTTTTGCTGGGTTTTTCCCTTTAGGATTTTCCCAGGATAAATCTGTGTTGTTCTTGTGATAACGTTTCTTTCAGTGATCCTGTTTTATATGCTTTTATTATGAAAAATGAAATGATATATTGATGTCTTAGTTAAGCATATGAAAATTTAACATGGTATCAGAGCTAACCTGAATAGGGCAGCTTTCACAAGTTACAGAAGCTAGGGCTTCTTATTTTTGGTTCTCTCTCCATAATCAATCAGCAAAAGAAGGCTAGGCTGACTCTCCTTTGAAGGGTGCATCGTTCTGTCGAAGTGGAATTCGATTCCGAGCATTTCCAATTTTCGATGTGGAAATTAGGGCTTTCTACAGAAGAGGAATTTTTGATTGATACCAGCATAGGATTGTTCTCCTCATCAAAACCTAAGTTTAGAGACCTGGATCAAGATTTTTGGTTGGGTGAATCTCCGGGAAAGTCAAACCCTAGTTTGACCCCGAGCTAGAAAAACCCTAAATACTAAAACTCCTACGTTTTGGCACATTCGCTATATTCTGAGATTGGAGAAATATCAGGAGCTAAAACTTGCAAGGGATGAAGATAAAATCTTGATGAACATTGTGTCCAAATTTCATCCTCCGATTCGCTATATTCCAGGAGATATGTTCTCTCCAAGTTAGGGTTCCAGCCTCTTCCAGAATTCATCCCTTAACAGGACACCTAGGGAGAATTGCAATATATTGGGATACAGAGGTCCAAATGGAATTCCTGAAGATGTTCCAGCAAGGGCACGGAATTTAATTTCTCTGGTCCAAATATCAGACTCAGAAGATGAATCAGTGACACGTGGCATGCCGTACAACTTCCCTGTTCTGAACAGTCCTGTAACAGGTCACCTTGGGAAAAGGATCATAAACCCCAAACGGTGAAACCAATTCTGATGAAACCTATGGTGGTGGATCAGGGACATGCGAGGTTACCTCATTAAAAAAATTTCAGACATAGAGGAGCATAAATTTCAGAGATATCACACAAATAGTAACAGGTATTTCTATAGAAGAAATTGGAAAATTAGGGCTTCCTATTCTGGGAGCTTCCCTCCACTATTTTTAGAAATGGAGTACATTGGACAGATCCATTTGAATAGATCTATCTGTCTATCCAATTAGATATGAAATATTCCAAGTTTTAAAATTAGGGTTTCTGTGACAAACCCTAGGTCAGCCAACTCCAGAACCAGGACGGACACCTCAAATCGGTAAGATCTAATCCTTTGCTATGTTCATTTGAGGTTCTCATTTCAAAGTGATCTATCACATCAGCTTGATGATAAGCTTGGTGAAGTTGACAACTTCCAATCCTAGAAGTATATGATCTATCTGAAGAAAATGGATTGGACACCTTCATGAGCATAGAGGTTCCAGTTTCAGAGGGAGATGAGGCTAGAAGCCTTTCACAAGAAGAACTTGGTCAAAGCCCAGAAGATTATTGATGATTCAATCTCAAATCAACTTGTTCTACAAGTGTCTTCCCTAAAGACATCGATGAGGTTTGATTCCTTGACCAAGCTATTTGAAGGGAAGAACATAGATCGAAATATGACCTTAAGAAACCAGCTAAAGAAGAAGTGAAGAATGCAGAAGTGGTGATGGCCACCTTGAATGGCCTCCCAGGATCATGGAATTCATTCATTCAAGGAATGTGTTCCAGAAGGAATTGATTACTTTCAGTAGACTTTGGGAAGAAGAAGAATATCGTCTCTGAAGATCAAGCTCTCATCTTCCAAAGAAGATTCCTCAATCAATGAGGAATATGAAGATCTCAACTCTTGAAGAACTTATTATCCACATCAGCATTTGGATAAGAAACGATGCTATCATGAATGAAGAAGACGATAAAGTTGAAGACTCAAGAAGGAATATACCCATGAAACAAATAAAGATAATTATTCAATTGTCATTTCATGATATTTTTTTGTTATACATTTGATTATATTCAGTGATGTGTTATGCATGATAGATTGTTTGCATTAATGACTGTATACTACTAATATGCATGTGATGGGTAAGTAGCTCATGGTGCTATACAACTCTCCATTGCTACTTATCAAACCTCTTCACTGACATATTGGATTAGTGCACAATCTTAATAATGTCATGGTAGAGATGGAAGGCATCTAGAAAGTTTATGTGAGATATGGATGGATGTTTTATTAACTAAATAGTTGCATGATGCATAAGAATTTGTTGTTATACATATGTTTTATGAAATATCTCTAACCATGAGACTGGTACATTTGAATTGTAGGAAAGGTCACGAACAACCTCCTACAAGAAAAGAAGGATGAGACTTGTTCCGAAGAACAAGTGATGACAATTCAAGATTCACTCCAATAAACATGAATCTGAAGCTCCCAGGGTTAGAGACACCATGACGGAAGAAAGAGCTTCAGAGAATGGTAGATCCACCTTGAAGGATGAATACCACCATGGGTACAAGAGATAACTCAAGATGAAGAAAAGAATGCTATAAAAGAAGCTATGATCAAAGAGTAACAGTTGATCATGGGGAATGATGTATACGATATGATGGAACAAGTGTACAAAGCAAGGTTCATGATTCTCCCTATAAAGAATAGACTATGACATGACATACTCTATTGACCAGTATATGTCAAGCATAGAACCACCTGTACAGAATGAAGAAGGAAGATGATACTCCACTTCAGGGGGAGTGACTATAGAAAATTATATCTGAGTTCGACATGGTATGACATGATGGATAGCTTTGTGATGGATTGAGACTTTACCAAGAATAAAGTAAGTTCCAACCTTCAAGGTTGAATTCAAAAGACTAGGATATGTTGATGACCTGAGAAGACAAACTCATAGAAGATGTTGTGATACTAGAATGATGTTTGGGATATAGTACTCAAACCAGAAAGCAAGAATGTGGTATCTTCCAAATGGATTTGCAAGATAAGATATGTTGCTAATAGAAGTAAGGTAAGAGTTGTGGCTAGAGGTTTCTATCAGGAAGAGGGAATTAATTCTGAAGAGACACTTACTTCTGGAAGAAAGGTACATTTCCCTCAAAACTATCACGGTAGTTTCTACCATGATGAAGTAAAGACAAGCCTTACTTAATGGTATGATTGAGGAAGAGTTTTACATTGAATATTCACGAGGATTTGAAGTTGAAGACAGAAGGAATCAAGTATGCAAGTTGAAGAAGGCCCTCTATGTCCTGAAGCAAGCTCCCAAAGCTTGGTATGGAAGAATAGATAGTTTCCTGATGAGCATGGGCTTTGCCAAGAGTAAAGACGATCCTAACCTTTCCTACAAGTTTGTAGAATATGTACCTGTCATTCTATTACTATATGTGGATGACTTATTCTTGACAGGGAATGAGAAACAGATCATGGAAAGTAAGAACAAACTAGCAGAAGAATTTGATATGAAAGACCTTGGGTTAATGCATTATTTCCTAGGTCTGGAAGT
Organism: Pseudotsuga menziesii; assembly: GCA_001517045.1. NCBI lineage: Eukaryota > Viridiplantae > Streptophyta > Pinopsida > Pinales > Pinaceae > Pseudotsuga > Pseudotsuga menziesii. The sequence continues at coordinate 20,931 of LPNX010546944.1, read as the reverse complement.
ATGGTAAAGTTCAGAAGGAATATTTCTCAACCAGGGAAAGTGTGTGGTAGAGATATTGAAGAGACTCAAATGCAAAGTCATGGCCACACCCATGTACTCCAACCTGAAGCTGTTAGCTGATGACTCATTAGAGTTAGTGGATGTGACTCACTACAGATAGATCATTGGGTCATTGATGTACTCAACAAATACCAGACCAGACATTTGTTTTGCTGTGAACACCTTAAGTCAATATCTTGTTCAACCAAGACGGGTTCACCTAGTAGCCGCAAAACATATCTGAAAGAGACTATATACTTTGGTCTATACTATGATGGTAGCTATGAGTATAGATTGTATGGCTACACAGATGTAGATTGGGGTGGAAGTATCTTAGACAGGAAAATCAAATCAGGTATATGCTTTGAGGTCTGCTATGAGTTCATGGTTTAGCAAGAAACAGTCCAGTGTTTCTCTTAGCACGGTTGAAACATAATACATAGCAGATTGCTCTACTATGTTATGAAGCCATATGGCTTCAGAAGCCGATATCAGGTCTCTTTGACCTAAAGATGGATACAACAATGATTCTATGTGATAACCACAGTTGTGATGACAAATAACCTTGTGTTCCACATAACACGTAGAAATCCGGTATTTCTACATACAAGATAAGATGAAGATAATGATACTGTAGATGCAGATGATGGTGATTTAGTATTTCTATACTGAATATAGAGATGATGATGTTTCAGTATTCCCATATTGAAGATATAGATGATGATGCTTTTAGTATTCACATACTAGAGATACAGATGGTGATAGATCAGTATGATGATGGTTTGGATGATGATGTACCGACGAAGCCTCTACCTCAAGTAGAGTTCGAACACTTTTGAGACAAGCTTGGTGTTGTTCGGACAGACCTTCCTCAAAAGGGGGAGTAGTGATGTTGCAGTGGGATTGTATCATCCCTGGGAATTTTCCCTAAAGTGATCCAGAGACCTCGGTCCTAGAGAATGAAGAGGGATTGTATCATCCCGGGACATCTTTCCATAATAGATCCGGTGACCTCGGTCATCGAGAACGTGATGGGATTGCATCATCCTTGGACTCAAGTCCTAAAGTGATAGGGAGTGATTATTCCGTAATTGTATCCGGTGACTTCGGTCGTCGAGAATGTGGTAGGATTGCATGATCCTTGGACTCAAGTCCTAAAGTGATAGGGAGTGATTATCCCTTAATTGTATCCAGTGACTTCGGTCGTCGAGAATGTGGTAGGATTGCATCATCCTTGGACTCAAGTCCTAAAGTGATAGGGAGTGATTATCCTATAATTGTATCTGGTGACTTCGGTCGTCGCGAATGTGGTAGGATTGCATCATCCTTGGACTCAAGACCTAAAGTGATAGGGAGTGATTATCCCGTAATTGTATCCGGTGACTTCGGTCGTCGAGAATGTGGTAGGATTGCATCATCCTTGGACTCAAGACCTAAAGTGATAGGGAGTGATTATCCCGTAATTGTATCCGGTGACTTCGGTCGTCGAGAATATGGTAGGATTGCATTGTCCTTGGACTTAGTCCTAAAGTGATAGGGACTGATTCTCCCGTAATCAATCCGGTAACTTTGGTTGTCGAGAATGTGGTGGGAATGTATCATCCCTGGACTTTAAGTCCAAAAGTGATCCAAATACTTTTTGTCTTTGAGTTGTGGATTGCAGGTTGTTGCTGATGATGATGATGCTGTACTGATCGAAAGATCAGAGTATGATGATGATGACGTACTGATCAAAATATCAGAGTATGATGATGATGACATACTGATCAAAAGATCAGAGTATGATGATGATGACGTACTGATCTAAAAGATCAGAGTATGATGATGACGCACTATGATTATGATGTTTTTGATTGAAAGATCAGAGTATGTTGATGAAGTTTCTGATCGAAATATCAGAGGATGATGATGATGTTTCTGATTGTAAGATCAGAGTATGTTGATGAAGTTTCTGATCGAAATATCAGAGGATGATGATGATGTTTCTGATTGTAAGATCAGAGTATGTTGATGATGTTTCTGATCGAAAGATCAGAGTATGATGATGATGTTTCTGATCGAAAGATCAGAATGTGATGATGATTATGATCGACATATCAGAATATGATGATGATGATGTTGCTAGTGATCGAGAGGTCAAAGTACTGAAGATGTTGCTGCTGATCGAAAGGTCAAGGTGCTGAAGATGTTGTTGTTGATCGAAAAGTCAAAATGCTGAAGATGTTGCTAATCAAAAGGACAAAATGCTGAAGATGTTGTTGCTGATCGAAAAATCAAAGTGCTGAAGATGTTGCTGATCGAAAGTTCAAAATGCTGAAGATGTTGTTGCTGATCGGACAGTCAAAGTGCTAAAGATGTTGCTGATCGAAAGATCCAAGTGCTGAAGATGTAGTTGCTAATTAAAAGATAA